>JANJGN010000104.1:1212500-1804677 GCA_026770705.1 Isurus oxyrinchus | reverse complement strand
CAACCTCAACATTGAAAAACACCAACAAATTCAACAACAACCTCAGCATTGAAAAACAACAACCTCAACTTTGAAAAACACCAACAAATTCAACAACAACCTCAACATTGAAAAACAACAACAACTTCAACATTGAAAAACACCAACAAATTCAACAGCAACTTCAACATTGAAAAACGCCAACAAATTCAACAACAACCTCGAAATTGAAAACACCAACAAATACAACAACAACCTCAACATTGAAAAACAACAACAACCTCAACATTGAAAAACACCAACAAATTCAACAACAACCTCAACATTGAAAAACAACAACAACCTCAACATTGCAAAACACCAGCAAATTCAACAACAACCTCAACATTTAAAAGCACCAACAAATTCAACAACAACCTCAACATTGAAAAACAACAACAATCTCAACATTGAAATACACCAACAAATTCAACATCAACCTCAACATTGAAAAACAACAACAACCTCAACATTGAAAAACACCAACAAATTCAACAACAACCTCGACATTGAAAAAGACCCTCAAATTCAAAATCAACCTGAACATTGAACAACACCAACAACCTCAAAATTGAAAAAACACCAACAAATTCAACAACAACCTCAACATTTAAAAACAACAACAACCTCAACATTAAAAAACACCAACAAATTCAACAACAACCTCAACATTGAAAAACACCAACAAATTCAACAACAACCTCAACATTGAAAAACACCAACAAACTCAACAACAACCACAACATTGAAAAATAACAACAACCTCAACATTGAAAAACACCAACAAATTCAACAACAACCTCAACATTGAAAAAACACCAACAAATTCAACAACAAACTCAAGATTAAAAAACACCCACAAATTCAACAACCTCAACATTGAAAAACAACAACAACCTCATCATTGAAAAACACCAACAAATTCAACAACAACCTCAACATTGAAAAACACCAACAAATTCAACAACAACCTCAACATTGAAAAACACCAACAACCTCAACATTGAAAAACACCAGCAAATTCAACAACAACCTCAACATTGAAAAACAACAACAACCTCAACATTGAAAAACAACAATAAACTCAACATTGAAAAACACCAACAAATTCAACAACAACCTCAACATTGAAAAACAACAACAACCTCAACATTGAAAAACACCAACAAATTCAACAACAACTTCAACATTGAAAAACACCAACAAATTCAACAACAACCTCAGCATTGAAAAAGAACAACAACCTCAACATTGAAAAACACCAACAAATTCAACAACAACCTCAACATTGAAAAACAACAACAACCTCAACATTGAAAAAACACCAACAAAATCAACCAAAACTTCACCATGGAAAAACACCAACAAATTCAACAACAACCTCGAAATTGAAAAACACCAACAAATTCAACAACAACTTCAACATTGAAAAACACCAACAAATTCAACAACAACCTCGACATTGAAAAACATCATCAAATTCAACAACAACCTCAACATTGAAAAACACCAACAACCTCAAAATTGATAAAACACCAACAAATTCAACAACAACCTCAACATTTAAAAACAGCAACAACCTCAACATTGAAAAACACCAACAAATTCAACAACAACCTCCACATTGAAAAACACCAACAAATTCAACAACAACCTCAACATTGAAAAACACCAACAAACTCAACAACAACCTCAACATTGAAAAACAACAACAACCTCAACATTGAAAAACACCGACAAATTCAACAACAACCTCAACATTGAAAAACACCAACAAATTCAACAACAAACTCAAGATTGAAAAACACCAACAAATTGAACAACCTCAACATTGAAAAACAACAACAACCTCAACATTGAAAAACACCAACAAATTCAACAACAACCTCAACATTGAAAAACAACAACAAACTCAACATTGAAAAACACCAACAAATTCAACAACAACCTCAGCATTGAAAAACACCAACAAATTCAACAACAACCTCAACATTGAAAAACAACAACAACCTCAACATTGAAAAACACCAACAAATTCAACAACAACCTCAACATTGAAAAACAACAATAAACTCAACATTGAAAAACACCAACAAATTCAACAACAACCTCAAAATTGAAAAACACCAACAAATTCAACAACAACCTCAACATTGAAAAACAACAACAACCTCAACATTGCAAAACACCAGCAAATTCAACAACAACCTCAACATTTAAAAGCACCAACAAATTCAACAACAACCTCAACATTGAAAAACAACAACAATCTCAACATTGAAAAACACCAACAAATTCAACATCAACCTCAACATTGAAAAACAACAACAACCTCAACATTGAAAAACACCAACAAATTCAACAACAACCTCGACATTGAAAAAGACCCTCAAATTCAAAATCAACCTGAACATTGAACAACACCAACAACCTCAAAATTGAAAAAACACCAACAAATTCAACAACAACCTCAACATTTAAAAACAACAACAACCTCAACATTAAAAAACACCAACAATTTCAACAACAACCTCAACATTGAAAAACACCAACAAATTCAACAACAACCTCAACATTGAAAAACACCAACAAACTCAACAACAACCACAACATTGAAAAATAACAACAACCTCAACATTGAAAAACACCAACAAATTCAACAACAACCTCAACATTGAAAAACACCAACAAATTCAACAACAAACTCAAGATTAAAAAACACCCACAAATTCAACAACCTCAACATTGAAAAACAACAACAACCTCATCATTGAAAAACACCAATAAATTCAACAACAACCTCAACATTGAAAAACACCAACAAATTCAACAACAACCTCAACATTGAAAAATACCAACAACCTCAACATTGAAAAACACCAGCAAATTCAACAACAACCTCAACATTGAAAAACAACAACAACCTCAACATTGAAAAACACCAACAAATTCAACAACAACCTCAACATTGAAAAACAACAATAAACTCAACATTGAAAAACACCAACAAATTCAACAACAACCTCAACATTGAAAAACAACAACAACCTCAACATTGAAAAACACCAACAAATTCAACAACAACCTCAACATTGAATTTCAACAACAACCTCAACATTGAAAAACAACAACAAACTCAACATTGAAAAACACCAACAAATTCAACAACAACCTCAACATTGAAAAACAACTACAACATCAACATTGAAAAACAACAACAAATTCAACAACAACCTCAACATTGAAAAACACCAACAAATTCAACAACAACCTCAACATTGAAAAACACCAACAAATTCAACAACAACCTCAACATTGAAAAACAACAACAACCTCAACATTGAAAAACACCAACAAATTCAACAACAACCTCAACATTGAAAAACACCAACAAATTCAACAACAACCTCAGCATTGAAAAACAACAACCTCAACTTTGAAAAACACCAACAAATTCAACAACAACCTCAACATTGAAAAACAACAACAACTTCAACATTGAAAAACACCAACAAATTCAACAGCAACTTCAACATTGAAAAACGCCAACAAATTCAACAACAACCTCGAAATTGAAAAACACCAACAAATACAACAACAACCTCAACATTGAAAAACAACAACAACCTCAACATTGAAAAACACCAACAAATTCAAAATCAACCTGAACATTGAACAACACCAACAACCTCAAAATTGAAAAAACACCAACAAATTCAACAACAACCTCAACATTTAAAAACAACAACAACCTCAACATTAAAAAACACCAACAAATTCAACAACAACCTCAACATTGAAAAACACCAACAAATTCAACAACAACCTCAACATTGAAAAACACCAACAAACTCAACAACAACCACAACATTGAAAAATAACAACAACCTCAACATTGAAAAACACCAACAAATTCACAACAACCTCAACATTGAAAAACACCAACAAATTCAACAACAAACTCAAGATTAAAAAACACCCACAAATTCAACAACCTCAACATTGAAAAACAACAACAACCTCATCATTGAAAAACACCAACAAATTCAACAACAACCTCAACATTGAAAAACACCAACAAATTCAACAACAACCTCAACATTGAAAAACACCAACAACCTCAACATTGAAAAACACCAGCAAATTCAACAACAACCTCAACATTGAAAAACAACAACAACCTCAACATTGAAAAACACCAACAAATTCAACAACAACCTCAACATTGAAAAACAACAATAAACTCAACATTGAAAAACACCAACAAATTCAACAACAACCTCAACATTGAAAAACAACAACAACCTCAACATTGAAAAACACCAACAAATTCAACAACAACTTCAACATTGAAAAACACCAACAAATTCAACAACAACCTCAACATTGAAAAAGAACAACAACCTCAACATTGAAAAACACCAACAAATTCAACAACAACCTCAACATTGAAAAACAACAACAACCTCAACATTGAAAAACACCAACAAAATCAACCAAAACTTCACCATGGAAAAACACCAACAAATTCAACAACAACCTCGAAATTGAAAAACACCAACAAATTCAACAACAACTTCAACATTGAAAAACACCAACAAATTCAACAACAACCTCGACATTGAAAAACATCATCAAATTCAACAACAACCTCAACATTGAAAAACACCAACAACCTCAAAATTGATAAAACACCAACAAATTCAACAACAACCTCAACATTTAAAAACAGCAACAACCTCAACATTGAAAAACACCATCAAATTCAACAACAACCTCCACATTGAAAAACACCAACAAATTCAACAACAACCTCAACATTGAAAAACACCAACAAACTCAACAACAACCTCAACATTGAAAAACAACAACAACCTCAACATTGAAAAACACCAACAAATTCAACAACAACCTCAACATTGAAAAACACCAACAAATTCAACAACAAACTCAAGATTGAAAAACACCAACAAATTGAACAACCTCAACATTGAAAAACAATAACAACCTCAACATTGAAAAACACCAACAAATTCAACAACAACCTCAACATTGAAAAACAACAACAAACTCAACATTGAAAAACACCAACAAATTCAACAACAACCTCAGCATTGAAAAACACCAACAAATTCAACAACAACCTCAACATTGAAAAACAACAACAACCTCAACATTGAAAAACACCAACAAATTCAACAACAACCTCAACATTGAAAAACAACAACAACCTCAACATTGAAAAACACCAACAAATTCAACAACAACCTCAAAATTGAAAAACACCAACAAATTCAACAACAACCTCAACATTGAAAAACAACAACAACCTCAACATTGCAAAACACCAGCAAATTCAACAACAACCTCAACATTTAAAAGCACCAACAAATTCAACAACAACCTCAACATTGAAAAACAACAACAATCTCAACATTGAAAAACACCAACAAATTCAACATCAACCTCAACATTGAAAAACAACAACAACCTCAACATTGAAAAACACCAACAAATTCAACAACAACCTCGACATTGAAAAAGACCCTCAAATTCAAAATCAACCTGAACATTGAACAACACCAACAACCTCAAAATTGAAAAAACACCAACAAATTCAACAACAACCTCAACATTTAAAAACAACAACAACCTCAACATTAAAAAACACCAACAATTTCAACAACAACCTCAACATTGAAAAACACCAACAAATTCAACAACAACCTCAACATTGAAAAACACCAACAAACTCAACAACAACCACAACATTGAAAAATAACAACAACCTCAACATTGAAAAACACCAACAAATTCAACAACAACCTCAACATTGAAAAACACCAACAAATTCAACAACAAACTCAAGATTAAAAAACACCCACAAATTCAACAACCTCAACATTGAAAAACAACAACAACCTCATCATTGAAAAACACCAACAAATTCAACAACAACCTCAACATTGAAAAACACCAACAAATTCAACAACAACCTCAACATTGAAAAACACCAACAACCTCAACATTGAAAAACACCAGCAAATTCAACAACAACCTCAACATTGAAAAACAACAACAACCTCAACATTGAAAAACACCAACAAATTCAACAACAACCTCAACATTGAAAAACAACAATAAACTCAACATTGAAAAACACCAACAAATTCAACAACAACCTCAACATTGAAAAACAACAACAACCTCAACATTGAAAAACACCAACAAATTCAACAACAACTTCAACATTGAAAAACACCAACAAATTCAACAACAACCTCAGCATTGAAAAAGAACAACAACCTCAACATTGAAAAACACCAACAAATTCAACAACAACCTCAACATTGAAAAACAACAACAACCTCAACATTGAAAAACACCAACAAAATCAACCAAAACTTCACCATGGAAAAACACCAACAAATTCAACAACAACCTCGAAATTGAAAAACACCAACAAATTCAACAACAACTTCAACATTGAAAAACACCAACAAATTCAACAACAACCTCGACATTGAAAAACATCATCAAATTCAACAACAACCTCAACATTGAAAAACACCAACAACCTCAAAATTGATAAAACACCAACAAATTCAACAACAACCTCAACATTTAAAAACAGCAACAACCTCAACATTGAAAAACACCAACAAATTCAACAACAACCTCCACATTGAAAAACACCAACAAATTCAACAACAACCTCAACATTGAAAAACACCAACAAACTCAACAACAACCTCAACATTGAAAAACAACAACAACCTCAACATTGAAAAACACCAACAAATTCAACAACAACCTCAACATTGAAAAACACCAACAAATTCAACAACAAACTCAAGATTGAAAAACACCAACAAATTGAACAACCACAACATTGAAAAACATCAACAACCTCAACATTGAAAAACACCAACAAATTCAACAACAACCTCAACATTGAAAAACAACAACAAACTCAACATTGAAAAACACCAACAAATTCAACAACAACCTCAGCATTGAAAAACACCAACAAATTCAACAACAACCTCAACATTGAAAAACAACAACAACCTCAACATTGAAAAACACCAACAAATTCAACAACAACCTCAACATTGAAAAACAACAACAACCTCAACATTGAAAAACACCAACAAATTCAACAACAACCTCAAAATTGAAAAACACCAACAAATTCAACAACGACCTCAGCATTGAAAAACAACAACAACCTCAACATTGAAAAACACCAACAAATTCAACAACAACCTCAACATTGAATTTCAACAACAACCTCAACATTGAAAAACAACAACAAACTCAACATTGAAAATCACCAACAAATTCAACAACAACCTCAACATTGAAAAACAACTACAACCTCAACATTGAAAAACAACAACAAATTCAACAACAACCTCAACATTTAAAAACACCAACAAATTCAACAACAACCTCAACATTGAAAAACAACAACAATCTCAACATTGAAAAACACCAACAAATTCAACAACAACCTCAACATTGAAAAACAGCAACAACCTCAACATTGAAAAACACCAACAAATTCAACAACAACCTCAACATTGAAAAACACCAACAAATTCAACAACAACTTCAACATTGAAAAACACCAACAAATTCAACAACAAACTCAACATTGAAAAACACCAACAAATTCAACAACAACCTCAACATTGAAAAACAACAACAACCTCAACATTGAAAAACACCAACAAATTCAACAACAACCTCAACATTGAAAAGCACCAACAAATTCAACAACAACCTCAACATTGAAAAACAACAACAACCTCAACATTGACAAACACCAACAAATTCAACAAGAACCTCAACATTGAAAAACAACAACAACCTCAACATTGAAAAACACCAACAAATTCAACAACAACCTCAACATTGAAAAACAACAACAAACTCAACATTGAAAAACACCAACAAATTCAACAACATCCTCAACATTGAAAAACAACAACAACCTCTACATTGAAAAACACCAACAAATTCAACAACAACCTCAACATTGAAAAACACCAACAAATTCAACAACAACCTCAACATTGAAAAACAACAACAACCTCAACATTGAAAAACACCAACAAATTCAACAACAACCTCAACATTGAAAAACAACAACAACCTCAACATTGAAAAACACCAACAAATTCAACAACAACCTCAAAATTGAAAAACACCAACAAATTCAACAACAACCTCAACATTGAAAAACAACAACAACCTCAACATTGCAAAACACCAGCAAATTCAACAACAACCTCAACATTTAAAAGCACCAACAAATTCAACAACAACCTCAACATTGAAAAACAACAACAATCTCAACATTGAAAAACACCAACAAATTCAACATCAACCTCAACATTGAAAAACAACAACAACCTCAACATTGAAAAACACCAACAAATTCAACAACAACCTCGACATTGAAAAAGACCCTCAAATTCAAAATCAACCTGAACATTGAACAACACCAACAACCTCAAAATTGAAAAAACACCAACAAATTCAACAACAACCTCAACATTTAAAAACAACAACAACCTCAACATTAAAAAACACCAACAATTTCAACAACAACCTCAACATTGAAAAACACCAACAAATTCAACAACAACCTCAACATTGAAAAACACCAACAAACTCAACAACAACCACAACATTGAAAAATAACAACAACCTCAACATTGAAAAACACCAACAAATTCAACAACAACCTCAACATTGAAAAACACCAACAAATTCAACAACAAACTCAAGATTAAAAAACACCCACAAATTCAACAACCTCAACATTGAAAAACAACAACAACCTCATCATTGAAAAACACCAACAAATTCAACAACAACCTCAACATTGAAAAACACCAACAAATTCAACAACAACCTCAACATTGAAAAACACCAACAACCTCAACATTGAAAAACACCAGCAAATTCAACAACAACCTCAACATTGAAAAACAACAACAACCTCAACATTGAAAAACACCAACAAATTCAACAACAACCTCAACATTGAAAAACAACAATAAACTCAACATTGAAAAACACCAACAAATTCAACAACAACCTCAACATTGAAAAACAACAACAACCTCAACATTGAAAAACACCAACAAATTCAACAACAACTTCAACATTGAAAAACACCAACAAATTCAACAACAACCTCAGCATTGAAAAAGAACAACAACCTCAACATTGAAAAACACCAACAAATTCAACAACAACCTCAACATTGAAAAACAACAACAACCTCAACATTGAAAAACACCAACAAAATCAACCAAAACTTCACCATGGAAAAACACCAACAAATTCAACAACAACCTCGAAATTGAAAAACACCAACAAATTCAACAACAACTTCAACATTGAAAAACACCAACAAATTCAACAACAACCTCGACATTGAAAAACATCATCAAATTCAACAACAACCTCAACATTGAAAAACACCAACAACCTCAAAATTGATAAAACACCAACAAATTCAACAACAACCTCAACATTTAAAAACAGCAACAACCTCAACATTGAAAAACACCAACAAATTCAACAACAACCTCCACATTGAAAAACACCAACAAATTCAACAACAACCTCAACATTGAAAAACACCAACAAACTCAACAACAACCTCAACATTGAAAAACAACAACAACCTCAACATTGAAAAACACCAACAAATTCAACAACAACCTCAACATTGAAAAACACCAACAAATTCAACAACAAACTCAAGATTGAAAAACACCAACAAATTGAACAACCACAACATTGAAAAACATCAACAACCTCAACATTGAAAAACACCAACAAATTCAACAACAACCTCAACATTGAAAAACAACAACAAACTCAACATTGAAAAACACCAACAAATTCAACAACAACCTCAGCATTGAAAAACACCAACAAATTCAACAACAACCTCAACATTGAAAAACAACAACAACCTCAACATTGAAAAACACCAACAAATTCAACAACAACCTCAACATTGAAAAACAACAACAACCTCAACATTGAAAAACACCAACAAATTCAACAACAACCTCAAAATTGAAAAACACCAACAAATTCAACAACGACCTCAGCATTGAAAAACAACAACAACCTCAACATTGAAAAACACCAACAAATTCAACAACAACCTCAACATTGAATTTCAACAACAACCTCAACATTGAAAAACAACAACAAACTCAACATTGAAAATCACCAACAAATTCAACAACAACCTCAACATTGAAAAACAACTACAACCTCAACATTGAAAAACAACAACAAATTCAACAACAACCTCAACATTTAAAAACACCAACAAATTCAACAACAACCTCAACATTGAAAAACAACAACAATCTCAACATTGAAAAACACCAACAAATTCAACAACAACCTCAACATTGAAAAACAGCAACAACCTCAACATTGAAAAACACCAACAAATTCAACAACAACCTCAACATTGAAAAACACCAACAAATTCAACAACAACTTCAACATTGAAAAACACCAACAAATTCAACAACAAACTCAACATTGAAAAACACCAACAAATTCAACAACAACCTCAACATTGAAAAACAACAACAACCTCAACATTGAAAAACACCAACAAATTCAACAACAACCTCAACATTGAAAAGCACCAACAAATTCAACAACAACCTCAACATTGAAAAACAACAACAACCTCAACATTGACAAATACCAACAAATTCAACAAGAACCTCAACATTGAAAAACAACAACAACCTCAACATTGAAAAACACCAACAAATTCAACAACAACCTCAACATTGAAAAACAACAACAAACTCAACATTGAAAAACACCAACAAATTCAACAACATCCTCAACATTGAAAAACAACAACAACCTCTACATTGAAAAACACCAACAAATTCAACAACAACCTCAACATTGAAAAACACCAACAAATTCAACAACAACCTCAACATTGAAAAACAACAACAACCTAAACATTGAAAAACACCAACAAATTCAACAACAACCTCAACATTGAAAAACAACAACAACCTCAACATTGAAAAACACCAACAAATTCAACAACAACCTCAACATTGGAAAACACCAACAAATTCAACAACAACCTCAGCATTGAAAAACAACAACAACCTCAACATTGAAAAACACCAACAAATTCAACAACAACCTCAACATTGAAAAACAACAACAACCTCAACATTGAAAAACACCAACAAATTCAACATCAACTTCAACATTGAAAAACACCAACAAATTCAACAACAACCTCGAAATTGAAAAACACCAACAAATACAACAACAACCTCAACATTGAAAAACAACAACAACCTCAACATTGAAAAACACCAACAAATTCAACAACAACCTCAACATTGAAAAACAACAACCACCTCAACATTGCAAAACACCAGCAAATTCAACAACAACCTCAACATTTAAAAACACCAACAAATTCAACAACAACCTCAACATTGAAAAACAGCAACAACCTCAACATTGAAAAACACCAACAAATTCAACAACAACCTCAACATTGAAAAACAACAACAACCTCAACATTGAAAAACACCAACAAATTCAAGAACAACCTCGACATTGAAAAACACCCTCAAATTCAAAATCAACCTCAACATTGAACAACACCAATAACCTCAAAATTGAAAAAGCACCAACAAATTCAACAACAACCTCAACATTTAAAAACAACAACAACCTCAACATTGAAAAACACCAACAAATTCAAAAAGAACCTCAACATTGAAAAACACCAACAAATTCAACAACAACCTCAACATTGAAAAACACCAACAAACTCAACAACAACCTCAACATTGAAAAATAACAACAACCTCAACATTGAAAAACACCAACAACTTCAACAACAACATCAGCATTGAAAAACACCAACAAAGTCAACAACAAACTCAAGATTGAAAAACACCCACAAATTCAACAACCTCAAAATTGAAAAGCAACAACAACCTCATCATTGAAAAACACCAACAAATTCAACAACAACCTCAACATTGAAAAACACCAACAAATTCAACAACAACCTCAACATTGAAAAACAACAACAACCTCAACATTGAAAAACACCAACAAATTCAACAACAACCTCAACATTGAAAAACAACAACAACCTCAACATTGAAAAACACCAACAAATTCAACAACAACCTCAACATTGAAAAACAACAACAACCTCAACATTGAAAAACACCAACAAATTCAACAACAACCTCAACATTGAAAAACACCAACAAATTCAACAATAACCTCAACATTGAAAAACAACAACAACCTCAACATTGAAAAACAGCAACAAATTCAACAACAATCTCAACATTGAAAAACACCAACAAATTCAACAACAACCTCAACATTGAAAAACAACAACAACCTCAACATTGAAAAACACCAACAAAGTCAACAACAACCTCAACATTGAAAAACAACAACAACCACAACATTGAAAAACACCAACAAATTCAACAACAACCTCAACATTGAAAAACACCAACAAATTCAACAACAACCTCAGCATTGAAAAAGAACAACAACCTCAACATTGAAAAACACCAACAAATTCAACAACAACCTCAACATTGAAAAACAACAACAACCTCAACATTGAAAAACACCAACAAAATCAACCAAAACTTCAACATGGAAAAACACCAACAAATTCAACAACAACCTCGAAATTGAAAAACACCAACAAATTCAACAACAACTTCAACATTGAAAAACACCAACAAATTCAACAACAACCTCGACATTGAAAAACACCATCAAATTCAACAACAACCTCAACATTGAAAAACACCAACAACCTCAAAATTGATAAAACACCAACAAATTCAACAACAACCTCAACATTTAAAAACAGCAACAACCTCAACATTGAAAAACACCAACAAATTCAACAACAACCTCCACATTGAAAAACACCAACAAATTCAACAACAACCTCAACATTGAAAAACACCAACAAACTCAACAACAACCTCAACATTGAAAAACAACAACAACCTCAACATTGAAAAACACCAACAAATTCAACAACAACCTCAACATTGAAAAACACCAACAAATTCAACAACAAACTCAAGATTGAAAAACACCAACAAATTCAACAACCTCAACATTGAAAAACAACAACAACCTCAACATTGAAAAACACCAACAAATTCAACAACAACCTCAACATTGAAAAACAACAACAAACTCAACATTGAAAAACACCAACAAATTCAACAACAACCTCAGCATTGAAAAACACCAACAAATTCAACAGCAACCTCAACATTGAAAAACAACAACAACCTCAACATTGAAAAACACCAACAAATTCAACAACAACCTCAAAATAGAAAAACAACAACAACCTCAACATTGAAAAACACCAACAAATTCAACAACAACCTCAAAATTGAAAAACACCAACAAATTCAACAACGACCTCAGCATTGAAAAACAACAACAACCTCAACATTGAAAAACAACAACAAATTCAACAACAACCTCAACATTGAATTTCAACAACAACCTCAACATTGAAAAACACCAACAAACTCAACATTGAAAAACACCAACAAATTCAACAACAACCTCAACATTGAAAAACAACAACAACCTCAACATTGAAAAACAACAACAAATTCAACAACAACCTCAACATTTAAAAACACCAACAAATTCAACAACAACCTCAACATTGAAAAACACCAACAAATTCAACAACAACCTCGACATTGAAAAACAGCAACAACCTCAACATTGAAAAACACCAACAAATTCAACAACAACCTCAACATTGAAAAACACCAACAAATTCAACAACAACCTCAACATTGAAAAACACCAACAAATTCAACAACAAACTCAAGATTGAAAAACACCAACAAATTGAACAACAACCTCAACATTGAAAAACAACAACAACCTCAACATTGAAAAACACCAACAAATTCAACAACAACCTCAACATTGAAAAGCACCAACAAATTCAACAACAACCTCAACATTGAAAAACAACAACAACCTCAACATTGACAAACACCAACAAATTAAACAACAACCTCAACATTGAAAAACAACAACAACCTCAACATTGAAAAACACCAAAAAATTCAACAACAACCTCAACATTGAAAAACAACAACAACCTCAACATTGAAAAACACCAACAAATTCAACAACAACTTCAACATTGAAAAACACCAACAAATTCAACAACAACCTCGAAATTGAAAAACACCAACAAATTCAACAACAACCTCAACATTGAAAAACAACAACAACCTCAACATTGAAAAACACCAACAAATTCAACAACAACTTCAACATTGAAAAACACCAACAAATTCAACAACAACCTCGAAATTGAAAAACACCAACAAATTCAACAACAACCTCAGCATAGAAAAACACCAACAAATTCAACAACAACCTCAGCATTGAAAAACAATAACAACCTCAACATTGAAAAACACCAACAAATTCAACAACAACCTCAACATTGAAAAACAACAACAACCTCAACATTGAAAAACACCAACAAATTCAACAACAACTTCAACATTGAAAAACAACAACAACCTCAACATTGAAAAACACCAACAAAATCAACCAAAACTTCAACATGGAAAAACACCAACAAATTCAACAACAACCTCGAAATTGAAAAACACCAACAAATTCAACAACAACTTCAACATTGAAAAACAACAACAAATTCAACAACAACCTCGACATTGAAAAACACCATCAAATTCAACAACAACCTCAACATTGAAAAACACCAACAACCTCAAAATTGATAAAACACCAACAAATTCAACAACAACCTCAACATTTAAAAACAGCAACAACCTCAACATTGAAAAACACCAACAAATTCAACAACAACCTCCACATTGAAAAACACCAACAAATTCAACAACAACCTCAACATTGAAAAACACCAACAAACTCAACAACAACCTCAACATTGAAAAACAACAACAACCTCAACATTGAAAAACACCAACAAATTCAACAACAACCTCAACATTGAAAAACACCAACAAATTCAACAACAAACTCAAGATTGAAAAACACCAACAAATTCAACAACCTCAACATTGAAAAACAACAACAACCTCAACATTGAAAAACACCAACAAATTCAACAACAACCTCAACATTGAAAAACAACAACAAACTCAACATTGAAAAACACCAACAAATTCAACAACAACCTCAGCATTGAAAAACACCAACAAATTCAACAGCAACCTCAACATTGAAAAACAACAACAACCTCAACATTGAAAAACACCAACAAATTCAACAACAACCTCAAAATAGAAAAACAACAACAACCTCAACATTGAAAAACACCAACAAATTCAACAACAACCTCAAAATTGAAAAACACCAACAAATTCAACAACGACCTCAGCATTGAAAAACAACAACAACCTCAACATTGAAAAACACCAACAAATTCAACAACAAGCTCAACATTGAATTTCAACAACAACCTCAACATTGAAAAACACCAACAAACTCAACATTGAAAAACACCAACAAATTCAACAACAACCTCAACATTGAAAAACAACAACAACCTCAACATTGAAAAACAACAACAAATTCAACAACAACCTCAACATTTAAAAACACCAACAAATTCAACAACAACCTCAACATTGAAAAACAACAACAATCTCAACATTGAAAAACACCAACAAATTCAACAACAACCTCAACATTGAAAAACAGCAACAACCTCAACATTGAAAAACACCAACAAATTCAACAACAACCTCAACATTGAAAAACACCAACAAATTCAACAACAACCTCAACATTGAAAAACACCAACAAATTCAACAACAAACTCAACATTGAAAAACACCAACAAATTGAACAACAACCTCAACATTGAAAAACAACAACAACCTCAACATTGAAAAACACCAACAAATTCCACAACAACCTCAACATTGAAAAACAACAACAACCTCAACATTGACAAACACCAACAAATTCAACAACAACCTCAACATTGAAAAACAACAACAACCTCAACATTGAAAAAACACCAACAAATTCAACAACAACCTCAACATTGAAAAACAACAACAACCTCAACATTGAAAAACACCAACAAATTCAACAACAACTTCAACATTGAAAAACACCAACAAATTCAACAACAACCTCGAAATTGAAAAACACCAACAAATTCAACAACAACCTCAACATTGAAAAAACAACAACAACCTCAACATTGAAAAACACCAACAAATTCAACAACAACTTCAACATTGAAAAACACCAACAAATTCAACAACAACCTCGAATTTGAAAAACACCAACAAATTCAACAACAACCTCAGCATAGAAAAACACCAACAAATTCAACAACAACCTCAGCATTGAAAAACAATAACAACCTCAACATTGAAAAACACCAACAAATTCAACAACAACCTCAACATTGAAAAACAACAACAACCTCAACATTGAAAAACACCAACAAATTCAACAACAACTTCAACATTGAAAAACACCAACAAATTCAACAACAACCTCGAAATTGAAAAACACCAACAAATTCAACAACAACCTCAAAATTGAAAAACAACAACAACCTCAACATTGAAAAACACCAACAAATTCAACAGCAACCTCAACATTTAAAAACACCAACAATTTCAACAACAACCTCAACATTGAAAAACAACAACAATCTCAACATTGAAAAACACGAACAAATTCAACAACAACCTCAACATTGAAAAACAGCAACAACCTCAACATTGAAAAACACCAACAAATTCAACAACAACCTCAACATTGAAAAACACCAACAAATTCAACAACAACGTCGACATTGAAAAACACCATCAAATTCAACAACAACCTCAACATTGAAAAACAACAACAACCTCAACATTGAAAAACACCAACAAATTCAACAACAACCTCAAAATAGAAAAACAACAACAACCTCAACATTGAAAAACACCAACAAATTCAACAACAACCTCAACATTGAATTTCAACAACAACCTCAACATTGAAAAACACCAACAAACTCAACATTGAAAAACACCAACAAATTCAACAACAACCTCAACATTGAAAAACAACAACAACCTCAACATTGAAAAACAACAACAAATTCAACAACAACCTCAACATTTAAAAACACCAACAAATTCAACAACAACCTCAACATTGAAAAACACCAACAAATTCAACAACAACCTCAACATTGAAAAACAACAACAACCTAAACATTGAAAAACACCAACAAATTCAACAACAACCTCAACATTGAAAAACAACAACAACCTCAACATTGAAAAAAACCAACAAATTCAACAACAACCTCAACATTGAAAAACACCAACAAATTCAACAACAACCTCAACATTGAAAAACAACAACCACCTCAACATTGCAAAACACCAGCAAATTCAACAACAACCTCAACATTTAAAAACACCAACAAATTCAACAACAACCTCAACATTGAAAAACAGCAACAACCTCAACATTGAAAAACACCAACTAATTCAACAACAACCTCAACATTTAAAAACAACAACAACCTCAACATTGAAAAACACCAACAAATTCAAAAACAACCTCAACATTGAAAAACACCAACAAATTCAACAACAACCTCAACATTGAAAAACACCAACAAACTCAACAACAACCTCAACATTGAAAAATAACAACAACCTCAACATTGAAAAACACCAACAACTTCAACAACAACATCAGCATTGAAAAACACCAACAAAGTCAACAACAAACTCAAGATTGAAAAACACCCACAAATTCAACAACCTCAAAATTGAAAAGCAACAACAACCTCATCATTGAAAAACACCAACAAATTCAACAACAACCTCAACATTGAAAAACACCAACAAATTCAACAACAACCTCAACATTGAAAAACAACAACAACCTCAACATTGAAAAACACCAACAAATTCAACAACAACCTCAACATTGAAAAACAACAACAACCTCAACATTGAAAAACACCAACAAATTCAACAACAACCTCAACATTGAAAAACAACAACAACCTCAACATTGAAAAACACCAACAAATTCAACAACAACCTCAACATTGAAAAACACCAACAAATTCAACAATAACCTCAACATTGAAAAACAACAGCAACCTCAACATTGAAAAACAGCAACAAATTCAACAACAACCTCAACATTGAAAAACACCAACAAATTCAACAACAACCTCAACATTGAAAAACAACAACAACCTCAACATTGAAAAACAACAACAACCTCAACATTGAAAAACACCAACAAATTCAACAACAACCTCAACATTGAAAAACACCAACAAATTCAACAACAACCTCAGCATTGAAAAAGAACAACAACCTCAACATTGAAAAACACCAACAAATTCAACAACAACCTCAACATTGAAAAACAACAACAACCTCAGCATTGAAAAACACCAACAAAATCAACCAAAACTTCAACATGGAAAAACACCAACAAATTCAACAACAACCTCGAAATTGAAAAACACCAACAAATTCAACAACAACTTCAACATTGAAAAACACCAACAAATTCAACAACAACCTCGACATTGAAAAACACCATCAAATTCAACAACAACCTCAACATTGAAAAACACCAACAACCTCAAAATTGATAAAACACCAACAAATTCAACAACAACCTCAACATTTAAAAACAGCAACAACCCTCAACATTGAAAAACACCAACAAATTCAACAACAACCTCCACATTGAAAAACACCAACAAATTCAACAACAACCTCAACATTGAAAAACACCAACAAACTCAACAACAACCTCAACATTGAAAAACAACAACAACCTCAACATTGAAAAACACCAACAAATTCAACAACAACCTCAACATTGAAAAACACCAACAAATTCAACAACAAACTCAAGATTGAAAAACACCAACAAATTCAATAACCTCAACATTGAAAAACAACAACAACCTCAACATTGAAAAACACCAACAAATTCAACAACAACCTCAACATTGAAAAACAACAACAAACTCAACATTGAAAAACACCAACAAATTGAACAACAACCTCAGCATTGAAAAACACCAACAAATTCAACAGCAACCTCAACATTGAAAAACAACAACAACCTCAACATTGAAAAACACCAACAAATTCAACAACAACCTCAAAATAGAAAAACAACAACAACCTCAACATTGAAAAACACCAACAAATTCAACAACAACCTCAAAATTGAAAAAACACCAACAAATTCAACAACGACCTCAGCATTGAAAAACAACAACAACCTCAACATTGAAAAACACCAACAAATTCAACAACAACCTCAACATTGAAAAACAACAACAAACTCAACATTGAAAAACACCAACAAATTCAACAACAACCTCAGCATAGAAAAACACCAACAAATTCAACAACAACCTCAGCATTGAAAAAACAATAACAACCTCAACATTGAAAAACACCAACAAATTCAACAACAACCTCAACATTGAAAAACAACAACAACCTCAACATTGAAAAACACCAACAAATTCAACAACAACTTCAACATTGAAAAACACCAACAAATTCAACAACAACCTCGAAATTGAAAAACACCAACAAATTCAACAACAACCTCAAAATTGAAAAACAACAACAACCTCAACATTGAAAAACACCAACAAATTCAACAGCAACCTCAACATTTAAAAACACCAACAATTTCAACAACAACCTCAACATTGAAAAACAACAACAATCTCAACATTGAAAAACACGAACAAATTCAACAACAACCTCAACATTGAAAAACAGCAACAACCTCAACATTGAAAAACACCAACAAATTCAACAACAACTTCAACATTGAAAAACACCAACAAATTCAACAACAACGTCGACATTGAAAAACACCATCAAATTCAACAACAACCTCAACATTGAAAAACAACAACAACCTCAACATTGAAAAAACACCAACAAATTCAACAACAACCTCAAAATAGAAAAACAACAACAACCTCAACATTGAAAAACACCAACAAATTCAACAACAACCTCAACATTGAATTTCAACAACAACCTCAACATTGAAAAACACCAACAAACTCATCATTGAAAAACACCAACAAATTCAACAACAACCTCAACATTGAAAAACAACAACAACCTCAACATTGAAAAACAACAACAAATTCAACAACAACCTCAACATTGAAAAACACCAACAAATTCAACAACAACCTCAGCATTGAAAAACAACAACAACCTCAACATTGAAAAACACCAACAAATTCAACAACAACTTCAACATTGAAAAACACCAACAAATTCAACAACCTCGAAATTGAAAAACACCAACAAATTCAACAACAACCTCAACATTGAAAAACAACAACAACCTCAACATTGAAAAACACCAACAAATTCAACAACAACCTCAACATTGAAAAACAACAACAACCTCAACATTGAAAAACACCAACAAATTCAACAACAACCTCAACATTGAAAAACAACAACAAACTAAACATTGAAAAACACGAATAAATTCAACAACAACCTCAACATTGAAAAACAACAACAACCTCAACATTGAAAAACACCAACAAATTCAACAACAACCTCAACATTGAAAAACACTAACAAATTCAACAACAACCTCGAAATTGAAAAACACCAACAAATTCAACGACAAACTCAAGATTGAAAAACACCAACAAATTGAACAACAACCTCAACATTGAAAAACAACAACAACCTCAACATTGAAAAACACCAACAAATTCAACAACAACCTCAACATTGAAAAGCACTAACAAATTCAACAACAACCTCAACATTGAAAAACAACAACAACCTCTACATTGACAAACACCAACAAATTAAACAACAATCTCAACATTGAAAAACAACAACAACCTCAACATTGAAAAACACCAAAAAATTCAACAACAACCTCAACATTGAAAAACAACAACAACCTCAACATTGAAAAACACCAACAAATTCAACAACAACTTCAACATTGAAAAACACCAACAAATTCAACAACAACCTCAACATTGAAAAACACCAACAAATTCAACAACAACCTCAACATTGAAAAACACCAACAAATTCAACAACAAACTCAACATTGAAAAACACCAACAAATTGAACAACAACCTCAACATTGAAAAACAACAACAACC
Source organism: Isurus oxyrinchus (assembly GCA_026770705.1). Taxonomy (NCBI): domain Eukaryota; kingdom Metazoa; phylum Chordata; class Chondrichthyes; order Lamniformes; family Lamnidae; genus Isurus; species Isurus oxyrinchus. The sequence continues at coordinate 1,783,351 of JANJGN010000104.1, read as the reverse complement.
TCAACATTGAAAAACACCAACAAATTCAACAACAACCTCAACATTGAAAAGCACCAACAAATTCAACAACAACCTCAACATTGAAAAACAACAACAACCTCAACATTGACAAACACCAACAAATTCAACAACAACCTCAACATTGAAAAACAACAACAACCTCAACATTGAAAAACACCAACAAATTCAACAACAACCTCAACATTGAAAAACACCAACAAATTCAACAACAACCTCAACATTGAAAAACAACAACAACCTCAACATTGAAAAACACCAACAAATTCAACAACAACCTCAACATTGAAAAACAACAACAACCTCAACATTGAAAAAAACCAACAAATTCAACAACAACCTCAACATTGAAAAACACCAACAAATTCAACAACAACCTCAACATTGAAAAACAACAACCACCTCAACATTGCAAAACACCAGCAAATTCAACAACAACCTCAACATTTAAAAACACCAACAAATTCAACAACAACCTCAACATTGAAAAACAGCAACAACCTCAACATTGAAAAACACCAACAAATTCAACAACAACCTCAACATTTAAAAACAACAACAACCTCAACATTGAAAAACACCAACAAATTCAAAAACAACCTCAACATTGAAAAACACCAACAAATTCAACAACAACCTCAACATTGAAAAACACCAACAAACTCAACAACAACCTCAACATTGAAAAATAACAACAACCTCAACATTGAAAAACACCAACAACTTCAACAACAACATCAGCATTGAAAAACACCAACAAAGTCAACAACAAACTCAAGATTGAAAAACACCCACAAATTCAACAACCTCAAAATTGAAAAGCAACAACAACCTCATCATTGAAAAACACCAACAAATTCAACAACAACCTCAACATTGAAAAACACCAACAAACTCAACAACAACCTCAACATTGAAAAATAACAACAACCTCAACATTGAAAAACACCAACAACTTCAACAACAACATCAGCATTGAAAAACACCAACAAAGTCAACAACAAACTCAAGATTGAAAAACACCCACAAATTCAACAACCTCAAAATTGAAAAGCAACAACAACCTCATCATTGAAAAACACCAACAAATTCAACAACAACCTCAACATTGAAAAACACCAACAAATTCAACAACAACCTCAACATTGAAAAACAACAACAACCTCAACATTGAAAAACACCAACAAATTCAACAACAACCTCAACATTGAAAAACAACAACAACCTCAACATTGAAAAACACCAACAAATTCAACAACAACCTCAACATTGAAAAACAACAACAACCTCAACATTGAAAAACACCAACAAATTCAACAACAACCTCAACATTGAAAAACACCAACAAATTCAACAATAACCTCAACATTGAAAAACAACAACAACCTCAACATTGAAAAACAGCAACAAATTCAACAACAACCTCAACATTAAAAAACTTCAACAAATTCAACAACAACCTCAACATTGAAAAACAACAACAACCTCAACATTGAAAAACAACAACAACCTCAACATTGAAAAACACCAACAAATTCAACAACAACCTCAACATTGAAAAACACCAACAAATTCAACAACAACCTCAGCATTGAAAAAGAACAACAACCTCAACATTGAAAAACACCAACAAATTCAACAACAACCTCAACATTGAAAAACAACAACAACCTCAACATTGAAAAACACCAACAAAATCAACCAAAACTTCAACATGGAAAAACACCAACAAATTCAACAACAACCTCGAAATTGAAAAACACCAACAAATTCAACAACAACTTCAACATTGAAAAACACCAACAAATTCAACAACAACCTCGACATTGAAAAACACCATCAAATTCAACAACAACCTCAACATTGAAAAACACCAACAACCTCAAAATTGATAAAACACCAACAAATTCAACAACAACCTCAACATTTAAAAACAGCAACAACCTCAACATTGAAAAACACCAACAAATTCAACAACAACCTCCACATTGAAAAACACAACAAATTCAACAACAACCTCAACATTGAAAAACACCAACAAACTCAACAACAACCTCAACATTGAAAAACAACAACAACCTCAACATTGAAAAACACCAACAAATTCAACAACAACCTCAACATTGAAAAACACCAACAAATTCAACAACAAACTCAAGATTGAAAAACACCAACAATTCAACAACCTCAACATTGAAAAACAACAACAACCTCAACATTGAAAAACACCAACAAATTCAACAACAACCTCAACATTGAAAAACAACAACAAACTCAACATTGAAAAACACCAACAAATTCAACAACAACCTCAGCATTGAAAAACACCAACAAATTCAACAGGCAACCTCAACATTGAAAAACAACAACAACCTCAACATTGAAAAACACCAACAAATTCAACAACAACCTCAAAATAGAAAAACAACAACAACCTCAACATTGAAAAACACCAACAAATTCAACAACAACCTCAAAATTGAAAAACACCAACAAATTCAACAACGACCTCAGCATTGAAAAACAACAACAACCTCAACATTGAAAAACACCAACAAATTCAACAACAAGCTTCAACATTGAATTTCAACAACAACCTCAACATTGAAAAACACCAACAAACTCAACATTGAAAAACAGCAACAAATTCAACAACAACCTCAACATTGAAAAACAACAACAACCTCAACATTGAAAAACAACAACAAATTCAACAACAACCTCAACATTTAAAAACACCAACAAATTCAACAACAACCTCAACATTGAAAAACAACAACAATCTCAACATTGAAAAACACCAACAAATTCAACAACAACCTCAACATTGAAAAACAGCAACAACCTCAACATTGAAAAACACCAACAAATTCAACAACAACCTCAACATTGAAAAACACCAACAAATTCAACAACAACCTCAACATTGAAAAACACCAACAAATTCAACAACAAACTCAACATTGAAAAACACCAACAAATTGAACAACAACCTCAACATTGAAAAACAACAACAACCTCAACATTGAAAAAACACCAACAAATTCCACAACAACCTCAACATTGAAAAGCACCAACAAATTCAACAACAACCTCAACATTGAAAAACAACAACAACCTCAACATTGACAAACACCAACAAATTCAACAACAACCTCAACATTGAAAAACAACAACAACCTCAACATTGAAAAACACCAACAAATTCAACAACAACCTCAACATTGAAAAACAACAACAACCTCAACATTGAAAAACACCAACAAATTCAACAACAACTTCAACATTGAAAAACACCAACAAATTCAACAACAACCTCGAAATTGAAAAACACCAACAAATTCAACAACAACCTCAACATTGAAAAACAACAACAACCTCAACATTGAAAAACACCAACAAATTCAACAACAACTTCAACATTGAAAAACACCAACAAATTCAACAACAACCTCGAAATTGAAAAACACCAACAAATTCAACAACAACCTCAGCATAGAAAAACACCAACAAATTCAACAACAACCTCAGCATTGAAAAACAATAACAACCTCAACATTGAAAAACACCAACAAATTCAACAACAACCTCAACATTGAAAAACAACAACAACCTCAACATTGAAAAACACCAACAAATTCAACAACAACTTCAACATTGAAAAACAACAACAACCTCAACATTGAAAAACACCAACAAAATCAACCAAAACTTCAACATGGAAAAACACCAACAAATTCAACAACAACCTCGAAATTGAAAAACACCAACAAATTCAACAACAACTTCAACATTGAAAAACAACAACAAATTCAACAACAACCTCGACATTGAAAAACACCATCAAATTCAACAACAACCTCAACATTGAAAAACACCAACAACCTCAAAATTGATAAAACACCAACAAATTCAACAACAACCTCAACATTTAAAAACAGCAACAACCTCAACATTGAAAAACACCAACAAATTCAACAACAACCTCCACATTGAAAAACACCAACAAATTCAACAACAACCTCAACATTGAAAAACACCAACAAACTCAACAACAACCTCAACATTGAAAAACAACAACAACCTCAACATTGAAAAACACCAACAAATTCAACAACAACCTCAACATTGAAAAACACCAACAAATTCAACAACAAACTCAAGATTGAAAAACACCAACAAATTCAACAACCTCAACATTGAAAAACAACAACAACCTCAACATTGAAAAACACCAACAAATTCAACAACAACCTCAACATTGAAAAACAACAACAAACTCAACATTGAAAAACACCAACAAATTCAACAACAACCTCAGCATTGAAAAACACCAACAAATTCAACAGCAACCTCAACATTGAAAAACAACAACAACCTCAACATTGAAAAACACCAACAAATTCAACAACAACCTCAAAATAGAAAAACAACAACAACCTCAACATTGAAAAACACCAACAAATTCAACAACAACCTCAAAATTGAAAAACACCAACAAATTCAACAACGACCACAGCATTGAAAAACAACAACAACCTCAACATTGAAAAACACCAACAAATTCAACAACAAGCTCAACATTGAATTTCAACAACAACCTCAACATTGAAAAACACCAACAAACTCAACATTGAAAAACACCAACAAATTCAACAACAACCTCAACATTGAAAAACAACAACAACCTCAACATTGAAAAACAACAACAAATTCAACAACAACCTCAACATTTAAAAACACCAACAAATTCAACAACAACCTCAACATTGAAAAACAACAACAATCTCAACATTGAAAAACACCAACAAATTCAACAACAACCTCAACATTGAAAAACAGCAACAACCTCAACATTGAAAAACACCAACAAATTCAACAACAACCTCAACATTGAAAAACACCAACAAATTCAACAACAACCTCAACATTGAAAAACACCAACAAATTCAACAACAAACTCAACATTGAAAAACACCAACAAATTGAACAACAACCTCAACATTGAAAAACAACAACAACCTCAACATTGAAAAACACCAACAAATTCCACAACAACCTCAACATTGAAAAGCACCAACAAATTCAACAACAACCTCAACATTGAAAAACAACAACAACCTCAACATTGACAAACACCAACAAATTCAACAACAACCTCAACATTGAAAAACAACAACAACCTCAACATTGAAAAACACCAACAAATTCAACAACAACCTCAACATTGAAAAACAACAACAACCTCAACATTGAAAAACACCAACAAATTCAACAACAACTTCAACATTGAAAAACACCAACAAATTCAACAACAACCTCGAAATTGAAAAACACCAACAAATTCAACAACAACCTCAACATTGAAAAACAACAACAGCCTCAACATTGAAAAACACCAACAAATTCAACAACAACTTCAACATTGAAAAACACCAACAAATTCAACAACAACCTCGAAATTGAAAAACACCAACAAATTCAACAACAACCTCAGCATAGAAAAACACCAACAAATTCAACAACAACCTCAGCATTGAAAAACAATAACAACCTCAACATTGAAAAACACCAACAAATTCAACAACAACCTCAACATTGAAAAACAACAACAACCTCAACATTGAAAAACACCAACAAATTCAACAACAACTTCAACATTGAAAAACACCAACAAATTCAACAACAACCTCGAAATTGAAAAACACCAACAAATTCAACAACAACCTCAAAATTGAAAAACAACAACAACCTCAACATTGAAAAACACCAACAAATTCAACAGCAACCTCAACATTTAAAAACACCAACAATTTCAACAACAACCTCAACATTGAAAAACAACAACAATCTCAACATTGAAAAACACGAACAAATTCAACAACAACCTCAACATTGAAAAACAGCAACAACCTCAACATTGAAAAACACCAACAAATTCAACAACAACTTCAACATTGAAAAACACCAACAAATTCAACAACAACGTCGACATTGAAAAACACCATCAAATTCAACAACAACCTCAACATTGAAAAACAACAACAACCTCAACATTGAAAAACACCAACAAATTCAACAACAACCTCAAAATAGAAAAACAACAACAACCTCAACATTGAAAAACACCAACAAATTCAACAACAACCTCAACATTGAATTTCAACAACAACCTCAACATTGAAAAACACCAACAAACTCAACATTGAAAAACACCAACAAATTCAACAACAACCTCAACATTGAAAAACAACAACAACCTCAACATTGAAAAACAACAACAAATTCAACAACAACCTCAACATTTAAAAACACCAACAAATTCAACAACAACCTCAACATTGAAAAACAACAACAATCTCAACATTGAAAAACACCAACAAATTCAACAACAACCTCAACATTGAAAAACAGCAACAACCTCAACATTGAAAAACACCAACAAATTCAACAACAACCTCAACATTGAAAAACACCAACAAATTCAACAACAACCTCAACATTGAAAAACAACAACAAATTCAACAACAAACTCAAGATTGAAAAACACCAACAAATTGAACAACAACCTCAACATTGAAAAACAACAACAACCTCAACATTGAAAAACACCAACAAATTCAACAACAACCTCAACATTGAAAAGCACTAACAAATTCAACAACAACCTCAACATTGAAAAACAACAACAACCTCTACATTGACAAACACCAACAAATTAAACAACAATCTCAACATTGAAAAACAACAACAACCTCAACATTGAAAAACACCAAAAAATTCAACAACAACCTCAACATTGAAAAACAACAACAACCTCAACATTGAAAAACACCAACAAATTCAACAACAACTTCAACATTGAAAAACACCAACAAATTCAACAACAACCTCAACATTGAAAAACACCAACAAATTCAACAACAACCTCAACATTGAAAAACACCAACAAATTCAACAACAAACTCAACATTGAAAAACACCAACAAATTGAACAACAACCTCAACATTGAAAAACAACAACAACCTCAACATTGAAAAACACCAACAAATTCAACAACAACCTCAACATTGAAAAGCACCAACAAATTCAACAACAACCTCAACATTGAAAACAACAACAACCTCAACATTGACAAACACCAACAAATTCAACAACAACCTCAACATTGAAAAACAACAACAACCTCAACATTGAAAAACACCAACAAATTCAACAACAACCTCAACATTGAAAAACACCAACAAATTCAACAACAACCTCAACATTGAAAAACAACAACAACCTAAACATTGAAAAACACCAACAAATTCAACAACAACCTCAACATTGAAAAACAACAACAACCTCAACATTGAAAAAAACCAACAAATTCAACAACAACCTCAACATTGAAAAACACCAACAAATTCAACAACAACCTCAACATTGAAAAACAACAACCACCTCAACATTGCAAAACACCAGCAAATTCAACAACAACCTCAACATTTAAAAACACCGACAAATTCAACAACAACCTCAACATTGAAAAACAGCAACAACCTCAACATTGAAAAACACCAACAAATTCAACAACAACCTCAACATTTAAAAACAACAACAACCTCAACATTGAAAAACACCAACAAATTCAAAAACAACCTCAACATTGAAAAACACCAACAAATTCAACAACAACCTCAACATTGAAAAACACCAACAAACTCAACAACAACCTCAACATTGAAAAATAACAACAACCTCAACATTGAAAAACACCAACAACTTCAACAACAACATCAGCATTGAAAAACACCAACAAAGTCAACAACAAACTCAAGATTGAAAAAAACCCACAAATTCAACAACCTCAAAATTGAAAAGCAACAACAACCTCATCATTGAAAAACACCAACAAATTCAACAACAACCTCAACATTGAAAAACACCAACAAATTCAACAACAACCTCAACATTGAAAAACAACAACAACCTCAACATTGAAAAACACCAACAAATTCAACAACAACCTCAACATTGAAAAACAACAACAACCTCAACATTGAAAAACACCAACAAATTCAACAACAACCTCAACATTGAAAAACAACAACAACCTCAACATTGAAAAACACCAACAAATTCAACAACAACCTCAACATTGAAAAACACCAACAAATTCAACAATAACCTCAACATTGAAAAACAACAACAACCTCAACATTGAAAAACAGCAACAAATTCAACAACAACCTCAACATTGAAAAACACCAACAAATTCAACAACAACCTCAACATTGAAAAACAACAACAACCTCAACATTGAAAAACACCAACAAAGTCAACAACAACCTCAACATTGAAAAACAACAACAACCTCCACATTGAAAAACACCAACAAATTCAACAACAACCTCAACATTGAAAAACACCAACAAATTCAACAACAACCTCAGCATTGAAAAAGAACAACAACCTCAACATTGAAAAACACCTACAAATTCAACAACAACCTCAACATTGAAAAACAACAACTTCCTCAACATTGAAAAACACCAACAAAATCAACCAAAACTTCAACATGGAAAAACACCAACAAATTCAACAACAACCTCGAAATTGAAAAACACCAACAAATTCAACAACAACTTCAACATTGAAAAACACCAACAAATTCAACAACAACCTCGACATTGAAAAACACCATCAAATTCAACAACAACCTCAACATTGAAAAACACCAACAACCTCAAAATTGATAAAACACCAACAAATTCAACAACAACCTCAACATTTAAAAACAGCAACAACCTCAACATTGAAAAACACCAACAAATTCAACAACAACCTCCACATTGAAAAACACCAACAAATTCAACAACAACCTCAACATTGAAAAACACCAACAAACTCAACAACAACCTCAACATTGAAAAACAACAACAACCTCAACATTGAAAAACACCAACAAATTCAACAACAACCTCAACATTGAAAAACACCAACAAATTCAACAACAAACTCAAGATTGAAAAACACCAACAAATTCAACAACCTCAACATTGAAAAACAACAACAACCTCAACATTGAAAAACACCAACAAATTCAACAACAACCTCAACATTGAAAAACAACAACAAACTCAACATTGAAAAACACCAACAAATTCAACAACAACCTCAGCATTGAAAAACACCAACAAATTCAACAGCAACCTCAACATTGAAAAACAACAACAACCTCAACATTGAAAAACACCAACAAATTCAACAACAACCTCAAAATAGAAAAACAACAACAACCTCAACATTGAAAAACACCAACAAATTCAACAATAACCTCAAAATTGAAAAACACCAACAAATTCAACAACGACCTCAGCATTGAAAAACAACAACAACCTCAACATTGAAAAACACCAACAAATTCAACAACAAGCTCAACATTGAATTTCAACAACAACCTCAACATTGAAAAACACCAACAAACTCAACATTGAAAAACACCAACAAATTCAACAACAACCTCAACATTGAAAAACAACAACAACCTCAACATTGAAAAACAACAACAAATTCAACAACAACCTCAACATTTAAAAACACCAACAAATTCAACAACAACCTCAACATTGAAAAACAACAACAATCTCAACATTGAAAAACACCAACAAATTCAACAACAACCTCAACATTGAAAAACAGCAACAACCTCAACATTGAAAAACACCAACAAATTCAACAAAAACCTCAACATTGAAAAACACCAACAAATTCAACAACAACCTCAACATTGAAAATCTCCAACAAATTCAACAACAAACTCAACATTGAAAAACACCAACAAATTGAACAACAACCTCAACATTGAAAAACAACAACAACCTCAACATTGAAAAACACCAACAAATTCCACAACAACCTCAACATTGAAAAGCACCAACAAATTCAACAACAACCTCAACATTGAAAAACAACAACAACCTCAACATTGACAAACACCAACAAATTCAACAACAACCTCAACATTGAAAAACAACAACAACCTCAACATTGAAAAACACCAACAAATTCAACAACAACCTCAACATTGAAAAACAACAACAACCTCAACATTGAAAAACACCAACAAATTCAACAACAACTTCAACATTGAAAAACACCAACAAATTCAACAACAACCTCGAAATTGAAAAACACCAACAAATTCAACAACAACCTCAACATTGAAAAACAACAACAACCTCAACATTGAAAAACACCAACAAATTCAACAACAACTTCAACATTGAAAAACACCAACAAATTCAACAACAACCTCGAAATTGAAAAACACCAACAAATTCAACAACAACCTCAGCATAGAAAAACACCAACAAATTCAACAACAACCTCAGCATTGAAAAACAATAACAACCTCAACATTGAAAAACACCAACAAATTCAACAACAACCTCAACATTGAAAAACAACAACAACCTCAACATTGAAAAACACCAACAAATTCAACAACAACTTCAAAATTTAAAAACAACAACAACCTCAACATTGAAAAACACCAACAAAATCAACCAAAACTTCAACATGGAAAAACACCAACAAATTCAACAACAACCTCGAAATTGAAAAACACCAACAAATTCAACAACAACTTCAACATTGAAAAACACCAACAAATTCAACAACAACCTCGACATTGAAAAACACCATCAAATTCAACAACAACCTCAACATTGAAAAACACCAACAACCTCAAAATTGATAAAACACCAACAAATTCAACAACAACCTCAACATTTAAAAACAGCAACAACCTCAACATTGAAAAACACCAACAAATTCAACAACAACCTCCACATTGAAAAACACCAACAAATTCAACAACAACCTCAACATTGAAAAACACCAACAAACTCAACAACAACCTCAACATTGAAAAACAACAACAACCTCAACATTGAAAAACACCAACAAATTCAACAACAACCTCAACATTGAAAAACACCAACAAATTCAACAACAAACTCAAGATTGAAAAACACCAACAAATTCAACAACCTCAACATTGAAAAACAACAACAACCTCAACATTGAAAAACACCAACAAATTCAACAACAACCTCAACATTGAAAAACAACAACAAACTCAACATTGAAAAACACCAACAAATTCAACAACAACCTCAGCATTGAAAAACACCAACAAATTCAACAGCAACCTCAACATTGAAAAACAACAACAACCTCAACATTGAAAAACACCAACAAATTCAACAACAACCTCAAAATAGAAAAACAACAACAACCTCAACATTGAAAAACACCAACAAATTCAACAACAACCTCAAAATTGAAAAACACCAACAAATTCAACAACGACCTCAGCATTGAAAAACAACAACAACCTCAACATTGAAAAACACCAACAAATTCAACAACAAGCTCAACATTGAATTTCAACAACAACCTCAACATTGAAAAACACCAACAAACTCAACATTGAAAAACACCAACAAATTCAACAACAACCTCAACATTGAAAAACAACAACAACCTCAACATTGAAAAACAACAACAAATTCAACAACAACCTCAACATTTAAAAACACCAACAAATTCAACAACAACCTCAACATTGAAAAACAACAACAATCTCAACATTGAAAAACACCAATAAATTCAACAACAACCTCAACATTGAAAAACAGCAACAACCTCAACATTGAAAAACACCAACAAATTCAACAACAACCTCAACATTGAAAAACACCAACAAATTCAACAACAACCTCAACATTGAAAAACACCAACAAATTCAACAACAAACTCAACATTGAAAAACACCAACAAATTGAACAACAACCTCAACATTGAAAAACAACAACAACCTCAACATTGAAAAACACCAACAAATTCCACAACAACCTCAACATTGAAAAGCACCAACAAATTCAACAACAACCTCAACATTGAAAAACAACAACAACCTCAACATTGACAAACACCAACAAATTCAACAACAACCTCAACATTGAAAAACAACAACAACCTCAACATTGAAAAACACCAACAAATTCAACAACAACCTCAACATTGAAAAACAACAACAACCTCAACATTGAAAAACACCAACAAATTCAACAACAACTTCAACATTGAAAAACACCAACAAATTCAACAACAACCTCGAAATTGAAAAACACCAACAAATTCAACAACAACCTCAACATTGAAAAACAACAACAACCTCAACATTGAAAAACACCAACAAATTCAACAACAACTTCAACATTGAAAAACACCAACAAATTCAACAACAACCTCGAAATTGAAAAACACCAACAAATTCAACAACAATCTCAGCATAGAAAAACACCAACAAATTCAACAACAACCTCAGCATTGAAAAACAATAACAACCTCAACATTGAAAAACACCAACAAATTCAACAACAACCTCAACATTGAAAAACAACAACAACCTCAACATTGAAAAACACCAACAAATTCAACAACAACTTCAACATTGAAAAACACCAACAAATTCAACAACAACCTCGAAATTGAAAAACACCAACAAATTCAACAACAACCTCAACATTGAAAAACAAAAACAAATTCAACAACAACCTCAAAATTGAAAAACAACAACAACCTCAACATTGAAAAACACCAACAAATTCAACAGCAACCTCAACATTTAAAAACACCAACAATTTCAACAACAACCTCAACATTGAAAAACAACAACAATCTCAACATTGAAAAACACGAACAAATTCAACAACAACCTCAACATTGAAAAACAGCAACAACCTCAACATTGAAAAACACCAACAAATTCAACAACAACTTCAACATTGAAAAACACCAACAAATTCAACAACAACGTCGACATTGAAAAACACCATCAAATTCAACAACAACCTCAACATTGAAAAACAACAACAACCTCAACATTGAAAAACACCAACAAATTCAATAAAAACCTCAACATTGAAAACACCAACAAATTCAACAACAACCTCAACATTTAAAAACGCCAACAAATTCAACAACAACCTCAACATTGAAAAACAACAACCTCAACATTGAAAAACACCAACAAATTCAACAAAAAATTCGACATAGAAAAACACCAACAAATTCAACAACAACCCCGACATTGAAAAACACCAACAAATTCAACAACGACCTCAACTTTGAAAAACAACAACAACCTCATCATGGAAAAACACCAACAAATTCAACAACAACCTCAACATTGTTAAACAAAAACATCCTCAAAATTGAAAAACACCAACAAATTCAACAACAACCCCAACATTTTAAAACAACAACAACCTCAGCATTGAAAAACACCAACAAATTCAACAACAACCTCAACATTGAAAAACACCAACAAATTCATCAAGAACCTCAACATTGAAAAACACCTACAAACTCAACAACAACCTCAACATTGAAAAACAACAACAACCTCAACATTGAAAAACACCAACAAATTCAACAACAACCTCAACATTGAAAAACACCAACAAATTCAACAACAACCTGAACATTGAAAAACACCAACAACCTCAACATTGAAAAACACCAACAAATTCAACAACAACCTCAACATTGAAAAACAACAACAACCTCAACATTGAAAAACACCAACAAATTCAACAACAACCTCAGCATTGAAAAACAACAACAAACTAAACATTGAAAAACACCAACAAATTCAACAACAACCTCAACATTGAAAAACAACAAATACCTCAACATTGAAAAACACCAACAAATTCAACAACAACCTCAACATTGAAAAACACCAACAAATTCAACAACAACCTCGAAATTGAAAAACACCAACAAATTCAACAACAACCTCAACATTGAAAAACAACAACAATCTCAACATTGAAAAACACGAACAAATTCAACAACAACCTCAACATTGAAAAACAGCAACAACCTCAACATTGAAAAACACCAACAAATTCAACAACAACTTCAAAATTGAAAAACACCAACAAATTCAACAACAACGTCGACATTGAAAAACACCATCAAATTCAACAACAACCTCAACACTGAAAAACACCAACAAATTCAACAACAACCTCAGCATTGAAAAACAACAACAACCTCAACATTGAAAAACAACAACAAACTCAACATTGAAAAACACCAACAAATTCAACAACAACCTCAAAATTGAAAAACACCAACAAATTCAACAACAACCTCAGCATTGAAAAACAACAACAACCTCAACATCGAAAAACACCAACAAATTCAACAACAACCTCAACATTGAAAAACAACAACAACCTCAACATTGAAAAACACCAACAAATTCAACAACAACTTCAACATTGAAAAACACCAACAAATTCAACAACAACCTCGAAATTGAAAAACACCAACAAATACAACAACAACCTCAACATTGAAAAACAACAACAACCTCAACATTGAAAAACACCAACAAATTCAACAACAACCTCAACATTGAAAAACAACAACCACCTCAACATTGCAAAACACCAGCAAATTCAACAACAACCTCAACATTTAAAAACACCAACAAATTCAACAACAACATCAACATTGAAAAACAGCAACAACCTCAACATTGAAAAACACCAACAAATTCAACAACAACCTCAACATTGAAAAACAACAACAACCTCAACATTGAAAAACACCAACAAATTCAACAACAACCTCGACATTGAAAAACACCCTCAAAATCAAAATCAACCTCAACATTTAACAACACCAACAACCTCAAAATTGAAAAAGCACCGACAAATTCAACAACAACCTCAACATTTAAAAACAACAACAACCTCAACATTGAAAAACACCAACAAATTCAAAAACAACCTCAACATTGAAAAACACCAACAAATTCAACAACAACCTCAACATTGAAAAACACCAACAAACTCAACAACAACCTCAACATTGAAAAATAGCAACAACCTCAACATTGAAAAACACCAACAACTTCAACAACAACATCAACATTGAAAAACACCAACAAATTCAACAACAAACTCAAGATTGAAAAACACCCACAAATTCAACAACCTCAAAATTGAAAAGCAACAACAACCTCATCATTGAAAAACACCAACAAATTCAACAACAACCTCAACATTGAAAAACACCAACAAATTCAACAACAACCTCAACATTGAAAAACAACAACAACCTCAACATTGAAAAACACCAACAAATTCAACAACAACCTCAACATTGAAAAACAACAACAACCTCAACATTGAAAAACACCAACAAATTCAACAACAACCTCAACATTGAAAAACAACAACAAACTCAACATTGAAAAACACCAACAAATTCAACAACAACCTCAACATTGAAAAACAACAACAACCTCAACATTGAAAAACACCAACAAATTCAACAACAACCTCAACATTGAAAAACACCAACAAATTCAACAACAACCTCAACATTGAAAAACAACAACAACCTCAACATTGAAAAACACCAACAAATTCAACAACAACCTCAACATTGAAAAACAACAACAACCTGAACATTGAAAAACACCAACAAATACAACAACAATCTCAGCATAGAAAAACACCAACAAATGCAACAACAACCTCAGCATTGAAAAACAACAACAACCTCAACATTGAAAAACACCAACAAATTCAACAACAACCTCAACATTGAAAAACAACAACAACCTCAACATTGAAAAACACCAACAAATTCAACAACAACTTCAACATTGAAAAACACCAACAAATTCAACAACAACCTCGAAATTGAAAAACACCAACAAATTCAACAACAACCTCAACATTGAAAAACAAAAACAAATTCAACAACAACCTCAAAATTGAAAAACAACAGCAACCTCATCATTGAAAAACACCAACAAATTCAACAGCAACCTCAACATTTAAAAACACCAACAATTTCAACAACAACCTCAACATTGAAAAACAACAACAATCTCAACATTGAAAAACACGAACAAATTCAACAACAACCTCAACATTGAAAAACAGCAACAACCTCAACATTGAAAAACACCAACAAATTCAACAACAACTTCAACATTGAAAAACACCAACAAATTCAACAACAACGTCGACATTGAAAAACACCATCAAATTCAACAACAACCTCAACATTGAAAAACACCAACAAATTCAAAAACAACCTCAACATTGAAAAACACCAACAAATTCAACAACAACCTCAACATTGAAAAACACCAACAAACTCAACAACAACCTCAACATTGAAAAATAGCAACAACCTCAACATTGAAAAACACCAACAACTTCAACAACAACATCAACATTGAAAAACACCAACAAATTCAACAACAAACTCAAGATTGAAAAACACCCACAAATTCAACAACCTCAAAATTGAAAAGCAACAACAACCTCATCATTGAAACACACCAACAAATTCAACAACAACCTCAACATTGAAAAACACCAACAAATTCAACAACAACCTCAACATTGAAAAACAACAACAACCTCAACATTGAAAAACACCAACAAATTCAACAACAACCTCAACATTGAAAAACAACAACAACCTCAACATTGAAAAACACCAACAATTTCAACAACAACCTCAACATTGAAAAACAACAACAAACTCAACATTGAAAAACACCAACAAATTCAACAACAACCTCAACATTGAAAAACAACAACAACCTCAACATTGAAAAACACCAACAAATTCAACAATAACCTCAACATTGAAAAACACCAACAAATTCAACAACAACCTCGAAATTGAAAAACACCAACAAATTCAACAACAACCTCAACATTGAAAAACAACAACAATCTCAACATTGAAAAACACGAACAAATTCAACAACAACCTCAACATTGAAAAACAGCAACAACCTCAACATTGAAAAACACCAACAAATTCAACAACAACTTCAAAATTGAAAAACACCAACAAATTCAACAACAACGTCGACATTGAAAAACACCATCAAATTCAACAACAACCTCAACACTGAAAAACACCAACAAATTCAACAACAACCTCTGCATTGAAAAACAACAACAACCTCAACATTGAAAAACAACAACAAACTCAACATTGAAAAACACCAACAAATTCAACAACAACCTCAAAATTGAAAAACACCAACAAATTCAACAACAACCTCAGCATTGAAAAACAACAACAACCTCAACATCGAAAAACACCAACAAATTCAACAACAACCTCAACATTGAAAAACAACAACAACCTCAACATTGAAAAACACCAACAAATTCAACAACAACTTCAACATTGAAAAACACCAACAAATTCAACAACAACCTCGAAATTGAAAAACACCAACAAATACAACAACAACCTCAACATTGAAAAACAACAACAACCTCAACATTGAAAAACACCAACAAATTCAACAACAACCTCAACATTGAAAAACAACAACCACCTCAACATTGCAAAACACCAGCAAATTCAACAACAACCTCAACATTTAAAAACACCAACAAATTCAACAACAACATCAACATTGAAAAACAGCAACAACCTCAACATTGAAAAACACCAACAAATTCAACAACAACCTCAACATTGAAAAACAACAACAACCTCAACATTGAAAAACACCAACAAATTCAACAACAACCTCGACATTGAAAAACACCCTCAAAATCAAAATCAACCTCAACATTTAACAACACCAACAACCTCAAAATTGAAAAAGCACCGACAAATTCAACAACAACCTCAACATTTAAAAACAACAACAACCTCAACATTGAAAAACACCAACAAATTCAAAAACAACCTCAACATTGAAAAACACCAACAAATTCAACAACAACCTCAACATTGAAAAACACCAACAAACTCAACAACAACCTCAACATTGAAAAATAGCAACAACCTCAACATTGAAAAACACCAACAACTTCAACAACAACATCAACATTGAAAAACACCAACAAATTCAACAACAAACTCAAGATTGAAAAACACCCACAAATTCAACAACCTCAAAATTGAAAAGCAACAACAACCTCATCATTGAAAAACACCAACAAATTCAACAACAACCTCAACATTGAAAAACACCAACAAATTCAACAACAACCTCAACATTGAAAAACAACAACAACCTCAACATTGAAAAACACCAACAAATTCAACAACAACCTCAACATTGAAAAACAACAACAACCTCAACATTGAAAAACACCAACAAATTCAACAACAACCTCAACATTGAAAAACAACAACAAACTCAACATTGAAAAACACCAACAAATTCAACAACAACCTCAACATTGAAAAACAACAACAACCTCAACATTGAAAAACACCAACAAATTCAACAACAACCTCAACATTGAAAAACACCAACAAATTCAACAACAACCTCAACATTGAAAAACAACAACAACCTCAACATTGAAAAACACCAACAAATTCAACAACAACCTCAACATTGAAAAACAACAACAACCTGAACATTGAAAAACACCAACAAATACAACAACAATCTCAGCATAGAAAAACACCAACAAATTCAACAACAACCTCAGCATTGAAAAACAACAACAACCTCAACATTGAAAAACACCAACAAATTCAACAACAACCTCAACATTGAAAAACAACAACAACCTCAACATTGAAAAACACCAACAAATTCAACAACAACTTCAACATTGAAAAACACCAACAAATTCAACAACAACCTCGAAATTGAAAAACACCAACAAATTCAACAACAACCTCAACATTGAAAAACAAAAACAAATTCAACAACAACCTCAAAATTGAAAAACAACAGCAACCTCATCATTGAAAAACACCAACAAATTCAACAGCAACCTCAACATTTAAAAACACCAACAATTTCAACAACAACCTCAACATTGAAAAACAACAACAATCTCAACATTGAAAAACACGAACAAATTCAACAACAACCTCAACATTGAAAAACAGCAACAACCTCAACATTGAAAAACACCAACAAATTCAACAACAACTTCAACATTGAAAAACACCAACAAATTCAACAACAACGTCGACATTGA
The DNA here is from genome assembly GCA_026770705.1 of Isurus oxyrinchus. Taxonomy (NCBI): domain Eukaryota; kingdom Metazoa; phylum Chordata; class Chondrichthyes; order Lamniformes; family Lamnidae; genus Isurus; species Isurus oxyrinchus. The sequence goes on along the minus strand of JANJGN010000104.1, from coordinate 1,764,259 downwards.
AAAACACCATCAAATTCAACAACAACCTCAACATTGAAAAACACCAACAAATTCAAAAACAACCTCAACATTGAAAAACACCAACAAATTCAACAACAACCTCAACATTGAAAAACACCAACAAACTCAACAACAACCTCAACATTGAAAAATAGCAACAACCTCAACATTGAAAAACACCAACAACTTCAACAACAACATCAACATTGAAAAACACCAACAAATTCAACAACAAACTCAAGATTGAAAAACACCCACAAATTCAACAACCTCAAAATTGAAAAGCAACAACAACCTCATCATTGAAACACACCAACAAATTCAACAACAACCTCAACATTGAAAAACACCAACAAATTCAACAACAACCTCAACATTGAAAAACAACAACAACCTCAACATTGAAAAACACCAACAAATTCAACAACAACCTCAACATTGAAAAACAACAACAACCTCAACATTGAAAAACACCAACAATTTCAACAACAACCTCAACATTGAAAAACAACAACAAACTCAACATTGAAAAACACCAACAAATTCAACAACAACCTCAACATTGAAAAACAACAACAACCTCAACATTGAAAAACACCAACAAATTCAACAATAACCTCAACATTGAAAAACAACAACAACCTCAACATTGAAAAACACCAACAAATTCAACAACAACCTCAACATTGAAAAACACCAACAAATTCAACAACAACCTCAACATTGAAAAACAACAACAACCTCAACATTGAAAAACACCAACAAATTCAACAACAACCTCAACATTGAAAAACAACAACAACCTCAACATTGAAAAACACCAACAAATACAACAACAATCTCAGCATAGAAAAACACCAACAAATTCAACAACAACCTCAGCATTGAAAAACAACAACAACCTCAACATTGAAAAACACCAACAAATTCAACAACAACCTCAACATTGAAAAACAACAACAACCTCAACATTGAAAAACACCAACAAATTCAACAACTACTTCAACATTGAAAAACACCAACAAATTCAACAACAACCTCGAAATTGAAAAACACCAACAAATTCAACAACAACCTCAACATTGAAAAACAAAAACAAATTCAACAACAACCTCAAAATTGAAAAACAACAACAACCTCATCATTGAAAAACACCAACAAATTCAACAGCAACCTCAACATTTAAAAACACCAACAATTTCAACAACAACCTCAACTTTGAAAAACAGCAACAACCTCAACATTGAAAAACACCAACAAATTCAACAACAACTTCAACATTGAAAAATACCAACAAATTCAACAACAACGTCGACATTGAAAAACACCATCAAATTCAACAACAACCTCAAAAGTGAAAAACAACAACAACCTCAACATTGAAAAACACCAACAAATTCAATAAAATCCTCAACATTGAAAACACCAACAAATTCAACAACAACCTCAACATTTAAAAACGCCAACAAATTCAACAACAACCTCAACATTGAAAAACAACAACCTCAACATAGAAAAACACCAACAAATTCAACAACAACCCCGACATTGAAAAACACCAACAAATTCAACAACAACCTCAACTTTGAAAAACAACAACAACCTCATCATGGAAAAACACCAACAAATTCAACAACAACCTCGACATTGAAAAACAAAAACATCCTCAAAATTGAAAAACACCAACAAATTCAACAACAACCCCAACATTTAAAAACAACAACAACCTCAGCATTGAAAAACACCAACAAATTCAACAACAACCTCAACATTGAAAAACAGCAACAAATTCATCAAGAACCTCAACATTGAAAAACACCAACAAACTCAACAACAACCTCAACATTGAAAAACAACAACAACCTCAAAATTGAAAAACACCAACAAATTCAACAACAACCTCAACATTGAAAAACACCAACAAATTCAACAACAACCTGAACATTGAAAAACACCAACAACCTCAACATTGAAAAACACCAACAAATTCAACAACAACCTCAACATTGAAAAACAACAACAACCTCAACATTGAAAAACACCAAAAAATTCAACAACAACCTCAGCATTGAAAAACAACAACAAACTAAACATTGAAAAACACCAACAAATTCAACAACAAACTCAACATTGAAAAACAACAACAACCTCAACATTGAAAAACACCAACAAATTCAACAACAACCTCAACTTTGAAAAACACCAACAAATTCAACAACAACCTCAACATTGAAAAACACCAACAAATTCAACAACAACCTCGAAATTGAAAAACACCAACAAATTCAACAACAAACTCAACATTGAAAAACACCAATAAATTCAACAACAACCTCAACATTGAAAAACAACAACAACTTCAACATTGAAACACACCAACAATTTCAACAACAACCTCAGCATTGAAAAGCACCAACAAATTCAACAACAACCTCAACATTGAAAAACAACAACAACCTCAACATTGAAAAACACCAACAAATTCAACAACAACCTCAACATTGAAAAACAACAACAACCTCAACATTGAAAAACACCAACAAATTCAACAACAACCTCAACATTGAAAAACACCAACAAATTCAACAACAACCTCAACATTGAAAAACAACAACAACCTCAACATTGAAAAACACCAACAAATTCAACACCAACCTCAACATTGAAAAACAACAACAACCTCAACATTGAAAAACACCAACAAATTCAACAACAACCTCAACATTGAAAAACACCAACAAATTCAACAACAACCTCAGCATTGAAAAACAACAACAACCTCAACATTGAAAAACACCAACAAATTCAACAACAACCTCAACATTGAAAAACAACAACAACCTCATCATTGAAAAAAACCAACAAAATCAACAACAACTTCAACATTGAAAAACACCAACAAATTCAACAACAACCTCGAAATTGAAAAACACCAACAAATACAACAACAACCTCAACATTGAAAAACAATAACAACCTCAACATTGAAAAACACCAACAAATTCAACAACAACCTCAACATTGAAAAACACCAACAAATTCAACAACAACCTCAACATTGAAAAACACTAACAAATTCAACAACAACCTCGAAATTGAAAAACACCAACAAATTCAACAACAAACTCAACATTGAAAAACACCAACAAATTCAACAACAAACTCAACATTGTAAAACAACAACAACCTCAACATTGAAAAACACCAACAAATTCAACAACAATCTCAACATTGAAAAGCACCAACAAATTCAACCACAACCTCAACATTGAAAAACAACAACAACCTCAACATTGAAAAACACCAACAAATTCAACAACAACCTCAACATTGAAAAACAACAACAACCTCAACATTGAAAAACAACAACAAACTCAACATTGAAAAACACCAACAAATTCAACAACAACCTCAACATTGAAAAACAACAACAACCTCAACATTGAAAAACACCAACAAATTCAACAACAACCTCAACATTGAAAAACACCAACAAATTCAACAACAACCTCAACATTGAAAAACAACAACAACCTAAACATTGAAAAACACCAACAAATTCAACAGCAACCTCAACATTGAAAAACAACAACAACCTCAACATTGAAAAACACCAACAAATTCAACAAAAACCTCAACATTGAAAAACACCAACAAATTCAACAACAACCTCAGCATTGAAAAACAACAACAACCTCAACATTGAAAAACACCAACAAATTCAACAACAACTTCAACATTGAAAAACAACAACAACCTCAACATTGAAAAACACCAACAAATTCAACAACAACTTCAACATTGAAAAACACCAACAAATTCAACAACAACCTCGAAATTGAAAAACACCAACAAATACAACAACAACCTCAACATTGAAAAACAACAACAACCTCAACATTGAAAAACACCAACAAATTCAACAACAACCTCAACATTGAAAAACACCAACAAATTCAACAACAACCTCAACATTGAAAAACACTAACAAATTCAACAACAACCTCGAAATTGAAAAACACCAACAAATTCAACAACAAACTCAACATTGAAAAACACCAACAAATTCAACAACAAACTCAACATTGAAAAACAACAACAACCTCTACATTGAAAAACACCAACAAATTCAACAACAACCTCAACATTGAAAAACAACAACAGCCTCAACATTGAAAAACACCAACAAATTCAACAACAACCTCAACATTGAAAAACACTAACAAATTCAACAACAAACTCAACATTGAAAAACAACAACAACCTCTACATTGAAAAACACCAACAAATTCAACAACAACCTCAACATTGAAAAACAACAACAACCTCAACATTGAAAAACACCAACAAATTCAACAACAACCTCGAAATTGAAAAACACCAACAAATACAACAACAACCTCAACATTGAAAAACAACAACAACCTCAACATTGAAAAACACCAACAAATTCAACAACAACCTCAACATTGAAAAACACCAACAAATTCAACAACAACCTCGAAATTGAAAAACACCAACAAATTCAACAACAAACTCAACATTGAGAAACACCAAAAAATTCAACAACAAACTCAACATTGAAAAACAACAACAACCTCAACTTTGAAAAACACCAACAAATTCAACAACAACCTCGACATTGAAAAACAACAACAACCTCAACATTGAAAAACCACAACAAACTCAACATTAAAAAACACCAACAAATTCAACAACAACCTCAACATTGAAAAACAACAACAACCTCAACATTGAAAAACACCAACAAATTCAACAACAACCTCAACATTGAAAAACACCAACAAATTCAACAACAACCTCAACATTGAAAAACAACAACAACCTAAACATTGAAAAACACCAACAAATTCAACAACAACCTCAACATTGAAAAACAACAACAACCTCAACATTGAAAAACACCAACAAATTCAACAACAACCTCAACATTTAAAAACACCAACAAATTCAACAACAACCTCAGCATTGAAAAACAACAACAACCTCAACATTGAAAAACACCAACAAATTCAACAACAACCTCAACATTGAAAAACAACAACAACATCAACATTGAAAAACACCAACAAATTCAACAACAACTTCAACATTGAAAAACACCAACAAATTCAACAACAACCTCAACATTGAAAAACACCAACAAATACAACAACAACCTCAACATTGAAAAACAACAACAACCTCAACATTGAAAAACACCAACAAATTCAACAACAACCTCAACATTGAAAAACACCAACAAATTCAGCAACAATCTCAACATTGAAAAACACTAACAAATTCAACAACAACCTCGAAATTGAAAAACACCAACAAATTCAACAACAAACTCAACATTGAAAAACACCAACAAATTCAGCAACAAACTCAACATTGAAAAACATCAACAACCTCTACATTGAAAAACACCAACAAATTCAACAACAACCTCAACATTGAAAAACAACAACAACCTCAACATTGAAAAACACCAACAAATTCAACAACAACCTCAACATTGAAAAACACCAACAAATTCAACAACAAACTCAACATTGAAAAACAACAACAACCTCAACATTGAAAAACACCAACAAATTCAACAACAACCTCAACATTGAAAAACAACAACAACCTCAACATTGAAAAACACCAACAAATTCAACAAAAACCTCAACATTGAAAAACACCAACAAATTCAACAACAACCTCAGCATTGAAAAACAACAACAACCTCAACATTGAAAAACACCAACAAATTCAACAACAACTTCAACATTGAAAAACAACAACAACCTCAACATTGAAAAACACCAACAAATTCAACAACAACTTCAACATTGAAAAACACCAACAAATTCAACAACAACCTCGAAATTGAAAAACACCAACAAATACAACAACAACCTCAACATTGAAAAACAACAACAACCTCAACATTGAAAAACACCAACAAATTCAACAACAACCTCAACATTGAAAAACACCAACAAATTCAACAACAACCTCAACATTGAAAAACACTAACAAATTCAACAACAACCTCGAAATTGAAAAACACCAACAAATTCAACAACAAACTCAACATTGAAAAACACCAACAAATTCAACAACAAACTCAACATTGAAAAACAACAACAACCTCTACATTGAAAAACACCAACAAATTCAACAACAACCTCAACATTGAAAAACAACAACAGCCTCAACATTGAAAAACACCAACAAATTCAACAACAACCTCAACATTGAAAAACACCAACAAATTCAACAACAAACTCAACATTGAAAAACAACAACAACCTCTACATTGAAAAACACCAACAAATTCAACAACAACCTCAACATTGAAAAACAACAACAACCTCAACATTGAAAAACACCAACAAATTCAACAACAACCTCGAAATTGAAAAACACCAACAAATACAACAACAACCTCAACATTGAAAAACAACAACAACCTCAACATTGAAAAACACCAACAAATTCAACAACAACCTCAACATTGAAAAACACTAACAAATTCAACAACAACCTCGAAATTGAAAAACACCAACAAATTCAACAACAACCTCAACATTGAAAAACAACAACAACCTCAACATTGAAAAACACCAACAAATTCAACAACAACCTCGACATTGAAAAACAACAACAACCTCAACATTGAAAAACCACAACAAACTCAACATTGAAAAACACCAACAAATTCAACAACAACCTCAACATTGAAAAACAACAACAACCTCAACATTGAAAAACACCAACAAATTCAACAACAACCTCAACATTGAAAAACACCAACAAATTCAACAACAACCTCAACATTGAAAAACAACAACAACCTAAACATTGAAAAACACCAACAAATTCAACAACAACCTCAACATTGAAAAACAACAACGACCTCAACATTGAAAAACACCAACAAATTCAACAACAACCTCAACATTGAAAAACACCAACAAATTCAACAACAACCTCAGCATTGAAAAACAACAACAACCTCAACATTGAAAAACACCAACAAATTCAACAACAACCTCAACATTGAAAAACAACAACAACCTCAACATTGAAAAACACCAACAAATTCAACAACAACTTCAACATTGAAAAACACCAACAAATTCAACAACAACCTCAACATTGAAAAACACCAACAAATACAACAACAACCTCAACATTGAAAAACAACAACAACCTCAACATTGAAAAACACCAACAAATTCAACAACAACCTCAACATTGAAAAACACCAACAATTTCAGCAACAATCTCAACATTGAAAAACACTAACAAATTCAACAACAACCTCGAAATTGAAAAACACCAACAAATTCAACAACAAACTCAACATTGAAAAACACCAACAAATTCAACAACAAACTCAACATTGAAAAACAACAACAACCTCTATATTGAAAAACACCAACAAATTCAACAACAACCTCAACATTGAAAAACAACAACAACCTCAACATTGAAAAACACCAACAAATTCAACAACAACCTCAACATTGAAAAACACCAACAAATTCAACAACAAACTCAACATTGAAAAACAACAACAACCTCAACATTGAAAAACACCAACAAATTCAACAACAACCTCAACATTGAAAAACAACAACAACCTCAACATTGAAAAACACCAACAAATTCAACAACAACCTCCACATTGAAAAACACCAACAAATTCAACAACAACCTCAACATTGAAAAACAACAACAACCTAAACATTGAAAAACACCAACAAATTCAACAACAACCTCAACATTGAAAAACAACAACAACCTCAACATTGAAAAACACCAACAAATTCAACAACAACCTCAACATTGAAAAACACCAACAAACTCAACAACAACCTCAACATTGAAAAACAACAACAACCTCAAAATTGAAAAACACCAACAAATTCAACAACAACCTCAACATTGAAAAACACCAACAAATTCAACAACAACCTGAACATTGAAAAACACCAACAACCTCAACATTGAAAAACACCAACAAATTCAACAACAACCTCAACATTGAAAAACAACAACAACCTCAACATTGAAAAACACCAACAAATTCAACAACAACCTCAGCATTGAAAAACAACAGCAAACTAAACATTGAAAAACACCAACAAATTCAACAACAAACTCAACATTGAAAAACAACAACAACCTCAACATTGAAAAACACCAACAAATTCAACAACAACCTCAACTTTGAAAAACACCAACAAATTCAACAACAACCTCAACATTGAAAAACACCAACAAATTCAACAACAACCTCGAAATTGAAAAACACCAACAAATTCAACAACAAACTCAACATTGAAAAACACCAATAAATTCAACAACAACCTCAACATTGAAAAACAACAACAACTTCAACATTGAAACACACCAACAATTTCAACAACAACCTCAGCATTGAAAAGCACCAACAAATTCAACAACAACCTCAACATTGAAAAACAACAACAACCTCAACATTGAAAAACACCAACAAATTCAACAACAACCTCAACATTGAAAAACAACAACAACCTCAACATTGAAAAACACCAACAAATTCAACAACAACCTCAACATTGAAAAACACCAACAAATTCAACAACAACCTCAACATTGAAAAACAACAACAACCTCAACATTGAAAAACACCAACAAATTCAACACCAACCTCAACATTGAAAAACAACAACAACCTCAACATTGAAAAACACCAACAAATTCAACAACAACCTCAACATTGAAAAACACCAACAAATTCAACAACAACCTCAGCATTGAAAAACAACAACAACCTCAACATTGAAAAACACCAACAAATTCAACAACAACCTCAACATTGAAAAACAACAACAACCTCATCATTGAAAAAAACCAACAAAATCAACAACAACTTCAACATTGAAAAACACCAACAAATTCAACAACAACCTCGAAATTGAAAAACACCAACAAATACAACAACAACCTCAACATTGAAAAACAATAACAACCTCAACATTGAAAAACACCAACAAATTCAACAACAACCTCAACATTGAAAAACACCAACAAATTCAACAACAACCTCAACATTGAAAAACACTAACAAATTCAACAACAACCTCGAAATTGAAAAACACCAACAAATTCAACAACAAACTCAACATTGAAAAACACCAACAAATTCAACAACAAACTCAACATTGTAAAACAACAACAACCTCAACATTGAAAAACACCAACAAATTCAACAACAATTTTCAACATTGAAAAGCACCAACAAATTCAACCACAACCTCAACATTGAAAAACAACAACAACCTCAACATTGAAAAACACCAACAAATTCAACAACAACCTCAACATTGAAAAACAACAACAACCTCAACATTGAAAAACAACAACAAACTCAACATTGAAAAACACCAACAAATTCAACAACAACCTCAACATTGAAAAACAACAACAACCTCAACATTGAAAAACACCAACAAATTCAACAACAACCTCAACATTGAAAAACACCAACAAATTCAACAACAACCTCAACATTGAAAAACAACAACAACCTAAACATTGAAAAACACCAACAAATTCAACAGCAACCTCAACATTGAAAAACAACAACAACCTCAACATTGAAAAACACCAACAAATTCAACAAAAACCTCAACATTGAAAAACACCAACAAATTCAACAACAACCTCAGCATTGAAAAACAACAACAACCTCAACATTGAAAAACACCAACAAATTCAACAACAACTTCAACATTGAAAAACAACAACAACCTCAACATTGAAAAACACCAACAAATTCAACAACAACTTCAACATTGAAAAACACCAACAAATTCAACAACAACCTCGAAATTGAAAAACACCAACAAATACAACAACAACCTCAACATTGAAAAACAACAACAACCTCAACATTGAAAAACACCAACAAATTCAACAACAACCTCAACATTGAAAAACACCAACAAATTCAACAACAACCTCAACATTGAAAAACACTAACAAATTCAACAACAACCTCGAAATTGAAAAACACCAACAAATTCAACAACAAACTCAACATTGAAAAACACCAACAAATTCAACAACAAACTCAACATTGAAAAACAACAACAACCTCTACATTGAAAAACACCAACAAATTCAACAACAACCTCAACATTGAAAAACAACAACAGCCTCAACATTGAAAAACACCAACAAATTCAACAACAACCTCAACATTGAAAAACACCAACAAATTCAACAACAAACTCAACATTGAAAAACAACAACAACCTCTACATTGAAAAACACCAACAAATTCAACAACAACCTCAACATTGAAAAACAACAACAACCTCAACATTGAAAAACACCAACAAATTCAACAACAACCTCGAAATTGAAAAACACCAACAAATACAACAACAACCTCAACATTGAAAAACACCAACAAATTCAACAACAACCTCAACATTGAAAAACACCAACAAATTCAACAACAACCTCAACATTGAAAAACACTAACAAATTCAACAACAACCTCGAAATTGAAAAACACCAACAAATTCAACAACAAACTCAACATTGAGAAACACCAAAAAATTCAACAACAAACTCAACATTGAAAAACAACAACAACCTCAACATTGAAAAACACCAACAAATTCAACAACAACCTCGACATTGAAAAACAACAACAACCTCAACATTGAAAAACCACAACAAACTCAACATTGAAAAACACCAACAAATTCAACAACAACCTCAACATTGAAAAACAACAACAACCTCAACATTGAAAAACACCAACAAATTCAACAACAACCTCAACATTGAAAAACACCAACAAATTCAACAACAACCTCAACATTGAAAAACAACAACAACCTAAACATTGAAAAACACCAACAAATTCAACAACAACCTCAACATTGAAAAACAACAACAACCTCAACATTGAAAAACACCAACAAATTCAACAACAACCTCAACATTTAAAAACACCAACAAATTCAACAACAACCTCAGCATTGAAAAACAACAACAACCTCAACATTGAAAAACACCAACAAATTCAACAACAACCTCAACATTGAAAAACAACAACAACATCAACATTGAAAAACACCAACAAATTCAACAACAACTTCAACATTGAAAAACACCAACAAATTCAACAACAACCTCAACATTGAAAAACACCAACAAATACAACAACAACCTCAACATTGAAAAACAACAACAACCTCAACATTGAAAAACACCAACAAATTCAACAACAACCTCAACATTGAAAAACACCAACAAATTCAGCAACAATCTCAACATTGAAAAACACTAACAAATTCAACAACAACCTCGAAATTGAAAAACACCAACAAATTCAACAACAAACTCAACATTGAAAAACACCAACAAATTCAACAACAAACTCAACATTGAAAAACATCAACAACCTCTACATTGAAAAACACCAACAAATTCAACAACAACCTCAACATTGAAAAACAACAACAACCTCAACATTGAAAAACACCAACAAATTCAACAACAACCTCAACATTGAAAAACACCAACAAATTCAACAACAAACTCAACATTGAAAAACAACAACAACCTCAACATTGAAAAACACCAACAAATTCAACAAAAACCTCAACATTGAAAAACAACAACAACCTCAACATTGAAAAACACCAACAAATTCAACAAAAACCTCAACATTGAAAAACACCAACAAATTCAACAACAACCTCAGCATTGAAAAACAACAACAACCTCAACATTGAAAAACACCAACAAATTCAACAACAACTTCAACATTGAAAAACAACAACAACCTCAACATTGAAAAACACCAACAAATTCAACAACAACTTCAACATTGAAAAACACCAACAAATTCAACAACAACCTCGAAATTGAAAAACACCAACAAATACAACAACAACCTCAACATTGAAAAACAACAACAACCTCAACATTGAAAAACACCAACAAATTCAACAACAACCTCAACATTGAAAAACACCAACAAATTCAACAACAACCTCAACATTGAAAAACACTAACAAATTCAACAACAACCTCGAAATTGAAAAACACCAACAAATTCAACAACAAACTCAACATTGAAAAACACCAACAAATTCAACAAAAAACTCAACATTGAAAAACAACAACAACCTCTACATTGAAAAACACCAACAAATTCAACAACAACCTCAACATTGAAAAACAACAACAGCCTCAACATTGAAAAACACCAACAAATTCAACAACAACCTCAACATTGAAAAACACCAACAAATTCAACAACAAACTCAACATTGAAAAACAACAACAACCTCTACATTGAAAAACACCAACAAATTCAACAACAACCTCAACATTGAAAAACAACAACAACCTCAACATTGAAAAACACCAACAAATTCAACAACAACCTCGAAATTGAAAAACACCAACAAATACAACAACAACCTCAACATTGAAAAACAACAACAACCTCAACATTGAAAAACACCAACAAATTCAACAACAACCTCAACATTGAAAAACACTAACAAATTCAACAAGAACCTCGAAATTGAAAAACACCAACAAATTCAACAACAAACTCAACATTGAAAAACAACAACAACCTCAACATTGAAAAACACCAACAAATTCAACAACAACCTCGACATTGAAAAACAACAACAACCTCAACATTGAAAAACCACAACAAACTCAACATTGAAAAACACCAACAAATTCAACAACAACCTCAACATTGAAAAACAACAACAACCTCAACATTGAAAAACACCAACAAATTCAACAACAACCTCAACATTGAAAAACACCAACAAATTCAACAACAACCTCAACATTGAAAAACAACAACAACCTAAACATTGAAAAACACCAACAAATTCAACAACAACCTCAACATTGAAAAACAACAACGACCTCAACATTGAAAAACACCAACAAATTCAACAACAACTTCAACATTGAAAAACACCAACAAATTCAACAACAACCTCAGCATTGAAAAACAACAACAACCTCAACATTGAAAAACACCAACAAATTCAACAACAACCTCAACATTGAAAAACAACAACAACCTCAACATTGAAAAACACCAACAAATTCAACAACAACTTCAACATTGAAAAACACCAACAAATTCAACAACAACCTCAACATTGAAAAACACCAACAAATACAACAACAACCTCAACATTGAAAAACAACAACAACCTCAACATTGAAAAACACCAACAAATTCAACAACAACCTCAACATTGAAAAACACCAACAATTTCAGCAACAATCTCAACATTGAAAAACACTAACAAATTCAACAACAACCTCGAAATTGAAAAACACCAACAAATTCAACAACAAACTCAACATTGAAAAACACCAACAAATTCAACAACAAACTCAACATTGAAAAACAACAACAACCTCTACATTGAAAAACACCAACAAATTCAACAACAACCTCAACATTGAAAAACAACAACAACCTCAACATTGAAAAACACCAACAAATTCAACAACAACCTCAACATTGAAAAACACCAACAAATTCAACAACAAACTCAACATTGAAAAACAACAACAACCTCAACATTGAAAAACACCAACAAATTCAACAACAACCTCAACATTGAAAAACAACAACAACCTCAACATTGAAAAACACCAACAAATTCAACAACAACCTCAACATTGAAAAACACCAACAAATTCAACAACAACCTCAACATTGAAAAACAACAACAACCTAAACATTGAAAAACACCAACAAATTCAACAACAACCTCAACATTGAAAAACAACAACAACCTCAACATTGAAAAACACCAACAAATTCAACAACAACCTCAACATTGAAAAACACCAACAAATTCAACAACAACCTCAGCATTGAAAAAGAACAACAACCTCAACATTGAAAAACACCAACAAATTCAACAACAACCTCAACATTGAAAAACAACAACAAATTCAACAACAACTTCAACATTGAAAAACACCAACAAATTCAACAACAACCTCGAAATTGAAAAACACCAACAAATACAACAACAACCTCAACATTGAAAAACAACAACAACCTCAACATTGAAAAACACCAACAAATTCAACAACAACCTCAACATTGAAAAACAACAACCACCTCAACATTGCAAAACACCAGCAAATTCAACAACAACCTCAATATTTAAAAACACCAACAAATTCAACAACAACCTCAGCATTGAAAAACAACAACAACCTCAACATTGAAAAACACCAACAAATTCAACAACAACCTCGACATTGAAAAACACCCTCAAATTCAAAATCAACCTCAACATTGAAAAACACCAACAAACTCAACAACAACCTCAACATTGAAAAATAACAACAGCCTCAACATTGAAAAACACCAACAAATTCAACAACAACCTCAACATTGAAAAACACCAACAAATTCAACAACAACCTCAACATTGAAAAACAACAACAACCTCAACATTGAAAAACACCAACAAATTCAACAACAACCTCAAAATGAAAAACAACAACAACCTCAACATTGAAAAACACCAACAAATTCAACAACAACCTCAACATTGAAAAACAACAACAACCTCAACATTGAAAAACACCAACAAATTGAACAACAACCTCAACATTGAAAAACACCAACAAATTCAACAACAACCTCAACTTTGAAAAACAACAACAACCTAAACATTGAAAAACACCAACAAATTCAACAACAACCTCAACATTGAAAAACAACAACAACCTCAACATTGAAAAACACCAACAAATTCAACAACAACCTCAACATTGAAAAACACCAACAAATTCAACAACAACCTCAGCATTGAAAAACAACAACAACCTCAACATTGAAAAACACCAACAAATTCAACAACAACCTCAACATTGAAAAACAACAACAACCTCAGCATTGAAAAACACCAACAAATTCAACAACAACTTCAATATTGAAAAACACCAACAAATTCAACAACAACCTCGAAATTGAAAAACACCAACAAATACAACAACAACCTCAACATTGAAAAACAACAACAACCTCAACATTGAAAAACACCAACAAATTCAACAACAACCTCAACATTGAAAACCAACAACCACCTCAACATTGCAAAACACCAGCAAATTCAACAACAACCTCAACATTTAAAAACACCAACAAATTCAACAACAACCTCAACATTGAAAAACAGCAACAACCTCAAAATTGAAAAACACCAACAAATTCAACAACAACCTCAACATTGAAAAACAAAAACAACCTCAACATTGAAAAACACCAACAAATTCAACAACAACCTCGACATTGAAAAACACCCTCAAATTCAAAATCAACCTCAACATTGAACAACACCAACAACCTCAAAATTGAAAAAACACCAACAAATTCAACAACAACCTCAACATTGAAAAACACCAACAAATTCAACAACAACCTCAACATTGAAAAACACCAACAAACTCAACAACAACCTCAACATTGAAAAATAACAACAACCTCAACATTGAAAAACACCAACAACTTCAACAACAACATCAACATTGAAAAACACCAACAAATTCAACAACAAACTCAACATTGAAAAACACCAACAAACTCAACAACAACCTCAACATTGAAAAATAACAACAACCTCAACATTGAAAAACACCAACAACTTCAACAACAACCTCGAAATTGAAAAACTCCAACAAAATCAACAACAAACTCAACATTGAAAAACACCAACAAATTCAACAACAAACTCAACATTGAAAAACAACAACAACCTCTACATTGAAAAACACCAACAAATTCAACAACAACCTCAACATTGAAAAACAACAACAGCCTCAACATTGAAAAACACCAACAAATTCAACAACAACCTCAACATTGAAAAACACCAACAAATTCAACAACAAACTCAACATTGAAAAACAACAACAACCTCTACATTGAAAAACACCAACAAATTCAACAACAACCTCAACATTGAAAAACAACAACAACCTCAACATTGAAAAACACCAACAAATTCAACAACAACCTCGAAATTGAAAAACACCAACAAATACAACAACAACCTCAACATTGAAAAACAACAACAACCTCAACATTGAAAAACACCAACAAATTCAACAACAACCTCAACATTGAAAAACACCAACAAATTCAACAACAACCTCAACATTGAAAAACACTAACAAATTCAACAACAACCTCGAAATTGAAAAACACCAACAAATTCAACAACAAACTCAACATTGAGAAACACCAAAAAATTCAACAACAAACTCAACATTGAAAAACAACAACAACCTCAACATTGAAAAACACCAACAAATTCAACAACAACCTCGACATTGAAAAACAACAACAACCTCAACATTGAAAAACCACAACAAACTCAACATTGAAAAACACCAACAAATTCAACAACAACCTCAACATTGAAAAACAACAACAACCTCAACATTGAAAAACACCAACAAATTCAACAACAACCTCAACATTGAAAAACACCAACAAATTCAACAACAACCTCAACATTGAAAAACAACAACAACCTAAACATTGAAAAACACCAACAAATTCAACAACAACCTCAACATTGAAAAACAACAACAACCTCAACATTGAAAAACACCAACAAATTCAACAACAACCTCAACATTGAAAAACACCAACAAATTCAACAACAACCTCAGCATTGAAAAACAACAACAACCTCAACATTGAAAAACACCAACAAATTCAACAACAACCTCAACATTGAAAAACAACAACAACCTCAACATTGAAAAACACCAACAAATTCAACAACAACTTCAACATTGAAAAACACCAACAAATTCAACAACAACCTCAACATTGAAAAACACCAACAAATACAACAACAACCTCAACATTGAAAAACAACAACAACCTCAACATTGAAAAACACCAACAAATTCAACAACAACCTCAACATTGAAAAACACCAACAAATTCAGCAACAATCTCAACATTGAAAAACACTAACAAATTCAACAACAACCTCGAAATTGAAAAACACCAACAAATTCAACAACAAACTCAACATTGAAAAACACCAACAAATTCAACAACAAACTCAACATTGAAAAACAACAACAACCTCTACATTGAAAAACACCAACAAATTCAACAACAACCTCAACATTGAAAAACAACAACAACCTCAACATTGAAAAACACCAACAAATTCAACAACAACCTCAACATTGAAAAACACCAACAAATTCAACAACAAACTCAACATTGAAAAACAACAACAACCTCAACATTGAAAAACACCAACAAATTCAACAACAACCTCAACATTGAAAAACAACAACAACCTCAACATTGAAAAACACCAACAAATTCAACAACAACCTCAACATTGAAAAACACCAACAAATTCAACAACAACCTCAACATTGAAAAACAACAACAACCTAAACATTGAAAAACACCAACAAATTCAACAACAACCTCAACATTGAAAAACAACAACAACCTCAACATTGAAAAACACCAACAAATTCAACAACAACCACAACATTGAAAAACACCAACAAATTCAACAACAACCTCAGCATTGAAAAAGAACAACAACCTCAACATTGAAAAACACCAACAAATTCAACAACAACCTCAACATTGAAAAACACCAACAAATTCAACAACAACTTCAACATTGAAAAACACCAACAAATTCAACAACAACCTCGAAATTGCAAAACACCAACAAATACAACAACAACCTCAACATTGAAAAACAACAACAACCTCAACATTGAAAAACACCAACAAATTCAACAACAACCTCAACATTGAAAAACAACAACCACCTCAACATTGCAAAACACCAGCAAATTCAACAACAACCTCAACATTTAAAAACACCAACAAATTCAACAACAACCTCAACATTGAAAAACAACAACAACCTCAACATTGAAAAACACCAACAAATTCAACAACAACCTCGACATTGAAAAACACCCTCAAATTCAAAATCAACCTCAACATTGAAAAACACCAACAAACTCAACAACAACCTCAACATTGAAAAATAACAACAACCTCAACATTGAAAAACACCAACAAATTCAACAACAACCTCAACATTGAAAAACACCAACAAATTCAACAACAACCTCAAAATGAAAAACAACAACAACCTCAACATTGAAAAACACCAACAAATTCAACAACAACCTCAACATTGAAAAACAACAACAACCTCAATATTGAAAAACACCAACAAATTGAACAACAACCTCAACATTGAAAAACACCAACAAATTCAACAACAACCTCAACTTTGAAAAACAACAACAACCTAAACATTGAAAAACAACAACAACCTCAATATTGAAAAACACCAACAAATTGAACAACAACCTCAACATTGAAAAACACCAACAAATTCAACAACAACCTCAACATTGAAAAACACCAACAAATTCAACAACAATCTCAACATTGAAAAGCACCAACAAATTCAACCACAACCTCAACATTGAAAAACAACAACAACCTCAACATTGAAAAACACCAACAAATTCAACAACAACCTCAACATTGAAAAACAACAACAACCTCAACATTGAAAAACAACAACAAACTCAACATTGAAAAACACCAACAAATTCAACAACAACCTCAACATTGAAAAACAACAACAACCTCAACATTGAAAAACACCAACAAATTCAACAACAACCTCAACATTGAAAAACACCAACAAATTCAACAACAACCTCAACATTGAAAAACAACAACAACCTAAACATTGAAAAACACCAACAAATTCAACAGCAACCTCAACATTGAAAAACAACAACAACCTCAACATTGAAAAACACCAACAAATTCAACAAAAACCTCAACATTGAAAAACACCAACAAATTCAACAACAACCTCAGCATTGAAAAACAACAACAACCTCAACATTGAAAAACACCAACAAATTCAACAACAACTTCAACATTGAAAAACAACAACAACCTCAACATTGAAAAACACCAACAAATTCAACAACAACTTCAACATTGAAAAACACCAACAAATTCAACAACAACCTCGAAATTGAAAAACACCAACAAATACAACAACAACCTCAACATTGAAAAACAACAACAACCTCAACATTGAAAAACACCAACAAATTCAACAACAACCTCAACATTGAAAAACACCAACAAATTCAACAACAACCTCAACATTGAAAAACACTAACAAATTCAACAACAACCTCGAAATTGAAAAACACCAACAAATTCAACAACAAACTCAACATTGAAAAACACCAACAAATTCAACAACAAACTCAACATTGAAAAACAACAACAACCTCTACATTGAAAAACACCAACAAATTCAACAACAACCTCAACATTGAAAAACAACAACAGCCTCAACATTGAAAAACACCAACAAATTCAACAACAACCTCAACATTGAAAAACACCAACAAATTCAACAACAAACTCAACATTGAAAAACAACAACAACCTCTACATTGAAAAACACCAACAAATTCAACAACAACCTCAACATTGAAAAACAACAACAACCTCAACATTGAAAAACACCAACAAATTCAACAACAACCTCGAAATTGAAAAACACCAACAAATACAACAACAACCTCAACATTGAAAAACAACAACAACCTCAACATTGAAAAACACCAACAAATTCAACAACAACCTCAACATTGAAAAACACCAACAAATTCAACAACAACCTCAACATTGAAAAACACTAACAAATTCAACAACAACCTCGAAATTGAAAAACACCAACAAATTCAACAACAAACTCAACATTGAGAAACACCAAAAAATTCAACAACAAACTCAACATTGAAAAACAACAACAACCTCAACATTGAAAAACACCAACAAATTCAACAACAACCTCGACATTGAAAAACAACAACAACCTCAACATTGAAAAACCACAACAAACTCAACATTGAAAAACACCAACAAATTCAACAACAACCTCAACATTGAAAAACAACAACAACCTCAACATTGAAAAACACCAACAAATTCAACAACAACCTCAACATTGAAAAACACCAACAAATTCAACAACAACCTCAACATTGAAAAACAACAACAACCTAAACATTGAAAAACACCAACAAATTCAACAACAACCTCAACATTGAAAAACAACAACAACCTCAACATTGAAAAACACCAACAAATTCAACAACAACCTCAACATTTAAAAACACCAACAAATTCAACAACAACCTCAGCATTGAAAAACAACAACAACCTCAACATTGAAAAACACCAACAAATTCAACAACAACCTCAACATTGAAAAACAACAACAACATCAACATTGAAAAACACCAACAAATTCAACAACAACTTCAACATTGAAAAACACCAACAAATTCAACAACAACCTCAACATTGAAAAACACCAACAAATACAACAACAACCTCAACATTGAAAAACAACAACAACCTCAACATTGAAAAACACCAACAAATTCAACAACAACCTCAACATTGAAAAACACCAACAAATTCAGCAACAATCTCAACATTGAAAAACACTAACAAATTCAACAACAACCTCGAAATTGAAAAACACCAACAAATTCAACAACAAACTCAACATTGAAAAACACCAACAAATTCAACAACAAACTCAACATTGAAAAACATCAACAACCTCTACATTGAAAAACACCAACAAATTCAACAACAACCTCAACATTGAAAAACAACAACAACCTCAACATTGAAAAACACCAACAAATTCAACAACAACCTCAACATTGAAAAACACCAACAAATTCAACAACAAACTCAACATTGAAAAACAACAACAACCTCAACATTGAAAAACACCAACAAATTCAACAACAACCTCAACATTGAAAAACAACAACAACCTCAACATTGAAAAACACCAACAAATTCAACAACAACCTCAACATTGAAAAACACCAACAAATTCAACAACAACCTCAACATTGAAAAACAACAATAACCTAAACATTGAAAAACATCAACAAATTCAACAGCAACCTCAACATTGAAAAACAACAACAACCTCAACATTGAAAAACACCAACAAATTCAACAAAAACCTCAACATTGAAAAACACCAACAAATTCAACAACAACCTCAGCATTGAAAAACAACAAAAACCTCAACATTGAAAAACACCAACAAATTCAACAACAACTTTAGCATTGAAAAACAACAACAACCTCAACATTGAAAAACACCAACAAATTCAACAACAACTTCAACATTGAAAAACACCAACAAATTCAACAACAACCTCGAAATTGAAAAACACCAACAAATACAACAACAACCTCAACATTGAAAAACAACAACAACCTCAACATTGAAAAACACCAACAAATTCAACAACAACCTCAACATTGAAAAACACCAACAAATTCAACAACAACCTCAACATTGAAAAACACTAACAAATTCAACAACAACCTCGAAATTGAAAAACACCAACAAATTCAACAACAAACTCAACATTGAAAAACACCAACAAATTCAACAACAAACTCAACATTGAAAAACAACAACAACCTCTACATTGAAAAACACCAACAAATTCAACAACAACCTCAACATTGAAAAACAACAACAGCCTCAACATTGAAAAACACCAACAAATTCAACAACAACCTCAACATTGAAAAACACCAACAAATTCAACAACAAACTCAACATTGAAAAACAACAACAACCTCTACATTGAAAAACACCAACAAATTCAACAACAACCTCAACATTGAAAAACAACAACAACCTCAACATTGAAAAACACCAACAAATTCAACAACAACCTCGAAATTGAAAAACACCAACAAATACAACAACAACCTCAACATTGAAAAACAACAACAACCTCAACATTGAAAAACACCAACAAATTCAACAACAACCTCAACATTGAAAAACACTAACAAATTCAACAACAACCTCGAAATTGAAAAACACCAACAAATTCAACAACAAACTCAACATTGAAAAACAACAACAACCTCAACATTGAAAAACACCAACAAATTCAACAACAACCTCGACATTGAAAAACAACAACAACCTCAACATTGAAAAACCACAACAAACTCAACATTGAAAAACACCAACAAATTCAACAACAACCTCAACATTGAAAAACAACAACAACCTCAACATTGAAAAACACCAACAAATTCAACAACAACCTCAACATTGAAAAACACCATCAAATTCAACAACAACCTCAACATTGAAAAACAACAACAACCTAAACATTGAAAAACACCAACAAATTCAACAACAACCTCAACATTGAAAAACAACAACGACCTCAACATTGAAAAACACCAACAAATTCAACAACAACCTCAACATTGAAAAACACCAACAAATTCAACAACAACCTCAGCATTGAAAAACAACAACAACCTCAACATTGAAAAACACCAACAAATTCAACAACAACCTCAACATTGAAAAACAACAACAACCTCAACATTGAAAAACACCAACAAATTCAACAACAACTTCAACATTGAAAAACACCAACAAATTCAACAACAACCTCAACATTGAAAAACACCAACAAATACAACAACAACCTCAACATTGAAAAACAACAACAACCTCAACATTGAAAAACACCAAAAAATTCAACAACAACCTCAACATTGAAAAACACCAACAATTTCAGCAACAATCTCAACATTGAAAAACACTAACAAATTCAACAACAACCTCGAAATTGAAAAACACCAACAAATTCAACAACAAACTCAACATTGAAAAACACCAACAAATTCAACAACAAACTCAACATTGAAAAACAACAACAACCTCTACATTGAAAAACACCAACAAATTCAACAACAACCTCAACATTGAAAAACAACAACAACCTCAACATTGAAAAACACCAACAAATTCAACAACAACCTCAACATTGAAAAACACCAACAAATTCAACAACAAACTCAACATTGAAAAACAACAACAACCTCAACATTGAAAAACACCAACAAATTCAACAACAACCTCAACATTGAAAAACAACAACAACCTCAACATTGAAAAACACCAACAAATTCAACAACAACCTCAACATTGAAAAACACCAACAAATTCAACAACAACCTCAACATTGAAAAACAACAACAACCTAAACATTGAAAAACACCAACAAATTCAACAACAACCTCAACATTGAAAAACAACAACAACCTCAACATTGAAAAACACCAACAAATTCAACAACAACCTCAACATTGAAAAACACCAACAAATTCAACAACAACCTCAGCATTGAAAAAGAACAACAACCTCAACATTGAAAAACACCAACAAATTCAACAACAACCTCAACATTGAAAAACAACAACAAATTCAAAAACAACTTCAACATTGAAAAACACCAACAAATTCAACAACAACCTCGAAATTGAAAAACACCAACAAATACAACAACAACCTCAACATTGAAAAACAACAACAACCTCAACATTGAAAAACACCAACAAATTCAACAACAACCTCAACATTGAAAAACAACAACCACCTCAACATTGCAAAACACCAGCAAATTCAACAACAACCTCAATATTTAAAAACACCAACAAACTCAACAACAACCTCAACATTGAAAAATAACAACAACCTCAACATTGAAAAACACCAACAACTTCAACAACAACATCAACATTGAAAAACACCAACAAATTCAACAACAAACTCAACATTGAAAAACACCAACAAACTCAACAACAACCTCAACATTGAAAAATAACAACAACCTCAACATTGAAAAACACCAACAACTTCAACAACAACCTCGAAATTGAAAAACTCCAACAAATTCAACAACAAACTCAACATTGAAAAACACCAACAAATTCAACAACAAACTCAACATTGAAAAACAACAACAACCTCTACATTGAAAAACACCAACAAATTCAACAACAACCTCAACATTGAAAAACAACAACAGCCTCAACATTGAAAAACACCAACAAATTCAACAACAACCTCAACATTGAAAAATACCAACAAATTCAACAACAAACTCAACATTGAAAAACAACAACAACCTCTACATTGAAAAACACCAACAAATTCAACAACAACCTCAACATTGAAAAACAACAACAACCTCAACATTGAAAAACACCAACAAATTCAACAACAACCTCGAAATTGAACAACACCAACAAATACAACAACAACCTCAACATTGAAAAACAACAACAACCTCAACATTGAAAAACACCAAGAAATTCAACAACAACCTCAACATTGAAAAACACCAACAAATTCAACAACAACCTCAACATTGAAAAACACTAACAAATTCAACAACAACCTCGAAATTGAAAAACACCAACAAATTCAACAACAAACTCAACATTGAGAAACACCAAAAAATTCAACAACAAACTCAACATTGAAAAACAACAACAACCTCAACATTGAAAAACACCAACAAATTCAACAACAACCTCGACATTGAAAAACAACAACAACCTCAACATTGAAAAACCACAACAAACTCAACATTGAAAAACACCAACAAATTCAACAACAACCTCAACATTGAAAAACAACAACAACCTCAACATTGAAAAACACCAACAAATTCAACAACAACCTCAACATTGAAAAACACCAACAAATTCAACAACAACCTCAGCATTGAAAAACAACAACAACCTCAACATTGAAAAACACCAACAAATTCAACAACAACCTCAACATTGAAAAACAACAACAACCTCAACATTGAAAAACACCAACAAACTCAACAACAACTTCAACATTGAAAAACACCAACAAATTCAACAACAACCTCAACATTGAAAAACACCAACAAATACAACAACAACCTCAACATTGAAAAACAACAACAACCTCAACATTGAAAAACACCAACAAATTCAACAACAACCTCAACATTGAAAAACACCAACAAATTCAGCAACAATCTCAACATTGAAAAACACTAACAAATTCAACAACAACCTCGAAATTGAAAAACACCAACAAATTCAACAACAAACTCAACATTGAAAAACACCAACAAATTCAACAACAAACTCAACATTGAAAAACAACAACAACCTCTACATTGAAAAACACCAACAAATTCAACAACAACCTCAACATTGAAAAACAACAACAACCTCAACATTGAAAAACACCAACAAATTCAACAACAACCTCAACATTGAAAAACACCAACAAATTCAACAACAAACTCAACATTGAAAAACAACAACAACCTCAACATTGAAAAACACCAACAAATTCAACAACAACCTCAACATTGAAAAACAACAACAACCTCAACATTGAAAAACACCAACAAATTCAACAACAACCTCAACATTGAAAAACACCAACAAATTCAACAACAACCTCAACATTGAAAAACAACAACAACCTAAACATTGAAAAACACCAACAAATTCAACAACAACCTCAACATTGAAAAACAACAACAACCTCAACATTGAAAAACACCAACAAATTCAACAACAACCACAACATTGAAAAACACCAACAAATTCAACAACAACCTCAGCATTGAAAAAGAACAACAACCTCAACATTGAAAAACACCAACAAATTCAACAACAACCTCAACATTGAAAAACACCAACAAATTCAACAACAACTTCAACATTGAAAAACACCAACAAATTCAACAACAACCTCGAAATTGCAAAACACCAACAAATACAACAACAACCTCAACATTGAAAAACAACAACAAATTCAACAACAACTTCAACATTGAAAAACACCAACAAATTCAACAACAACCTCAACATTGAAAAACAACAACAACCTAAACATTGAAAAACACCAACAAATTCAACAACAACCTCAACATTGAAAAACAACAACAACCTCGAAATCGAAAAACACCAACAAATACAACAACAACCTCAACATTGAAAAACAACAACAACCTCAACATTGAAAAACACCAACATATTCAACAACAACCTCAACATTGAAAAACAACAACCACCTCAACATTGCAAAACACCAGCAAATTCAACAACAACCTCAACATTTAAAAACACCAACAAATTCAACAACAACCTCAGCATTGAAAAAGAACAACAATCTCAACATTGAAAAACACCAACAAATTCAACAACAACCTCAACATTGAAAAACAACAACAACCTCAACATTGAAAAACACCAACAAATTCAACAACAACCTCGACATTGAAAAACACCCTCAAATTCAAAATCAACCTCAACATTGAAAAACAACAACAAACTCAACAACAACCTCAACATTGAAAAATAACAACAACCTCAACATTGAAAAACACCAACAAATTCAACAACAACCTCAACATTGAAAAACACCAACAAATTCAACAACAACCTCAAAATGAAAAACAACAACAACCTCAACATTGAAAAACACCAACAAATTCAACAACAACCTCAACATTGAAAAACAACAACAACCTCAATATTGAAAAACACCAACAAATTGAACAACAACCTCAACATTGAAAAACACCAACAAATTCAACAACAACCTCAACTTTGAAAAACAACAACAACCTAAACATTGAAAAACACCAACAAATTCAACAACAACCTCAACATTGAAAAACAACAACAACCTCAACATTGAAAAACACCAACAAATTCAACAACAACCTCAACATTGAAAAACACCAACAAATTCAACAACAACCTCAGCATTGAAAAACAACAACAACCTCAACATTGAAAAACACCAACAAATTCAACAACAACCTCAACATTGAAAAACAACAACAACCTCAGCATTGAAAAACACCAACAAATTCAACAACAACTTCAATATTGAAAAACACCAACAAATTCAACAACAACCTCGAAATTGAAAAACACCAACAAATACAACAACAACCTCAACATTGAAAAACAACAACAACCTCAACTTTGAAAAACACCAACAAATTCAACAACAACCTCAACATTGAAAAACAACAACCACCTCAACATTGCAAAACACCAGCAAATTCAACAACAACCTCAACATTTAAAAACACCAACAAATTCAACAACAACCTCAACATTGAAAAACAGCAACAACCTCAACATTGAAAAACACCAACAAATTCAACAACAACCTCAACATTGAAAAACAAAAACAACCTCAACATTGAAAAACACCAACAAATTCAACAACAACCTCGACATTGAAAAACACCCTCAAATTCAAAATCAACCTCAACATTGAACAACACCAACAACCTCAAAATTGAAAAAACACCAACAAATTCAACAACAACCTCAACATTGAAAAACACCAACAAATTCAACAACAACCTCAACATTGAAAAACACCAACAAACTCAACAACAACCTCAACATTGAAAAACAACAACAACCTCAACATTGAAAAACACCAACAAATTCAACAATAAACTCAAGATTGAAAAACAGCCACAAATTCAACAACCTCAAAATTGAAAAACAACAACAACCTCTACATTGAAAAACACCAACAAATTCAACAACAACCTCAACATTGAAAAACAACAACAGCCTCAACATTGAAAAACACCAACAAATTCAACAACAACCTCAGCATTGAAAAACACCAACAAATTCAACAACAAACTCAACATTGAAAAACAACAACAACCTCTACATTGAAAAACACCAACAAATTCAACAACAACCTCAACATTGAAAAACAACAACAACCTCAACATTGAAAAACACCAACAAATTCAACAACAACCTCGAAATTGAAAAACACCAACAAATACAACAACAACCTCAACATTGAAAAACAACTACAACCTCAACATTGAAAAACACCAACAAATTCAACAACAACCTCAACATTGAAAAACACCAACAAATTCAACAACAACCTCAACATTGAAAAACACTAACAAATTCAACAAAAACCTCGAAATTGAAAAACACCAACAAATTCAACAACAAACTCAACATTGAGAAACACCAAAAAATTCAACAACAAACTCAACATTGAAAAACAACAACAACCTCAACATTGAAAAACACCAACAAATTCAACAACAACCTCGACATTGAAAAACAACAACAACCTCAACATTGAAAAACCACAACAAACTCAACATTGAAAAACACCAACAAATTCAACAACAACCTCAACATTGAAAAACAACAACAACCTCAACATTGAAAAACACCAACAAATTCAACAACAACCTCAACATTGAAAAACACCAACAAATTCAACAACAACCTCAACATTGAAAAACAACAACAACCTAAACATTGAAAAACACCAACAAATTCAACAACAACCTCAACATTGAAAAACAACAACAACCTCAACATTGAAAAACACCAACAAATTCAACAACAACCTCAACATTGAAAAACACCAACAAATTCAACAACAACCTCAGCATTGAAAAACAACAACAACCTCAACATTGAAAAACACCAACAAATTCAACAACAACCTCAACATTGAAAAACACCAACAAATTCAACAACAACCTCAACACTGAAAAACACCAACAAATACAACAACAACCTCAACATTGAAAAACAACAACAACCTCAACATTGAAAAACACCAACAAATTCAACAACAACCTCAACATTGAAAAACACCAACAAATTCAGCAACAATCTCAACATTGAAAAACACTAACAAATTCAACAACAACCTCGAAATTGAAAAACACCAACAAATTCAACAACAAACTCAACATTGAAAAACACCAACAAATTCAACAACAAACTCAACATTGAAAAACAACAACAACCTCTACATTGAAAAACACCAACAAATTCAACAACAACCTCAACATTGAAAAACAACAACAACCTCAACATTGAAAAACACCAACAAATTCAACAACAACCTCAACATTGAAAAACACCAACAAATTCAACAACAAACTCAACATTGAAAAACAACAACAACCTCAACATTGAAAAACACCAACAAATTCAACAACAACCTCAACATTGAAAAACAACAACAACCTCAACATTGAAAAACACCAACAAATTCAACAACAACCTCAACATTGAAAAACACCAACAAATTCAACAACAACCTCAACATTGAAAAACAACAACAACCTAAACATTGAAAAACACCAACAAATTCAACAACAACGTCAACATTGAAAAACAACAACAACCTCAACATTGAAAAACACCAACAAATTCAACAACAACCTCAACATTGAAAAACACCAACAAATTCAACAACAACCTCAGCATTGAAAAAGAACAACAACCTCAACATTGAAAAACACCAACAAATTCAACAACAACCTCAACATTGAAAAACACCAACAAATTCAACAACAACTTCAACATTGAAAAACACCAACAAATTCAACAACAACCTCGAAATTGAAAAACACCAACAAATACAACAACAACCTCAACATTGAAAAAGAACAACAACCTCAACATTGAAAAACACCAGCAAATTCAACAACAACCTCAACATTGAAAAACAACAACCACCTCAACATTGCAAAACACCAGCAAATTCAACAACAACCTCAACATTTAAAAACACCAACAAATTCAACAACAACCTCAGCATTGAAAAACAACAACAATCTCAACATTGAAAAACACCAACAAATTCAACAACAACCTCAACATTGAAAAACAACAACAACATCAACATTGAAAAACACCAACAAATTCAACAACAACCTCGACATTGAAAAACACCCTCAAATTCAAAATCAACCTCAACATTGAAAAACACCAACAAACTCAACAACAACCTCAAAATTGAAAAATAACAACAACCTCAACTTTGAAAAACACCAACAAATTCAACAACAACCTCAACATTGAAAAACACCAACAAATTCAACAACAACCTCAACATTGAAAAACAACAACAACCTCAACATTGAAAAACACCAACAAATTCAACAACAACCTCAAAATGAAAAACAACAACAACCTCAACATTGAAAAACACCAACAAATTCAACAACAACCTCAACATTGAAAAACAACAACAACCTCAACATTGAAAAACACCAACAAATTGAACAACAACCTCAACATTGAAAAACACCAACAAATTCAACAACAACCTCAACTTTGAAAAACAACAACAACCTAAACATTGAAAAACACCAACAAATTCAACAACAACCTCAACATTGAAAAACAACAACAACCTCAACATTGAAAAACACCAACAAATTCAACAACAACCTCAACATTGAAAAACACCAACAAATTCAACAACAACCTCAGCATTGAAAAACAACAACAACCTCAACATTGAAAAACACCAACAAATTCAACAACAACCTCAACATTGAAAAACAACAACAACCTCAGCATTGAAAAACACCAACAAATTCAACAACAACTTCAATATTGAAAAACACCAACAAATTCAACAACAACCTCGAAATTGAAAAACACCAACAAATACAACAACAACCTCAACATTGAAAAACAACAACAACCTCAACTTTGAAAAACACCAACAAATTCAACAACAACCTCAACATTGAAAAACAACAATCACCTCAACATTGCAAAACACCAGCAAATTCAACAACAACCTCAACATTTAAAAACACCAACAAATTCAACAACAACCTCAACATTGAAAAACAGCAACAACCTCAACATTGAAAAACACCAACAAATTCAACAACAACCTCAACATTGAAAAACAAAAAAAACCTCAACATTGAAAAACACCAACAAATTCAACAACAACCTCGACATTGAAAAACACCCTCAAATTCAAAATCAACCTCAACATTGAACAACACCAACAACCTCAAAATTGAAAAAACACCAACAAATTCAACAACAACCTCAACATTGAAAAACACCAACAAATTCAACAACAACCTCAACATTGAAAAACACCAACAAACTCAACAACAACCTCAACATTGAAAAATAACAACAACCTCAACATTGAAAAACACCAACAACTTCAACAACAACATCAACATTGAAAAACACCAACAAATTCAACAACAAACTCAAGATTGAAAAACACCCACAAATTCAACAACCTCAAAATTGAAAAGCAACAACAACCTCATCATTGAAAAACACCAACAAATTCAACAACAACCTCAACATTGAAAAACACCAACAAATTCAACAACAACCTCAACATTGAAAAACAACAACAACCTCAACATTGAAAAACACCAACAAATTCAACAACAACCTCAACATTGAAAAACAACAACAACCTCAACATTGAAAAACACCAACAAATTCAACAACAACCTCAACATTGAAAAACAACAACAACCTCAACATTGAAAAACACCAACAAATTCAACAACAACCTCAACATTGAAAAACAACAACAACCTCAACATTGAAAAACACCAACAAATTCAACAATAACCTCAACATTGAAAAACAACAACAACCTCAACATTGAAAAACACCAACAAATTCAACAACAACCTCAACATTGAAAAACACCAACAAATTCAACAACAACCTCAACATTGAAAAACAACGACAACCTCAACATTGAAAAACACCAACAAATTCAACAACAACCTCAACATTGAAAAACAACAACAACCTCAACACTGAAAAACACCAACAAATTCAACAACAACCTCAGCATAGAAAAACATCAACAAATTCAACAACAACCTCAGCATTGAAAAACAAAAACAACCTCAACATTGAAAAACACCAACAAATTCAACAACAACCTCAACATTGAAAAACAACAACAACCTCAACATTGAAAAATACCAACAAATTCAACAACAACCTCGAAATTGAAAAACACCAACAAATTCAACAACAACCTCAACATTGAAAAACAAAAACAAATTCAACAACAACCTCAAAATTGAAAAACAACAACAACCTCAACATTGAAAAACACCAACAAATTCAACAGCAACCTCATCATTTAAAAACACCAACAATTTCAACAACAACCTCAACATTGAATAACAACAACAATCTCAACATTGAAAAACACCAACAAATTCAACAACAACCTCAACATTGAAAAACACCAACAAATTCAACAACAACCTCAGCATTGAAAAAGAACAACAACCTCAACATTGAAAAACACCAACAAATTCAACAACAACCTCAACATTGAAAAACACCAACAAATTCAACAACAACTTCAACATTGAAAAACACCAACAAATTCAACAACAACCTCGAAATTGAAAAACACCAACAAATACAACAACAACCTCAACATTGAAAAACAACAACAACCTCAACATTGAAAAACACCAACAAATTCAACAACAACCTCAACATTGAAAAACAACAACCACCTCAACATTGCAAAACACCAGCAAATTCAACAACAACCTCAACATTTAAAAACACCAACAAATTCAACAACAACCTCAACATTGAAAAACAGCAACAACCTCAACATTGAAAAACACCAACAAATTCAACAACAACCTCAACATTGAAAAACAAAAAAAACCTCAACATTGAAAAACACCAACAAATTCAACAACAACCTCGACATTGAAAAACACCCTCAAATTCAAAATCAACCTCAACATTGAACAACACCAACAACCTCAAAATTGAAAAAACACCAACAAATTCAACAACAACCTCAACATTGAAAAACACCAACAAATTCAACAACAACCTCAACATTGAAAAACACCAACAAACTCAACAACAACCTCAACATTGAAAAATAACAACAACCTCAACATTGAAAAACACCAACAACTTCAACAACAACATCAACATTGAAAAACACCAACAAATTCAACAACAAACTCAAGATTGAAAAACACCCACAAATTCAACAACCTCAAAATTGAAAAGCAACAACAACCTCATCATTGAAAAACACCAACAAATTCAACAACAACCTCAACATTGAAAAACACCAACAAATTCAACAACAACCTCAACATTGAAAAACAACAACAACCTCAACATTGAAAAACACCAACAAATTCAACAACAACCTCAACATTGAAAAACAACAACAACCTCAACATTGAAAAACACCAACAAATTCAACAACAACCTCAACATTGAAAAACAACAACAACCTCAACATTGAAAAACACCAACAAATTCAACAACAACCTCAACATTGAAAAACAACAACAACCTCAACATTGAAAAACACCAACAAATTCAACAATAACCTCAACATTGAAAAACAACAACAACCTCAACATTGAAAAACACCAACAAATTCAACAACAACCTCAACATTGAAAAACACCAACAAATTCAACAACAACCTCAACATTGAAAAACAACGACAACCTCAACATTGAAAAACACCAACAAATTCAACAACAACCTCAACATTGAAAAACAACAACAACCTCAACACTGAAAAACACCAACAAATTCAACAACAACCTCAGCATAGAAAAACATCAACAAATTCAACAACAACCTCAGCATTGAAAAACAAAAACAACCTCAACATTGAAAAACACCAACAAATTCAACAACAACCTCAACATTGAAAAACAACAACAACCTCAACATTGAAAAATACCAACAAATTCAACAACAACCTCGAAATTGAAAAACACCAACAAATTCAACAACAACCTCAACATTGAAAAACAAAAACAAATTCAACAACAACCTCAAAATTGAAAAACAACAACAACCTCAACATTGAAAAACACCAACAAATTCAACAGCAACCTCATCATTTAAAAACACCAACAATTTCAACAACAACCTCAACATTGAATAACAACAACAATCTCAACATTGAAAAACACCAACAAATTCAACAACAACCTCAACATTGAAAAACACCAACAAATTCAACAACAACCTCAGCATTGAAAAAGAACAACAACCTCAACATTGAAAAACACCAACAAATTCAACAACAACCTCAACATTGAAAAACACCAACAAATTCAACAACAACTTCAACATTGAAAAACACCAACAAATTCAACAACAACCTCGAAATTGAAAAACACCAACAAATACAACAACAACCTCAACATTGAAAAACAACAACAACCTCAACATTGAAAAACACCAACAAATTCAACAACAACCTCAACATTGAAAAACAACAACCACCTCAACATTGCAAAACACCAGCAAATTCAACAACAACCTCAACATTTAAAAACACCAACAAATTCAACAACAACCTCAACATTGAAAAACACCAACCACTTCAACAACAACATCAACATTGAAAAACACCAACAAATTCAACAACAAACTCAAGATTGAAAAACACCCACAAATTCAACAACCTCAAAATTGAAAAGCAACAACAACCTCATCATTGAAAAACACCAACAAATTCAACAACAACCTCAACATTGAAAAAAACCAACAAATTCAACAACAACCTCAACATTGAAAAACAACAACAACCTCAACATTGAAAAACACCAACAAATTTAGCAACAACCTCAACATTGAAAAACAACAACAACCTCAACATTGAAAAACACCAACAAATTCAACAACAACCTCAACATTGAAAAACAACAACAACCTCAACATTGAAAAACACCAACAAATTCAACAACAACCTCAACATTGAAAAACAACAACAACCTCAACATTGAAAAACACCAACAAATTCAACAATAACCTCAACATTGAAAAACAACAACAACCTCAACATTGAGAAACACCAACAAATTCAAGAATAACCTCAACATTGAAAAACAACAACAACCTCAACATTGAAAAACACCAACAAATTCAACAACAACCTCAACATTGAAAAACACCAACAAATTCAACAACAACCTCAACATTGAAAAACAACAACAACCTCAACATTGAAAAACACCAACAAATTCAACAACAACCTCAACATTGAAAAACAACAACAACCTCAACACTGAAAAACACCAACAAATTCAACAACAACCTCAGCATAGAAAAACACCAACAAATTCAACAACAACCTCAGCATTGAAAAACAAAAACAACCTCAACATTGAAAAACACCAACAAATTCAACAACAACAACCTCAACATTGAAAAACAACAACAACCTCAACATTGAAAAATACCAACAAATTCAACAACAACCTCGAAATTGAAAAACACCAACAAATTCAACAACAACCTCAACATTGAAAAACAAAAACAAATTCAACAACAACCTCAAAATTGAAAAACAACAACAACCTCAACATTGAAAAACACCAACAAATTCAACAGCAACCTCATCATTTAAAAACACCAACAATTTCAACAACAACCTCAACATTGAAAAACAACAACAATCTCAACATTGAAAAACACCAACAAATTCAACAACAACCTCAACATTGAAAAACACCAACAAATTCAACAACAACCTCAGCATTGAAAAAGAACTACAACCTCAACATTGAAAAACACCGACAAATTCAACAACAACCTCAACATTGAAAAACACCAACAAATTCAACAACAACTTCAACATTGAAAAACACCAACAAATTCAACAACAACCTCGAAATTGAAAAACACCAACAAATACAACAACAACCTCAACATTGAAAAACAACAACAACCTCAACATTGAAAAACACCAACAAATTCAACAACAACCTCAACATTGAAAAACAACAACCACCTCAACATTGCAAAACACCAGCAAATTCAACAACAACCTCAACATTTAAAAACACCAACAAATTCAACAACAACCTCAACATTGAAAAACAACAACAATCTCAACATTGAAAAACACCAACAAATTCAACAACAACCTCAACATTGAAAAACAACAACAACCTCAACATTGAAAAACACCAACAAATTCAACAACAACCTCGACATTGAAAAACACCCTCAAATTCAAAATCAACCTCAACATTGAAAAACACCAACAAACTCAACAACAACCTCAACATTGAAAAATAACAACAACCTCAACATTGAAAAACACCAACAAATTCAACAACAACCTCAACATTGAAAAACACCAACAAATTCAACAACAACCTCAACATTGAAAAACAACAACAACCTCAACATTGAAAAACACCAACAAATTCAACAACAACCTCAAAATGAAAAACAACAACAACCTCAACATTGAAAAACACCAACAAATTCAACAACAACCTCAACATTGAAAAACAACAACAACCTCAACATTGAAAAACACCAACAAATTGAACAACAACCTCAACATTGAAAAACACCAACAAATTCAACAACAACCTCAACTTTGAAAAACAACAACAACCTAAACATTGAAAAACACCAACAAATTCAACAACAACCTCAACATTGAAAAACAACAACAACCTCAACATTGAAAAACACCAACAAATTCAACAACAACCTCAACATTGAAAAACACCAACAAATTCAACAACAACCTCAGCATTGAAAAACAACAACAACCTCAACATTGAAAAACACCAACAAATTCAACAACAACCTCAATATTGAAAAACAACAACAACCTCAGCATTGAAAAACACCAACAAATTCAACAACAACTTCAATATTGAAAAACACCAACAAATTCAACAACAACCTCGAAATTAAAAAACTCCAACAAATACAACAACAACCTCAACATTGAAAAACAACAACAACCTCAACATTGAAAAACACCAACAAATTCAACAACAACCTCAACATTGAAAAACAACAACCACCTCAACATTGCAAAACACCAGCAAATTCAACAACAACCTCAACATTTAAAAACACCAACAAATTCAACAACAACCTCAACATTGAAAAACACCAACAACTTCAACAACAACAGCAACATTGAAAAACACCAACAAATTCAACAACAAACTCAAGATTGAAAAACACCCACAAATTCAACAACCTCAAAATTGAAAAGCAACAACAACCTCATCATTGAAAAACACCAACAAATTCAACAACAACCTCAACATTGAAAAACACCAACAAATTCAACAACAACCTCAACATTGAAAAACAACAACAACCTCAACATTGAAAAACACCAACAAATTTAGCAACAACCTCAACATTGAAAAACAACAACAACCTCAACATTGAAAAACACCAACAAATTCAACAACAACCTCAACATTGAAAAACAACAACAACCTCAACATTGAAAAACACCAACAAATTCAACAACAACCTCAACATTGAAAAACAACAACAACCTCAACATTGAAAAACACCAACAAATTCAACAATAACCTCAACATTGAAAAACAACAACAACCTCAACATTGAGAAACACCAACAAATTCAAGAATAACCTCAACATTGAAAAACAACAACAACCTCAACATTGAAAAACACCAACAAATTCAACAACAACCTCAACATTGAAAAACACCAACAAATTCAACAACAACCTCAACATTGAAAAACAACAACAACCTCAACATTGAAAAACACCAACAAATTCAACAACAACCTCAACATTGAAAAACAACAACAACCTCAACACTGAAAAACACCAACAAATTCAACAACAACCTCAGCATAGAAAAACACCAACAAATTCAACAACAACCTCAGCATTGAAAAACAAAAACAACCTCAACATTGAAAAACACCAACAAATTCAACAACAACAACCTCAACATTGAAAAACAACAACAACCTCAACATTGAAAAATACCAACAAATTCAACAACAACCTCGAAATTGAAAAACACCAACAAATTCAACAACAACCTCAACATTGAAAAACAAAAACAAATTCAACAACAACCTCAAAATTGAAAAACAACAACAACCTCAACATTGAAAAACACCAACAAATTCAACAGCAACCTCATCATTTAAAAACACCAACAATTTCAACAGCAACCTCAACATTGAAAAACAACAACAATCTCAACATTGAAAAACACCAACAAATTCAACAACAACCTCAACATTGAAAAACACCAACAAATTCAACAACAACCTCAGCATTGAAAAAGAACTACAACCTCAACATTGAAAAACACCGACAAATTCAACAACAACCTCAACATTGAAAAACAACAACAAATTCAACAACAACTTCAACATTGAAAAACACCAACAAATTCAACAAAAACCTCGAAATTGAAAA
This sequence comes from Isurus oxyrinchus, assembly GCA_026770705.1. Taxonomy (NCBI): domain Eukaryota; kingdom Metazoa; phylum Chordata; class Chondrichthyes; order Lamniformes; family Lamnidae; genus Isurus; species Isurus oxyrinchus. Next base: position 1,726,139 of record JANJGN010000104.1, on the reverse strand, counting down.
ACACCAACAAATACAACAACAACCTCAACATTGAAAAACAACAACAACCTCAACATTGAAAAACACCAACAAATTCAACAACAACCTCAACATTGAAAAACAACAACCACCTCAACATTGCAAAACACCAGCAAATTCAACAACAACCTCAACATTTAAAAACACCAACAAATTCAACAACAACCTCAACATTGAAAAACAACAACAATCTCAACATTGAAAAACACCAACAAATTCAACAACAACCTCAACATTGAAAAACAACAACAACCTCAACATTGAAAAACACCAACAAATTCAACAACAACCTCGACATTGAAAAACACCCTCAAATTCAAAATCAACCTCAACATTGAAAAACACCAACAAACTCAACAACAACCTCAACATTGAAAAATAACAACAACCTCAACATTGAAAAACACCAACAAATTCAACAACAACCTCAACATTGAAAAACACCAACAAATTCAACAACAACCTCAACATTGAAAAACAACAACAACCTCAACATTGAAAAACACCAACAAATTCAACAACAACCTCAAAATGAAAAACAACAACAACCTCAACATTGAAAAACACCAACAAATTCAACAACAACCTCAACATTGAAAAACAACAACAACCTCAACATTGAAAAACACCAACAAATTGAACAACAACCTCAACATTGAAAAACACCAACAAATTCAACAACAACCTCAACTTTGAAAAACAACAACAACCTAAACATTGAAAAACACCAACAAATTCAACAACAACCTCAACATTGAAAAACAACAACAACCTCAACATTGAAAAACACCAACAAATTCAACAACAACCTCAACATTGAAAAACACCAACAAATTCAACAACAACCTCAGCATTGAAAAACAACAACAACCTCAACATTGAAAAACACCAACAAATTCAACAACAACCTCAATATTGAAAAACAACAACAACCTCAGCATTGAAAAACACCAACAAATTCAACAACAACTTCAATATTGAAAAACACCAACAAATTCAACAACAACCTCGAAATTGAAAAACACCAACAAATACAACAACAACCTCAACATTGAAAAACAACAACAACCTCAACATTGAAAAACATTAACAAATTCAACAACAACCTCAACATTGAAAAACAACAACCACCTCAACATTGCAAAACACCAGCAAATTCAACAACAACCTCAACATTTAAAAACACCAACAAATTCAACAACAACCTCAACATTGAAAAACAGCAACAACCTCAACATTGAAAAACACCAACAAATTCAACAACAACCTCAACATTGAAAAACAAAAACAACCTCAACATTGAAAAACACCAACCATTTCAACAACAACCTCGACATTGAAAAACACGGTCAAATTCAAAATCAACCTCAAAATTGAACAACACCAACAACCTCAAAATTGAAAAAACACCAACAAATTCAACAACAACCTCAACATTGAAAAACACCAACAAATTCAACAACAACCTCAACATTGAAAAACACCAACAAACTCAACAACAACCTCAACATTGAAAAATAACAACAACCTCAACATTGAAAAACACCAACAACTTCAACAACAACATCAACATTGAAAAACACCAACAAATTCAACAACAAAATCAAGATTGAAAAACACCCACAAATTCAACAACCTGAAAATTGAAAAGCAACAAGAACCTCATCATTGAAAAACACCAACAAATTCAACAACAACCTCAACATTGAAAAACACCAACAAATTCAACAACAACCTCAACATTGAAAAACAACAACAACCTCAACATTGAAAAACACCAACAAATTCAACAAAATCCTCAACATTGAAAAACAACAACAACCTCAACATTGAAAAACACCAACAAATTCAACAACAACCTCAACATTCAAAAACAACAACAACCTCAACATTGAAAAACACCAACAAATTCAACAACAACCTCAACATTGAAAAACAACAACAACCGCAACATTGAAAAACACCAACAAATTCAACAATAACCTCAACATTGAAAAACAACAACAACCTCAACATTGAAAAACACCAACAAATTCAACAACAACCTCAACATTGAAAAACACCAACAAATTCAACAACAACCTCAACATTGAAAAACAACAACAACCTCAACATTGAAAAACACCAACAAATTCAACAACAACCTCAACATTGAAAAACAACAACAACCTCAACATTGAAAAACACCAACAAATTCAACAACAACCTCAACATTGAAAAACAACAACAACCTCAACATTGAAAAACACCAACAAATTCAACAACAACCTCAACATTGAAAAACACCAACAAATTCAACAACAAACTCAACATTGAAAAACAACAACAACCTCAACATTGAAAAACACCAACAAATTCAACAACAACCTCAACATTGAAAAACAACAACAACCTCAACATTGAAAAACACCAACAAATTCAACAACAACCTCAACATTGAAAAACAACAACAACCTAAACATTGAAAAACACCAACAAATTCAACAACAACCTCAACATTGAAAAACAACAACAACCTCAACATTGAAAAACACCAACAAATTCAACAACAACCTCAACATTGAAAAACACCAACAAATTCAACAACAACCTCAGCATTGAAAAAGAACAACAACCTCAACATTGAAAAACAACAACCACCTCAACATTGCAAAACACCAGCAAATTCAACAACAACCTCAACATTTAAAAACACCAACAAATTCAACAACAACCTCAACATTGAAAAACAACAACAATCTCAACATTGAAAAACACCAACAAATTCAACAACAACCTCAACATTGAAAAACAACAACAACCTCAACATTGAAAAACACCAACAAATTCAACAACAACCTCGACATTGAAAAACACCCTCAAATTCAAAATCAACCTCAACATTGAAAAACACCAACAAACTCAACAACAACCTCAACATTGAAAAATAACAACAACCTCAACATTGAAAAACACCAACAAATTCAACAACAACCTCAACATTGAAAAACACCAACAAATTCAACAACAACCTCAACATTGAAAAACAACAACAACCTCAACATTGAAAAACACCAACAAATTCAACAACAACCTCAAAATGAAAAACAACAACAACCTCAACATTGAAAAACACCAACAAATTCAACAACAACCTCAACATTGAAAAACAACAACAACCTCAACACTGAAAAACACCAACAAATTCAACAACAACCTCAGCATAGAAAAACACCAACAAATTCAACAACAACCTCAGCATTGAAAAACAAAAACAACCTCAACATTGAAAAACACCAACAAATTCAACAACAACAACCTCAACATTGAAAAACAACAACAACCTCAACATTGAAAAATACCAACAAATTCAACAACAACCTCGAAATTGAAAAACACCAACAAATTCAACAACAACCTCAACATTGAAAAACAAAAACAAATTCAACAACAACCTCAAAATTGAAAAACAACAACAACCTCAACATTGAAAAACACCAACAAATTCAACAGCAACCTCATCATTTAAAAACACCAACAATTTCAACAGCAACCTCAACATTGAAAAACAACAACAATCTCAACATTGAAAAACACCAACAAATTCAACAACAACCTCAACATTGAAAAACACCAACAAATTCAACAACAACCTCAGCATTGAAAAAGAACTACAACCTCAACATTGAAAAACACCGACAAATTCAACAACAACCTCAACATTGAAAAACAACAACAAATTCAACAACAACTTCAACATTGAAAAACACCAACAAATTCAACAAAAACCTCGAAATTGAAAAACACCAACAAATACAACAACAACCTCAACATTGAAAAACAACAACAAGCTCAACATTGAAAAACACCAACAAATTCAACAACAACCTCAACATTGAAAAACAACAACCACCTCAACATTGCAAAACACCAGCAAATTCAACAACAACCTCAACATTTAAAAACACCAACAAATTCAACAACAACCTCAACATTGAAAAACAACAACAATCTCAACATTGAAAAACACCAACAAATTCAACAACAACCTCAACATTGAAAAACAACAACAACCTCAACATTGAAAAACACCAACAAATTCAACAACAACCTCGACATTGAAAAACACCCTCAAATTCAAAATCAACCTCAACATTGAAAAACACCAACAAACTCAACAACAACCTCAACATTGAAAAATAACAACAACCTCAACATTGAAAAACACCAACAAATTCAACAACAACCTCAACATTGAAAAACACCAACAAATTCAACAACAACCTCAACATTGAAAAACAACAACAACCTCAACATTGAAAAACACCAACAAATTCAACAACAACCTCAAAATGAAAAACAACAACAACCTCAACATTGAAAAACACCAACAAATTCAACAACAACCTCAACATTGAAAAACAACAACAACCTCAACATTGAAAAACACCAACAAATTGAACAACAACCTCAACATTGAAAAACACCAACAAATTCAACAACAACCTCAACTTTGAAAAACAACAACAACCTAAACATTGAAAAACACCAACAAATTCAACAACAACCTCAACATTGAAAAACAACAACAACCTCAACATTGAAAAACACCAACAAATTCAACAACAACCTCAACATTGAAAAACACCAACAAATTCAACAACAACCTCAGCATTGAAAAACAACAACAACCTCAACATTGAAAAACACCAACAAATTCAACAACAACCTCAATATTGAAAAACAACAACAACCTCAGCATTGAAAAACACCAACAAATTCAACAACAACTTCAATATTGAAAAACACCAACAAATTCAACAACAACCTCGAAATTGAAAAACACCAACAAATACAACAACAACCTCAACATTGAAAAACAACAACAACCTCAACATTGAAAAACATTAACAAATTCAACAACAACCTCAACATTGAAAAACAACAACCACCTCAACATTGCAAAACACCAGCAAATTCAACAACAACCTCAACATTTAAAAACACCAACAAATTCAACAACAACCTCAACATTGAAAAACAGCAACAACCTCAACATTGAAAAACACCAACAAATTCAACAACAACCTCAACATTGAAAAACAAAAACAACCTCAACATTGAAAAACACCAACCATTTCAACAACAACCTCGACATTGAAAAACACGGTCAAATTCAAAATCAACCTCAAAATTGAACAACACCAACAACCTCAAAATTGAAAAAACACCAACAAATTCAACAACAACCTCAACATTGAAAAACACCAACAAATTCAACAACAACCTCAACATTGAAAAACACCAACAAACTCAACAACAACCTCAACATTGAAAAATAACAACAACCTCAACATTGAAAAACACCAACAACTTCAACAACAACATCAACATTGAAAAACACCAACAAATTCAACAACAAAATCAAGATTGAAAAACACCCACAAATTCAACAACCTGAAAATTGAAAAGCAACAAGAACCTCATCATTGAAAAACACCAACAAATTCAACAACAACCTCAACATTGAAAAACACCAACAAATTCAACAACAACCTCAACATTGAAAAACAACAACAACCTCAACATTGAAAAACACCAACAAATTCAACAAAATCCTCAACATTGAAAAACAACAACAACCTCAACATTGAAAAACACCAACAAATTCAACAACAACCTCAACATTCAAAAACAACAACAACCTCAACATTGAAAAACACCAACAAATTCAACAACAACCTCAACATTGAAAAACAACAACAACCTCAACATTGAAAAACACCAACAAATTCAACAAGAACCTCAACATTGAAAAACAACAACAACCTCAACATTGAAAAACACCAACAAATTCAACAACAACCTCAACATTGAAAAACACCAACAAATTCAACAACAACCTCAACATTGAAAAACAACAACAACCTCAACATTGAAAAACACCAACAAATTCAACAACAACCTCAACATTGAAAAACAACAACAACCTCAACATTGAAAAACACCAACAAATTCAACAACAACCTCAACATTGAAAAACAACAACAACCTCAACATTGAAAAACACCAACAAATTCAACAACAACCTCAACATTGAAAAACACCAACAAATTCAACAACAAACTCAACATTGAAAAACAACAACAACCTCAACATTGAAAAACACCAACAAATTCAACAACAACCTCAACATTGAAAAACAACAACAACCTCAACATTGAAAAACACCAACAAATTCAACAACAACCTCAACATTGAAAAACAACAACAACCTAAACATTGAAAAACACCAACAAATTCAACAACAACCTCAACATTGAAAAACAACAACAACCTCAACATTGAAAAACACCAACAAATTCAACAACAACCTCAACATTGAAAAACACCAACAAATTCAACAACAACCTCAGCATTGAAAAAGAACAACAACCTCAACATTGAAAAACAACAACCACCTCAACATTGCAAAACACCAGCAAATTCAACAACAACCTCAACATTTAAAAACACCAACAAATTCAACAACAACCTCAACATTGAAAAACAACAACAATCTCAACATTGAAAAACACCAACAAATTCAACAACAACCTCAACATTGAAAAACAACAACAACCTCAACATTGAAAAACACCAACAAATTCAACAACAACCTCGACATTGAAAAACACCCTCAAATTCAAAATCAACCTCAACATTGAAAAACACCAACAAACTCAACAACAACCTCAACATTGAAAAATAACAACAACCTCAACATTGAAAAACACCAACAAATTCAACAACAACCTCAACATTGAAAAACACCAACAAATTCAACAACAACCTCAACATTGAAAAACAACAACAACCTCAACATTGAAAAACACCAACAAATTCAACAACAACCTCAAAATGAAAAACAACAACAACCTCAACATTGAAAAACACCAACAAATTCAACAACAACCTCAACATTGAAAAACAACAACAACCTCAACATTGAAAAACACCAACAAATTGAACAACAACCTCAACATTGAAAAACACCAACAAATTCAACAACAACCTCAACTTTGAAAAACAACAACAACCTAAACATTGAAAAACACCAACAAATTCAACAACAACCTCAACATTGAAAAACAACAACAACCTCAACATTGAAAAACACCAACAAATTCAACAACAACCTCAACATTGAAAAACACCAACAAATTCAACAACAACCTCACCATTGAAAAACAACAACAACCTCAACATTGAAAAACACCAACAAATTCAACAACAACCTCAATATTGAAAAACAACAACAACCTCAGCATTGAAAAACACCAACAAATTCAACAACAACTTCAATATTGAAAAACACCAACAAATTCAACAACAACCTCGAAATTGAAAAACACCAACAAATACAACAACAACCTCAACATTGAAAAACAACAACAACCTCAACATTGAAAAACACCAACAAATTCAACAACAACCTCAACATTGAAAAACAACAACCACCTCAACATTGCAAAACACCAGCAAATTCAACAACAACCTCAACATTTAAAAACACCAACAAATTCAACAACAACCTCAACATTGAAAAACAGCAACAACCTCAACATTGAAAAACACCAACAAATTCAACAACAACCTCAACATTGAAAAACAAAAACAACCTCAACATTGAAAAACACCAACCATTTCAACAACAACCTCGACATTGAAAAACACGGTCAAATTCAAAATCAACCTCAAAATTGAACAACACCAACAACCTCAAAATTGAAAAAACACCAACAAATTCAACAACAACCTCAACATTGAAAAACACCAACAAATTCAACAACAACCTCAACATTGAAAAACACCAACAAACTCAACAACAACCTCAACATTGAAAAATAACAACAACCTCAACATTGAAAAACACCAACAACTTCAACAACAACATCAACATTGAAAAACACCAACAAATTCAACAACAAAATCAAGATTGAAAAACACCCACAAATTCAACAACCTCAAAATTGAAAAGCAACAACAACCTCATCATTGAAAAACACCAACAAATTCAACAACAACCTCAACATTGAAAAACACCAACAAATTCAACAACAACCTCAACATTGAAAAACAACAACAACCTCAACATTGAAAAACACCAACAAATTCAACAACATCCTCAACATTGAAAAACAACAACAACCTCAACATTGAAAAACACCAACAAATTCAACAACAACCTCAACATTGAAAAACAACAACAACCTCAACATTGAAAAACACCAACAAATTCAACAACAACCTCAACATTGAAAAACAACAACAACCTCAACATTGAAAAACACCAACAAATTCAACAATAACCTCAACATTGAAAAACAACAACAACCTCAACATTGAAAAACACCAACAAATTCAACAACAACCTCAACATTGAAAAACACCAACAAATTCAACAACAACCTCAACATTGAAAAACAACAACAACCTCAACATTGAAAAACACCAACAAATTCAACAAGAACCTCAACATTGAAAAACAACAACAACCTCAACATTGAAAAACACCAACAAATTCAACAACAACCTCAACATTGAAAAACAACAACAACCTCAACATTGAAAAACACCAACAAATTCAACAACAACCTCAACATTGAAAAACACCAACAAATTCAACAACAAACTCAACATTGAAAAACAATAACAACCTCAACATTGAAAAACACCAACAAATTCAACAACAACCTCAACATTGAAAAACAACAACAACGTCAACATTGAAAAACACCAACAAATTCAACAACAACCTCAACATTGAAAAACAACAACAACCTAAACATTGAAAAACACCAACAAATTCAACAACAACCTCAACATTGAAAAACAACAACAACCTCAACATTGAAAAACACCAACAAATTCAACAACAACCTCAACATTGAAAAACACCAACAAATTCAACAACAACCTCAGCATTGAAAAAGAACAACAACCTCAACATTGAAAAACACCAACAAATTCAACAACAACCTCAACATTGAAAAACACCAACAAATTCAACAACAACTTCAACATTGAAAAACACCAACAAATTGAACAACAACCTCGAAATTGAAAAACACCAACAAATACAACAACAACCTCAACATTGAAAAACAACAACAACCTCAACATTGAAAAACACCAACAAATTCAACAACAACCTCAACATTGAAAAACAACAACCACCTCAACATTGCAAAACACCAGCAAATTCAACAACAACCTCAACATTTAAAAACACCAACAAATTCAACAACAACCTCAGCATTGAAAAGCAACAACAATCTCAACATTGAAAAACACCAACAAATTCAACAACAACCTCAACATTGAAAAACAACAACAACCTCAACATTGAAAAACACCAACAAATTCAACAACAACCTCGACATTGAAAAACACCCTCAAATTCAAAATCAACCTCAACATTGAAAAACACCAACAAACTCAACAACAACCTCAACATTGAAAAATAACAACAACCTCAACATTGAAAAACACCAACAAATTCAACAACAACCTCAACATTGAAAAACACCAACAAATTCAACAACAACCTCAACATTGAAAAACAACAACAACCTCAACATTGAAAAACACCAACAAATTCAACAACAACCTCAAAATGAAAAACAACAACAACCTCAACATTGAAAAACACCAACAAATTCAACAACAACCTCAACATTGAAAAACAACAACAACCTCAACATTGAAAAACACCAACAAATTGAACAACAACCTCAACATTGAAAAACACCAACAAATTCAACAACAACCTCAACTTTGAAAAACAACAACAACCTAAACATTGAAAAACACCAACAAATTCAACAACAACCTCAACATTGAAAAACAACAACAACCTCAACATTGAAAAACACCAACAAATTCAACAACAACCTCAACATTGAAAAACACCAACAAATTCAACAACAACCTCAGCATTGAAAAACAACAACAACCTCAACATTGAAAAACACCAACAAATTCAACAACAACCTCAACATTGAAAAACAACAACATCCTCAGCATTGAAAAACACCAACAAATTCAACAACAACTTCAATATTGAAAAACACCAACAAATTCAACAACAACCTCGAAATTGAAAAACACCAACAAATACAACAACAACCTCAACATTGAAAAACAACAACAACCTCAACTTTGAAAAACACCAACAAACTCAACAACAACCTCAACATTGAAAAACAACAACCACCTCAACATTGCAAAACACCAGCAAATTCAACAACAACCTCAACATTTAAAAACACCAACAAATTCAACAACAACCTCAACATTGAAAAACAGCAACAACCTCAACATTGAAAAACACCAACAAATTCAACAACCTCAACATTGAAAAACAAAAAAAACCTCAACATTGAAAAACACCAACAAATTCAACAACAACCTCGACATTGAAAAACACCCTCAAATTCAAAATCAACCTCAACATTGAACAACACCAACAACCTCAAAATTGAAAAAACACCAACAAATTCAACAACAACCTCAACATTGAAAAACACCAACAAATTCAACAACAACCTCAACATTGAAAAACACCAACAAACTCAACAACAACCTCAACATTGAAAAATAACAACAACCTCAACATTGAAAAACACCAACAACTTCAACAACAACATCAACATTGAAAAACACCCACAAATTCAACAACCTCAAAATTGAAAAGCAACAACAACCTCATCATTGAAAAACACCAACAAATTCAACAACAACCTCAACATTGAAAAACACCAACAAATTCAACAACAACCTCAACATTGAAAAACAACAACAACCTCAACATTGAAAAACACCAACAAATTCAACAACAACCTCAACATTGAAAAACAACAACAACCTCAACATTGAAAAACACCAACAAATTCAACAACAACCTCAACATTGAAAAACAACAACAACCTCAACATTGAAAAACACCAACAAATTCAACAACAACCTCAACATTGAAAAACAACAACAACCTCAACATTGAAAAACACCAACAAATTCAACAACAACCTCGACATTGAAAAACACCCTCAAATTCAAAATCAACCTCAACATTGAAAAACACCAACAAACTCAACAACAACCTCAACATTGAAAAACAACAACAACCTAAACATTGAAAAACACCAACAAATTCAACAACAACCTCAACATTGAAAAACAACAACAACCTCAACATTGAAAAACACCAACAAATTCAACAACAACCTCAACATTGAAAAACACCAACAAATTCAACAACAACCTCAGCATTGAAAAAGAACAACAACCTCAACATTGAAAAACACCAACAAATTCAACAACAACCTCAACATTGAAAAACACCAACAAATTCAACAACAACTTCAACATTGAAAAACACCAACAAATTGAACAACAACCTCGAAATTGAAAAACAACAACAAATACAACAACAACCTCAACATTGAAAAACAACAACAACCTCAACATTGAAAAACACCAACAAATTCAACAACAACCTCAACATTGAAAAACAACAACCACCTCAACATTGCAAAACACCAGCAAATTCAACAACAACCTCAACATTTAAAAACACCAACAAATTCAACAACAACCTCAGCATTGAAAAGCAACAACAATCTCAACATTGAAAAACACCAACAAATTCAACAACAACCTCAACATTGAAAAACAACAACAACCTCAACATTGAAAAACACCAACAAATTCAACAACAACCTCGACATTGAAAAACACCCTCAAATTCAAAATCAACCTCAACATTGAAAAACACCAACAAACTCAACAACAACCTCAACATTGAAAAATAACAACAACCTCAACATTGAAAAACACCAACAAATTCAACAACAACCTCAACATTGAAAAACACCAACAAATTCAACAACAACCTCAACATTGAAAAACAACAACAACCTCAACATTGAAAAACACCAACAAATTCAACAACAACCTCAAAATGAAAAACAACAACAACCTCAACATTGAAAAACACCAACAAATTCAACAACAACCTCAACATTGAAAAACAACAACAACCTCAACATTGAAAAACACCAACAAATTGAACAACAACCTCAACATTGAAAAACACCAACAAATTCAACAACAACCTCAACTTTGAAAAACAACAACAACCTAAACATTGAAAAACACCAACAAATTCAACAACAACCTCAACATTGAAAAACAACAACAACCTCAACATTGAAAAACACCAACAAATTCAACAACAACCTCAACATTGAAAAACACCAACAAATTCAACAACAACCTCAGCATTGAAAAACAACAACAACCTCAACATTGAAAAACACCAACAAATTCAACAACAACCTCAACATTGAAAAACAACAACATCCTCAGCATTGAAAAACACCAACAAATTCAACAACAACTTCAATATTGAAAAACACCAACAAATTCAACAACAACCTCGAAATTGAAAAACACCAACAAATACAACAACAACCTCAACATTGAAAAACAACAACAACCTCAACTTTGAAAAACACCAACAAACTCAACAACAACCTCAACATTGAAAAACAACAACCACCTCAACATTGCAAAACACCAGCAAATTCAACAACAACCTCAACATTTAAAAACACCAACAAATTCAACAACAACCTCAACATTGAAAAACAGCAACAACCTCAACATTGAAAAACACCAACAAATTCAACAACCTCAACATTGAAAAACAAAAAAAACCTCAACATTGAAAAACACCAACAAATTCAACAACAACCTCGACATTGAAAAACACCCTCAAATTCAAAATCAACCTCAACATTGAACAACACCAACAACCTCAAAATTGAAAAAACACCAACAAATTCAACAACAACCTCAACATTGAAAAACACCAACAAATTCAACAACAACCTCAACATTGAAAAACACCAACAAACTCAACAACAACCTCAACATTGAAAAATAACAACAACCTCAACATTGAAAAACACCAACAACTTCAACAACAACATCAACATTGAAAAACACCCACAAATTCAACAACCTCAAAATTGAAAAGCAACAACAACCTCATCATTGAAAAACACCAACAAATTCAACAACAACCTCAACATTGAAAAACACCAACAAATTCAACAACAACCTCAACATTGAAAAACAACAACAACCTCAACATTGAAAAACACCAACAAATTCAACAACAACCTCAACATTGAAAAACAACAACAACCTCAACATTGAAAAACACCAACAAATTCAACAACAACCTCAACATTGAAAAACAACAACAACCTCAACATTGAAAAACACCAACAAATTCAACAACAACCTCAACATTGAAAAACAACAACAACCTCAACATTGAAAAACACCAACAAATTCAACAACAACCTCGACATTGAAAAACACCCTCAAATTCAAAATCAACCTCAACATTGAAAAACACCAACAAACTCAACAACAACCTCAACATTGAAAAATAACAACAACCTCAACATTGAAAAACACCAACAAATTCAACAACAACCTCAACATTGAAAAACACCAACAAATTCAACAACAACCTCAACATTGAAAAACAACAACAACCTCAACATTGAAAAACACCAACAAATTCAACAACAACCTCAAAATGAAAAACAACAACAACCTCAACATTGAAAAACACCAACAAATTCAACAACAACCTCAACATTGAAAAACAACAACAACCTCAACATTGAAAAACACCAACAAATTGAACAACAACCTCAACATTGAAAAACACCAACAAATTCAACAACAACCTCAACTTTGAAAAACAACAACAACCTAAACATTGAAAAACACCAACAAATTCAACAACAACCTCAACATTGAAAAACAACAACAACCTCAACATTGAAAAACACCAACAAATTCAACAACAACCTCAACATTGAAAAACACCAACAAATTCAACAACAACCTCAGCATTGAAAAACAACAACAACCTCAACATTGAAAAACACCAACAAATTCAACAACAACCTCAACATTGAAAAACAACAACAACCTCAGCATTGAAAAACACCAACAAATTCAACAACAACTTCAATATTGAAAAACACCAACAAATTCAACAACAACCTCGAAATTGAAAAACACCAACAAATACAACAACAACCTCAACATTGAAAAACAACAACAACCTCAACTTTGAAAAACACCAACAAATTCAACAACAACCTCAACATTGAAAAACAACAACCACCTCAACATTGCAAAACACCAGCAAATTCAACAACAACCTCAACATTTAAAAACACCAACAAATTCAACAACAACCTCAACATTGAAAAACAGCAACAACCTCAACATTGAAAAACACCAACAAATTCAACAACCTCAACATTGAAAAACAAAAAAAACCTCAACATTGAAAAACACCAACAAATTCAACAACAACCTCGACATTGAAAAACAACCTGAAATTCAAAATCAACCTCAACATTGAACAACACCAACAACCTCAAAATTGAAAAAACACCAACAAATTCAACAACAACCTCAACATTGAAAAACACCAACAAATTCAACAACAACCTCAACATTGAAAAACACCAACAAACTCAACAACAACCTCAACATTGAAAAATAACAACAACCTCAACATTGAAAAACACCAACAACTTCAACAACAACATCAACATTGAAAAACACCAACAAATTCAACAACAAACTCAAGATTGAAAAACACCCACAAATTCAACAACCTCAAAATTGAAAAGCAACAACAACCTCATCATTGAAAAACACCAACAAATTCAACAACAACCTCAACATTGAAAAACACCAACAAATTCAACAACAACCTCAACATTGAAAAACAACAACAACCTCAACATTGAAAAACACCAACAAATTCAACAACAACCTCAACATTGAAAAACAACAACAACCTCAACATTGAAAAACACCAACAAATTCAACAACAACCTCAAAATGAAAAACAACAACAACCTCAACATTGAAAAACACCAACAAATTCAACAACAACCTCAACATTGAAAAACAACAACAACCTCAACATTGAAAAACACCAACAAATTGAACAACAACCTCAACATTGAAAAACACCAACAAATTCAACAACAACCTCAACTTTGAAAAACAACAACAACCTAAACATTGAAAAACACCAACAAATTCAACAACAACCTCAACATTGAAAAACAACAACAACCTCAACATTGAAAAACACCAACAAATTCAACAACAACCTCAACATTGAAAAACACCAACAAATTCAACAACAACCTCACCATTGAAAAACAACAACAACCTCAACATTGAAAAACACCAACAAATTCAACAACAACCTCAATATTGAAAAACAACAACAACCTCAGCATTGAAAAACACCAACAAATTCAACAACAACTTCAATATTGAAAAACACCAACAAATTCAACAACAACCTCGAAATTGAAAAACACCAACAAATACAACAACAACCTCAACATTGAAAAACAACAACAACCTCAACATTGAAAAACACCAACAAATTCAACAACAACCTCAACATTGAAAAACAACAACCACCTCAACATTGCAAAACACCAGCAAATTCAACAACAACCTCAACATTTAAAAACACCAACAAATTCAACAACAACCTCAACATTGAAAAACAGCACCAACCTCAACATTGAAAAACACCAACAAATTCAACAACAACCTCAACATTGAAAAACATAAACAACCTCAACATTGAAAAACACCAACCATTTCAACAACAACCTCGACATTGAAAAACACGGTCAAATTCAAAATCAACCTCAAAATTGAACAACACCAACAACCTCAAAATTGAAAAAACACCAACAAATTCAACAACAACCTCAACATTGAAAAACACCAACAAATTCAACAACAACCTCAACATTGAAAAACACCAACAAACTCAACAACAACCTCAACATTGAAAAATAACAACAACCTCAACATTGAAAAACACCAACAACTTCAACAACAACATCAACATTGAAAAACACCAACAAATTCAACAACAAAATCAAGATTGAAAAACACCCACAAATTCAACAACCTCAAAATTGAAAAGCAACAACAACCTCATCATTGAAAAACACCAACAAATTCAACAACAACCTCAACATTGAAAAACACCAACAAATTCAACAACAACCTCAACATTGAAAAACAACAACAACCTCAACATTGAAAAACACCAACAAATTCAACAACATCCTCAACATTGAAAAACAACAACAACCTCAACATTGAAAAACACCAACAAATTCAACAACAACCTCAACATTGAAAAACAACAACAACCTCAACATTGAAAAACACCAACAAATTCAACAACAACCTCAACATTGAAAAACAACAACAACCTCAACATTGAAAAACACCAACAAATTCAACAATAACCTCAACATTGAAAAACAACAACAACCTCAACATTGAAAAACACCAACAAATTCAACAACAACCTCAACATTGAAAAACACCAACAAATTCAACAACAACCTCAACATTGAAAAACAACAACAACCTCAACATTGAAAAACACCAACAAATTCAACAAGAACCTCAACATTGAAAAACAACAACAACCTCAACATTGAAAAACACCAACAAATTCAACAACAAACTCAACATTGAAAAGCAATAACAACCTCAACATTGAAAAACACCAACAAATTCAACAACAACCTCAACATTGAAAAACAACAACAACGTCAACATTGAAAAACACCAACAAATTCAACAACAACCTCAACATTGAAAAACAACAACAACCTAAACATTGAAAAACACCAACAAATTCAACAACAACCTCAACATTGAAAAACAACAACAACCTCAACATTGAAAAACACCAACAAATTCAACAACAACCTCAACATTGAAAAACACCAACAAATTCAACAACAACCTCAGCATTGAAAAAGAACAACAACCTCAACATTGAAAAACACCAACAAATTCAACAACAACCTCAACATTGAAAAACACCAACAAATTCAACAACAACTTCAACATTGAAAAACACCAACAAATTGAACAACAACCTCGAAATTGAAAAACACCAACAAATACAACAACAACCTCAACATTGAAAAACAACAACAACCTCAACATTGAAAAACACCAACAAATTCAACAACAACCTCAACATTGAAAAACAACAACCACCTCAACATTGCAAAACACCAGCAAATTCAACAACAACCTCAACATTTAAAAACACCAACAAATTCAACAACAACCTCAGCATTGAAAAGCAACAACAATCTCAACATTGAAAAACACCAACAAATTCAACAACAACCTCAACATTGAAAAACAACAACAACCTCAACATTGAAAAACACCAACAAATTCAACAACAACCTCGACATTGAAAAACACCCTCAAATTCAAAATCAACCTCAACATTGAAAAACACCAACAAACTCAACAACAACCTCAACATTGAAAAATAACAACAACCTCAACATTGAAAAACACCAACAAATTCAACAACAACCTCAACATTGAAAAACACCAACAAATTCAACAACAACCTCAACATTGAAAAACAACAACAACCTCAACATTGAAAAACACCAACAAATTCAACAACAACCTCAAAATGAAAAACAACAACAACCTCAACATTGAAAAACACCAACAAATTCAACAACAACCTCAACATTGAAAAACAACAACAACCTCAACATTGAAAAACACCAACAAATTGAACAACAACCTCAACATTGAAAAACACCAACAAATTCAACAACAACCTCAACTTTGAAAAACAACAACAACCTAAACATTGAAAAACACCAACAAATTCAACAACAACCTCAACATTGAAAAACAACAACAACCTCAACATTGAAAAACACCAACAAATTCAACAACAACCTCAACATTGAAAAACACCAACAAATTCAACAACAACCTCAGCATTGAAAAACAACAACAACCTCAACATTGAAAAACACCAACAAATTCAACAACAACCTCAACATTGAAAAACAACAACAACCTCAGCATTGAAAAACACCAACAAATTCAACAACAACTTCAATATTGAAAAACACCAACAAATTCAACAACAACCTCGAAATTGAAAAACACCAACAAATACAACAACAACCTCAACATTGAAAAACAACAACAACCTCAACTTTGAAAAACACCAACAAATTCAACAACAACCTCAACATTGAAAAACAACAACCACCTCAACATTGCAAAACACCAGCAAATTCAACAAAAACCTCAACATTTAAAAACACCAACAAATTCAACAACAACCTCAACATTGAAAAACAGCAACAACCTCAACATTGAAAAACACCAACAAATTCAACAACCTCAACATTGAAAAACAAAAAAAACCTCAACATTGAAAAACACCAACAAATTCAACAACAACCTCGACATTGAAAAACACCCTCAAATTCAAAATCAACCTCAACATTGAACAACACCAACAACCTCAAAATTGAAAAAACACCAACAAATTCAACAACAACCTCAACATTGAAAAACACCAACAAATTCAACAACAACCTCAACATTGAAAAACACCAACAAACTCAACAACAACCTCAACATTGAAAAATAACAACAACCTCAACATTGAAAAACACCAACAACTTCAACAACAACATCAACATTGAAAAACACCAACAAATTCAACAACAAACTCAAGATTGAAAAACACCCACAAATTCAACAACCTCAAAATTGAAAAGCAACAACAACCTCATCATTGAAAAACACCAACAAATTCAACAACAACCTCAACATTGAAAAACACCAACAAATTCAACAACAACCTCAACATTGAAAAACAACAACAACCTCAACATTGAAAAACACCAACAAATTCAACAACAACCTCAACATTGAAAAACAACAACAACCTCAACATTGAAAAACACCAACAAATTCAACAACAACCTCAACATTGAAAAACAACAACAACCTCAACATTGAAAAACACCAACAAATTCAACAACAACCTCAACATTGAAAAACAACAACAACCTCAACATTGAAAAACACCAACAAATTCAACAACAACCTCGACATTGAAAAACACCCTCAAATTCAAAATCAACCTCAACATTGAAAAACACCAACAAACTCAACAACAACCTCAACATTGAAAAATAACAACAACCTCAACATTGAAAAACACCAACAAATTCAACAACAACCTCAACATTGAAAAACACCAACAAATTCAACAACAACCTCAACATTGAAAAACAACAACAACCTCAACATTGAAAAACACCAACAAATTCAACAACAACCTCAAAATGAAAAACAACAACAACCTCAACATTGAAAAACACCAACAAATTCAACAACAACCTCAACATTGAAAAACAACAACAACCTCAACATTGAAAAACACCAACAAATTGAACAACAACCTCAACATTGAAAAACACCAACAAATTCAACAACAACCTCAACTTTGAAAAACAACAACAACCTAAACATTGAAAAACACCAACAAATTCAACAACAACCTCAACATTGAAAAACAACAACAACCTCAACATTGAAAAACACCAACAAATTCAACAACAACCTCAACATTGAAAAACACCAACAAATTCAACAACAACCTCAGCATTGAAAAACAACAACAACCTCAACATTGAAAAACACCAACAAATTCAACAACAACCTCAACATTGAAAAACAACAACAACCTCAGCATTGAAAAACACCAACAAATTCAACAACAACTTCAATATTGAAAAACACCAACAAATTCAACAACAACCTCGAAATTGAAAAACACCAACAAATACAACAACAACCTCAACATTGAAAAACAACAACAACCTCAACTTTGAAAAACACCAACAAATTCAACAACAACCTCAACATTGAAAAACAACAACCACCTCAACATTGCAAAACACCAGCAAATTCAACAACAACCTCAACATTTAAAAACACCAACAAATTCAACAACAACCTCAACATTGAAAAACAGCAACAACCTCAACATTGAAAAACACCAACAAATTCAACAACCTCAACATTGAAAAACAAAAAAAACCTCAACATTGAAAAACACCAACAAATTCAACAACAACCTCGACATTGAAAAACAACCTGAAATTCAAAATCAACCTCAACATTGAACAACACCAACAACCTCAAAATTGAAAAAACACCAACAAATTCAACAACAACCTCAACATTGAAAAACACCAACAAATTCAACAACAACCTCAACATTGAAAAACACCAACAAACTCAACAACAACCTCAACATTGAAAAATAACAACAACCTCAACATTGAAAAACACCAACAACTTCAACAACAACATCAACATTGAAAAACACCAACAAATTCAACAACAAACTCAAGATTGAAAAACACCCACAAATTCAACAACCTCAAAATTGAAAAGCAACAACAACCTCATCATTGAAAAACACCAACAAATTCAACAACAACCTCAACATTGAAAAACACCAACAAATTCAACAACAACCTCAACATTGAAAAACAACAACAACCTCAACATTGAAAAACACCAACAAATTCAACAACAACCTCAACATTGAAAAACAACAACAACCTCAACATTGAAAAACACCAACAAATTCAACAACAACCTCAACATTGAAAAACAACAACAACCTCAACATTGAAAAACACCAACAAATTCAACAACAACCTCAACATTGAAAAACAACAACAACCTCAACATTGAAAAACACCAACAAATTCAACAATAACCTCAACATTGAAAAACAACAACAACCTCAACATTGAAAAACACCAACAAATTCAACAACAACCTCAACATTGAAAAACACCAACAAATTCAACAACAACCTCAACATTGAAAAACAACAACAACCTCAACACTGAAAAACACCAACAAATTCAACAACAACCTCAACATTGAAAAACAACAACAACCTCAACACTGAAAAACACCAACAAATTCAACAACAACCTCAGCATAGAAAAACACCAACAAATTCAACAACAACCTCAGCATTGAAAAACAAAAACAACCTCAACATTGAAAAACACCAACAAATTCAACAACAACCTCAACATTGAAAAACAACAACAACCTCAACATTGAAAAATACCAACAAATTCAACAACAACCTCGAAATTGAAAAACACCAACAAATTCAACAACAACCTCAACATTGAAAAACAAAAACAAATTCAACAACAACCTCAAAATTGAAAAACAACAACAACCTCAACATTGAAAAACACCAACAAATTCAACAGCAACCTCATCATTTCAAAACACCAACAATTTCAACAACAAACTCAACATTGAAAAACAACAACAATCTCAACATTGAAAAACACCAACAAATTCAACAACAACCTCAACATTGAAAAACACCAACAAATTCAACAACAACCTCAGCATTGAAAAAGAACAACAACCTCAACATTGAAAAACACCAACAAATTCAACAACAACCTCAACATTGAAAAACACCAACAAATTCAACAACAACTTCAACATTGAAAAACACCAACAAATTCAACAACAACCTCGAAATTGAAAAACACCAACAAATACAACAACAACCTCAACATTGAAAAACAACAACAACCTCAACATTGAAAAACACCAACAAATTCAACAACAACCTCAACATTGAAAAACAACAACCACCTCAACATTGCAAAACACCAGCAAATTCAACAACAACCTCAACATTTAAAAACACCAACAAATTCAACAACAACCTCAGCATTGAAAAACAACAACAATCTCAACATTGAAAAACACCAACAAATTCAACAACAACCTCAACATTGAAAAACAACAACAACCTCAACATTGAAAAACACCAACAAATTCAACAACAACCTCGACATTGAAAAACACCCTCAAATTCAAAATCAACCTCAACATTGAAAAACACCAACAAACTCAACAACAACCTCAACATTGAAAAATAACAACAACCTCAACATTGAAAAACACCAACAAATTCAACAACAACCTCAACATTGAAAAACACCAACAAATTCAACAACAACCTCAACATTGAAAAACAACAACAACCTCAACATTGAAAAACACCAACAAATTCAACAACAACCTCAAAATGAAAAACAACAACAACCTCAACATTGAAAAACAACAACAACCTCAACATTGAAAAACACCAACAAATTGAACAACAACCTCAACATTGAAAAACACCAACAAATTCAACAACAACCTCAACTTTGAAAAACAACAACAACCTAAACATTGAAAAACACCAACAAATTCAACAACAACCTCAACATTGAAAAACAACAACAACCTCAACATTGAAAAACACCAACAAATTCAACAACAACCTCAACATTGAAAAACACCAACAAATTCAACAACAACCTCAGCATTGAAAAACAACAACAACCTCAACATTGAAAAACACCAACAAATTCAACAACAACCTCAACATTGAAAAACAACAACAACCTCAGCATTGAAAAACACCAACAAATTCAACAACAACTTCAATATTGAAAAACACCAACAAATTCAACAACAACCTCGAAATTGAAAAACACCAACAAATACAACAACAACCTCAACATTGAAAAACAACAACAACCTCAACATTGAAAAACACCAACAAATTCAACAACAACCTCAACATTGAAAAACAACAACCACCTCAACATTGCAAAACACCAGCAAATTCAACAACAACCTCAACATTTAAAAACACCAACAAATTCAACAACAACCTCAACATTGAAAAACAGCAACAACCTCAACATTGAAAAACACCAACAAATTCAACAACAACCTCAACATTGAAAAACAAAAACAACCTCAACATTGAAAAAACACCAACAAATTCAACAACAACCTCAACATTGAAAAACACCAACAAATTCAACAACAACCTCAACATTGAAAAACACCAACAAACTCAACAACAACCTCAACATTGAAAAATAACAACAACCTCAACATTGAAAAACACCAACAACTTCAACAACAACATCAACATTGAAAAACACCAACAAATTCAACAACAAACTCAAGATTGAAAAACACCCACAAATTCAACAACCTCAAAATTGAAAAGCAACAACAACCTCATCATTGAAAAACTCCAACAAATTCAACAACAACCTCAACATTGAAAAACACCAACAAATTCAACAACAACCTCAACATTGAAAAACAACAACAACCTCAACATTGAAAAACACCAACAAATTCAACAACATCCTCAACATTGAAAAACAACAACAACCTCAACATTGAAAAACACCAACAAATTCAACAACAACCTCAACATTGAAAAACAACAACAACCTCAACATTGAAAAACACCAACAAATTCAACAACAACCTCAACATTGAAAAACAACAACAACCTCAACATTGAAAAACACCAACAAATTCAACAATAACCTCAACATTGAAAAACAACAACAACCTCAACATTGAAAAACACCAACAAATTCAACAACAACCTCAACATTGAAAAACACCAACAAATTCAACAACAACCTCAACATTGAAAAACAACAACAACCTCAACATTGAAAAACACCAACAAATTCAACAACAACCTCAACATTGAAAAACAACAACAACCTCAACATTGAAAAACACCAACAAATTCAACAACAACCTCAGCATAGAAAAACACCAACAAATTCACCAACAACCTCAGCATTGAAAAACAAAAACAACCTCAACATTGAAAAACACCAACAAATTCAACAACAACCTCAACATTGAAAAACAACAACAACCTCAACATTGAAAAATACCAACAAATTCAACAACAACCTCGAAATTGAAAAACACCAACAAATTCAACAACAACCTCAACATTGAAAAACAAAAACAAATTCAACAACAACCTCAAAATTGAAAAACAACAACAACCTCAACATTGAAAAACAACAACAAATTCAACAGCAACCTCATCATTTAAAAACACCAACAATTTCAACAACAACCTCAACATTGAAAAACAACAACAATCTCAACATTGGAAAACACGAACAAATTCAACAACAACCTCAACATTGAAAAACAGCAACAACCTCAACATTGAAAAACACCAACAAATTCAACAACAACTTCAACATTGAAAAACACCAACAAATTCAACAACAACGTCGACATTGAAAAACACCATCAAATTCAACAACAACCTCAAAATTGAAAAACAACAACAACCTCAACATTGAAAAACAACAACAAATTCAACAAAAACCTCAACATTGAAAACACCAACAAATTCAACAACAACCTCAACATTTAAAAACGCCAACAAATTCAACAACAACCTCAACATTGAAAAACAACAACCTCAACATTGAAAAACACCAACAAATTCAGCAAAAAATCCAACATAGAAAAACACCAACAAATTCAACAACAACCCCGACATTGAAAAACACCAACAAATTCAACAACAACCTCAACTTTGAAAAACAACAACAACCTCATCATGGAAAAACACCAACAAATTCAACAACAACCTCAACATTGAAAAACAAAAACATCCTCAAAATTGAAAAACACCAACAAATTCAACAACAACCCCAACATTTAAAAACAACAACAACCTCAGCAATGAAAAACACCAACAAATTCAACAACAACCTCAACATTGAAAAACACCAACAAATTCATCAAGAACCTCAACATTGAAAAACACCAACAAACTCAACTACAACCTCAACATTGAAAAACAACAGCAACCTCAACATTGAAAAACACCAACAAATTCAACAACAACCTCAACATTGAAAAACACCAACAAATTCAACAACAACCTCAACTTTGAAAAACACCAACAACCTCAACATTGAAAAACACCAACAAATTCAACAACAACCTCAACATTGAAAAACAACAACAACCTCAACATTGAAAAACAGCAACAAATTCAACAACAACCTCAGCATTGAAAAACAACAACAAACTAAACATTGAAAAACACCAACAAATTCAACAGCAACCTCAACATTGAAAAACAACAACAACCTCAACACTGAAAAACACCAACAAATTCAACAACAACCTCAACATTGAAAAACACCAACAAATTCAACAACAACCTCAACATTGAAAAACAACAACAAATTCAACAACAAACTCAACATTGAAAAATACCAATAAATTCAACAACAACCTCAACATTGAAAAACAACAACAACCTCAACATTGAAAAACACCAACAATTTCAACAACAACCTCAACATTGAAAAGCACCAACAATTTCAACAACAACCTCAACATTGAAAAACAACAACAACCTCAACATTGAAAAACACCAACAAATTCAACAACAACCTCAACTTTGAAAAACAACAACAACCTCAACATTGAAAAACAACAACAAACTCAACATTGAAAAACACCAACAAATTCAACAACAACCTCAACATTGAAAAACAACAACAACCTCAACATTGAAAAACACCAACAAATTCAACAACAACCTCAACATTGAAAAACACCAACAAATTCAACAACAACCTCAACATTGAAAAACAACAACCACCTCAACATTGAAAAACACCAACAAATTCAACAACAACCTCAACATTGAAAAACAACAACAACCTCAACATTGAAAAACACCAACAAATTCAACAACAACCTCAACATTGAAAAACACCAACAAATTCAACAACAACCTCAGCATTGAAAAACAACAACAACCTCAACTTTGAAAAACACCAACAAATTCAACAACAACCTCAACATTGAAAAACAACAACAACCTCAACATTTAAAAACACCAACAAAATCAACAACAACTTCAACATTGAAAAACACCAACAAATTCAACAACAACCTCGAAATTGAAAAACACCAACAAATACAACAACAACCTCAACATTGAAAAACACCAACAAATTCAACAACAACCTCAACATTGAAAAACACTAACAAATTCAACAACAACCTCGAAATTGAAAAACACCAACAAATTCAACAACAAACTCAACATTGAAAAACACCAACAAATTCAACAACAAACTCAACATTGAAAAACAACAACAACCTCAACATTGAAAAACACCAACAAATTCAACAACAATCTCAACATTGAAAAGCACCAACACATTCAACAACAACCTCAACATTGAAAAACAGCAACAACCTCAACATTGAAAAACACCAACAAATTCAACAACAACCTTAACATTGAAAAACAACAACAACCTCAACATTGAAAAACAACAACAAACTCAACATTGAAAAACACCAACAAATTCAATAACAACCTCAACATTGAAAAACAACAACAACCTCAACATTGAAAAACACCAACAAATTCAACAACAACCTCAACATTGAAAAACACCAACAAATTCAACAACAACCTCAACATTGAAAAACAACAACAACCTAAACATTGAAAAACACAAACAAATTCAACAGCAACCTCAACATTGAAAAACAACAACAACCTCAACATTGAAAAACACCAACAAATTCAACCAAAACCTCAACATTGAAAAACACCAACAAATTCAACAACAACCTCAGCATTGAAAAACAACAACAACCTCAACATTGAAAAACACCAACAAATTCAACAACAACTTCAACATTGAAAAACAACAACAACCTCAACATTGAAAAACACCAACAAATTCAACAACAACTTCAACAATGAAAAACACCAACAATTTCAACAACAACCTCGAAATTGAAAAACACCGACAAATACAACAACAACCTCAACATTGAAAAACAACAACAACCTCAACATTGAAAAACACCAACAAATTCAACAACAACCTCAACATTGAAAAACACCAACAAATTCAACAACAAACTCAACATTGAAAAACACCAACAAATTCAACAACAAACTCAACATTGAAAAACAACAACAACCTCTACATTGAAAAACACCAACAAATTCAACAACAACCTCAACATTGAAAAACAACAACAACCTCAACATTGAAAAACACCAACAAATTCAACAACAACCTCAACATTGAAAAACACCAACAAATTCAACAACAAACTCAACATTGAAAAACAACAACAACCTCTACATTGAAAAACACCAACAAATTCAACAACAACCTCAACATTGAAAAACAACAACAACCTCAACATTGAAAAACACCAACAAATTCAACAACAACCTCGAAATTGAAAAACACCAACAAATACAACAACAACCTCAACATTGAAAAACAACAACAACCTCAACATTGAAAAACACCAACAAATTCAACAACAACCTCAACATTGAAAAACACAACAAATTCAACAACCACCTCAACATTGAAAAACACTAACAAATTCAACAACAACCTCGAAATTGAAAAACACCAACAAATTCAACAACAAACTCAACATTGAAAAACACCAACAAATTCAACAACAAACTCAACATTGAAAAACAACAACAACCTCAACATTGAAAACCACCAACAAATTCAACAACAACCGCGACATTGAAAAACAACAACAACCTCAACATTGAAAAACAACAACAAACTCAACATTGAAAAACACCAACAAATTCCACAACAACCTCAACATTGAAAAACAACAACAACCTCAACATTGAAAAACACCAACAAAATCAACAACAACCTCAACATTGAAAAACACCAACAAATTCAACTACAACCTCAACATTGAAAAACAACAACAACCTAAACATTGAAAAACACCAACAAATTCAAGAACAACCTCAACATTGAAAAACAACAACAACCTCAACATTGAAAAACACCAACAAATTCAACAACAACCTCAACATTGAAAAACACCAACAAATTCAACAACAACCTCAGCATTGAAAAACAACAACAACCTCAACATTGAAAAACACCAACAAATTCAACAACAACGTCAACATTGAAAAACAACAACAACCTCAACATTGAAAAACACCAACAAATTCAACAACAACTTCAACATTGAAAAACACCAACAAATTCAACAACAACCTCGAAATTGAAAAACACCAACAAATACAACAACAACCTCAACATTGAAAAACAACAACAACCTCAACATTGAAAAACACCAACAAATTCAACAACAACCTCAACATTGAAAAACACCAACAAATTCAACAACAACCTCAACATTGAAAAACACTAACAAATACAACAACAACCTCGAAATTGAAAAACACCAACAAATTCAACAACAAACTCAACATTGAAAAAGACCAACAAATTCAACAACAACCTCAACATTGAAAAACAACAACCACCTCAACATTGAAAAACACCAACAAATTCAACAACAACCTCAACATTGAAAAACAACAACAACCTCAACATTGAAAAACACCAACAAATTCAACAACAACCTCAACATTGAAAAACACCAACAAATTCAACAACAACCTCAGCATTGAAAAACAACAACAACCTCAACATTGAAAAACACCAACAAATTCAACAACAACCTCAACATTGAAAAACAACAACAACCTCAACATTTAAAAACACCATCAAAATCAACAACAACTTCAACATTGAAAAACACCAACAAATTCAACAACAACCTCGAAATTGAAAAACACCAACAAATACAACAACAACCTCAACATTGAAAAACACCAACAAATTCAACAACAACCTCAACATTGAAAAACACTAACAAATTCAACAACAACCTCGAAATTGAAAAACACCAACAAATTCAACAACAAACTCAACATTGAAAAACACCAACAAATTCAACAACAAACTCAACATTGAAAAACAACAACAACCTCAACATTGAAAAACACCAACAAATTCAACAACAATCTCAACATTGAAAAGCACCAACACATTCAACAACAACCTCAACATTGAAAAACAGCAACAACCTCAACATTGAAAAACACCAACAAATTCAACAACAACCTTAACATTGAAAAACAACAACAACCTCAACATTGAAAAACAACAACAAACTCAACATTGAAAAACACCAACAAATTCAATAACAACCTCAACATTGAAAAACAACAACAACCTCAACATTGAAAAACACCAACAAATTCAACAACAACCTCAACATTGAAAAACACCAACAAATTCAACAACAACCTCAACATTGAAAAACAACAACAACCTAAACATTGAAAAACACAAACAAATTCAACAGCAACCTCAACATTGAAAAACAACAACAACCTCAACATTGAAAAACACCAACAAATTCAACCAAAACCTCAACATTGAAAAACACCAACAAATTCAACAACAACCTCAGCATTGAAAAACTACAACAACCTCAACATTGAAAAACACCAACAAATTCAACAACAACTTCAACATTGAAAAACAACAACAACCTCAACATTGAAAAACACCAACAAATTCAACAACAACTTCAACAGTGAAAAACACCAACAATTTCAACAACAACCTCGAAATTGAAAAACACAGACAAATACAACAACAACCTCAACATTGAAAAACAACAACAACCTCAACATTGAAAAACACCAACAAATTCAACAACAACCTCAACATTGAAAAACACCAACAAATTCAACAACAAACTCAACATTGAAAAACACCAACAAATTCAACAACAAACTCAACATTGAAAAACAACAACAACCTCTACATTGAAAAACACCAACAAATTCAACAACAACCTCAACATTGAAAAACAACAACAACCTCAACATTGAAAAACACCAACAAATTCAACAACAACCTCAACATTGAAAAACACCAACAAATTCAACAACAACCTCAACATTGAAAAACAACAACAACCTAAACATTGAAAAACACAAACAAATTCAACAGCAACCTCAACATTGAAAAACAACAACAACCTCAACATTGAAAAACACCAACAAATTCAACCAAAACCTCAACATTGAAAAACACCAACAAATTCAACAACAACCTCAGCATTGAAAAACTACAACAACCTCAACATTGAAAAACACCAACAAATTCAACAACAACTTCAACATTGAAAAACAACAACAACCTCAACATTGAAAAACACCAACAAATTCAACAACAACTTCAACAGTGAAAAACACCAACAATTTCAACAACAACCTCGAAATTGAAAAACACAGACAAATACAACAACAACCTCAACATTGAAAAACAACAACAACCTCAACATTGAAAAACACCAACAAATTCAACAACAACCTCAACATTGAAAAACACCAACAAATTCAACAACAAACTCAACATTGAAAAACACCAACAAATTCAACAACAAACTCAACATTGAAAAACAACAACAACCTCTACATTGAAAAACACCAACAAATTCAACAACAACCTCAACATTGAAAAACAACAACAACCTCAACATTGAAAAACACCAACAAATTCAACAACAACCTCAACATTGAAAAACACCAACAAATTCAACAACAAACTCAACATTGAAAAACAACAACAACCTCTACATTGAAAAACACCAACAAATTCAACAACAACCTCAACATTGAAAAACAACAACAACCTCAACATTGAAAAACACCAACAAATTCAACAACAACCTCGAAATTGAAAAACACCAACAAATACAACAACAACCTCAACATTGAAAAACAACAACAACCTCAACATTGAAAAACACCAACAAATTCAACAACAACCTCAACATTGAAAAACACCAACAAATTCAACAACCACCTCAACATTGAAAAACACTAACAAATTCAACAACAACCTCGAAATTGAAAAACACCAACAAATTCAACAACAAACTCAACATTGAAAAACACCAACAAATTCAACAACAAACTCAACATTGAAAAACAACAACAACCTCAACATTGAAAACCACCAACAAATTCAACAACAACCTCGACATTGAAAAACAACAACAACCTCAACATTGAAAAACAACAACAAACTCAACATTGAAAAACACCAACAAATTCCACAACAACCTCAACATTGAAAAACAACAACAACCTCAACATTGAAAAACACCAACAAAATCAACAACAACCTCAACATTGAAAAACACCAACAAATTCAACTACAACCTCAACATTGAAAAACAACAACAACCTAAACATTGAAAAACACCAACAAATTCAAGAACAACCTCAACATTGAAAAACAACAACAACCTCAACATTGAAAAACACCAACAAATTCAACAACAACCTCAACATTGAAAAACACCAACAAATTCAACAACAACCTCAGCATTGAAAAACAACAACAACCTCAACATTGAAAAACACCAACAAATTCAACAACAACGTCAACATTGAAAAACAACAACAACCTCAACATTGAAAAACACCAACAAATTCAACAACAACCTCAACATTGAAAAACACCAACAAATTCAACAACAACCTCAGCATTGAAAAACAACAACAACCTCAACATTGAAAAACACCAACAAATTCAACAACAACGTCAACATTGAAAAACAACAACAACCTCAACATTGAAAAACACCAACAAATTCAACAACAACTTCAACATTGAAAAACACCAACAAATTCAACAACAACCTCGAAATTGAAAAACACCAACAAATACAACAACAACCTCAACATTGAAAAACAACAACAACCTCAACATTGAAAAACACCAACAAATTCAACAACAACCTCAACATTGAAAAACACCAACAAATTCAACAACAACCTCAACATTGAAAAACACTAACAAATACAACAACAACCTCGAAATTGAAAAACACCAACAAATTCAACAACAAACTCAACATTGAAAAAGACCAACAAATTCAACAACAAACTCAACATTGAAAACCAACAACAACCTCTACATTGAAA
The DNA here is from genome assembly GCA_026770705.1 of Isurus oxyrinchus. Lineage (NCBI taxonomy): Eukaryota > Metazoa > Chordata > Chondrichthyes > Lamniformes > Lamnidae > Isurus > Isurus oxyrinchus. Next base: position 1,694,347 of record JANJGN010000104.1, on the reverse strand, counting down.
AACACCAACAAATTCAACAACAACCTCAACATTGAAAAACAACAACAACCTCAACACTGAAAAACACCAACAAATTCAACAACAACCTGAACATTGAAAAACACCAACAAATTCAACAACAAACTCAACATTGAAAAACAACAACAACCTCTACATTGAAAAACACCAACAAATTCAACAACAACCTCAACATTGAAAAACAACAACAACCTCAACACTGAAAAACACCAACAAATTCAACAACAACCTGAACATTGAAAAACACCAACAAATTCAACAACAAACTCAACATTGAAAAACAACAACAACCTCTACATTGAAAAACACCAACAAATTCAACAACCACCTCAACATTGAAAAACACTAACAAATTCAACAACAACCTCGAAATTGAAAAACACCAACAAATTCAACAACAAACTCAACATTGAAAAACACCAACAAATTCAACAACAAACTCAACATTGAAAAACAACAACAACCTCAACATTGAAAACCACCAACAAATTCAACAACAACCTCGACATTGAAAAACAACAACAACCTCAACATTGAAAAACAACAACAAACTCAACATTGAAAAACACCAACAAATTCCACAACAACCTCAACATTGAAAAACAACAACAACCTCAACATTGAAAAACACCAACAAAATCAACAACAACCTCAACATTGAAAAACACCAACAAATTCAACTACAACCTCAACATTGAAAAACAACAACAACCTAAACATTGAAAAACACCAACAAATTCAAGAACAACCTCAACATTGAAAAACAACAACAACCTCAACATTGAAAAACACCAACAAATTCAACAACAACCTCAACATTGAAAAACACCAACAAATTCAACAACAACCTCAGCATTGAAAAACAACAACAACCTCAACATTGAAAAACACCAACAAATTCAACAACAACGTCAACATTGAAAAACAACAACAAATTCAACAACAACTTCAACATTGAAAAACACCAACAAATTCAACAACAACCTCGAAATTGAAAAACACCAACAAATACAACAACAACCTCAACATTGAAAAACAACAACAACCTCAACATTGAAAAACACCAACAAATTCAACAACAAACTCAACATTGAAAAACACCAACAAATTCAACAACAACCTCGAAATTGAAAAACACCAACAAATACAACAACAACCTCAACATTGAAAAACAACAACAACCTCAACATTGAAAAACACCAACAAATTCAACAACAACCTCAACATTGAAAAACACCAACAAATTCAACAACAACCTCGAAATTGAAAAACACCAACAAATACAACAACAACCTCAACATTGAAAAACAACAACAACCTCAACATTGAAAAACACCAACAAATTCAACAACAACCTCAACATTGAAAAACACCAACAAATTCAACAACAACCTCGAAATTGAAAAACACCAACAAATACAACAACAACCTCAACATTGAAAAACAACAACAACCTCAACATTGAAAAACACCAACAAATTCAACAACAACCTCAACATTGAAAAACACCAACAAATTCAACAACCACCTCAACATTGAAAAACACTAACAAATTCAACAACAACCTCGAAATTGAAAAACACCAACAAATTCAACAACAAACTCAACATTGAAAAACACCAACAAATTCAACAACAAACTCAACATTGAAAAACAACAACAACCTCAACATTGAAAACCACCAACAAATTCAACAACAACCTCGACATTGAAAAACAACAACAACCTCAACATTGAAAAACAACAACAAACTCAACATTGAAAAACACCAACAAATTCCACAACAACCTCAACATTGAAAAACAACAACAACCTCAACATTGAAAAACACCAACAAAATCAACAACAACCTCAACATTGAAAAACACCAACAAATTCAACTACAACCTCAACATTGAAAAACAACAACAACCTAAACATTGAAAAACACCAACAAATTCAAGAACAACCTCAACATTGAAAAACAACAACAACCTCAACATTGAAAAACACCAACAAATTCAACAACAACCTCAACATTGAAAAACACCAACAAATTCAACAACAACCTCAGCATTGAAAAACAACAACAACCTCAACATTGAAAAACACCAACAAATTCAACAACAACGTCAACATTGAAAAACAACAACAAATTCAACAACAACTTCAACATTGAAAAACACCAACAAATTCAACAACAACCTCGAAATTGAAAAACACCAACAAATACAACAACAACCTCAACATTGAAAAACAACAACAACCTCAACATTGAAAAACACCAAAAAATTCAACAACAACCTCAACATTGAAAAACACCAACAAATTCAACAACAACCTCAACATTGAAAAACACTAACAAATACAACAACAACCTCGAAATTGAAAAACACCAACAAATTCAACAACAAACTCAACATTGAAAAAGACCAACAAATTCAACAACAAACTCAACATTGAAAACCAACAACAACCTCTACATTGAAAAACACCAACAAATTCAACAACAACCTCAACATTGAAAAACAACAACAACCTCAACATTGAAAAACACCAACAAATTCAACAACAACCTGAACATTGAAAAACACCAACAAATTCAACAACAAACTCAACATTGAAAAACAACAACAACCTCTACATTGAAAAACACCAACAAATTCAACAACAACCTCAACATTGAAAAACAACAACAACCTCAACATTGAAAAACACCAACAATTTCAACAACAACCTCGAAATTGAAAAACACCAACAAATACAACAACAACCTCAACATTGAAAAACAACAACAACCTCAACATTGAAAAACACCAACAAATTCAACAACAACCTCAACATTGAAAAACACCAACAAATTCAACAACAACCTCAACATTGAAAAACACCAACAAATTCAACAACAACCTCGAAATTGAAAAACACCAACAAATTCAACAACAAACTCAACATTGAAAAACACCAACAAATTCAACAACAAACTCAACATTGAAAAACAACAAAAACCTCAACATTGAAAAACACCAACAAATTCAACAACAACCTCGACAATGAAAAACAACAACAACCTCAACATTGAAAAACAACAACAAACTCAACATTGAAAAACACCAACAAATTCAACAACAACCTCAACATTGAAAAACAACAACAACCTCAACATTGAAAAACTCCAACAAATTCAACAACAACCTCAACATTGAAAAACACCAACAAATTCAACAACAACCTCAACATTGAAAAACAAAAACAACCTAAACATTGAAAAACACCAACAAATTCAACAACAACCTCAACATTGAAAAACAACAACAACCTCAACATTGAAAAACACCAACAAATTCAACAACAACCTCAACATTGAAAAACACCAACAAATTCAACAACAACCTCAGCATTGAAAAACAACAACAACCTCAACATTGAAAAACACCAACAAGTTCAACAACAACCTCAACATTGAAAAACAACAACAACCTCAACATTGAAAAACACCAACAAATTCAACAACAACTTCAACATTGAAAAACACCAACAAATTCAACAACAACCTCGAAATTGAAAAACACCAACAAATACAACAACAACCTCAACATTGAAAAACAACAACAACCTCAACATTGAAAAACACCAACAAATTCAACAACAACTTCAACATTGAAAAACACCAACAAATTCAGCAACAATCTCAACATTGAAAAACACTAACAAATTCAACAACAACCTCGACATTGAAAAACACCAACAAATTCAACAACAAACTCAACATTGAAAAACACCAACAAATTCAACAACAAACTCAACATTGAAAAACAACAACAACCTCTACATTGAAAAACACCAACAAATTCAACAACAACCTCAACATTGAAAAACAACAACAACCTCAACATTGAAAAACACCAACAAATTCCACAACAACCTCAACATTGAAAAACAGCAACAAATTCAACAACAAACTCAACATTGAAAAACAACAACAATCTCAACATTGAAAAACACCATCAAATTCAACAACAACCTCAACATTGAAAAACAACAACAACCTCAACATTGAAAAACACCAACAAATTCAACAACAACCTCAACATTGAAAAACACCAACAAATTCAACAACAACCTCAACATTGAAAAACAACAACAACCTAAACATTGAAAAACACCAACAAATTCAAAAACAACCTCAACATTGAAAAACACCAACAAATTGAACAACAACCTCAGCATTGAAAAAGAACAACAACCTCAACATTGAAAAACACCAACAAATTCAACAACAACCTCAGCATTGAAAAACACCAACAAATTCAACAACCACCTCAACATTGCAAAACACCAGCAAATTCAACAACAACGTCAACATTTAAAAACACCAACAAATTCAACAACAACCTCAACATTGAAAAACAACAACAATCTCAACATTGAAAAACACCAACAAATTCAACAACAACCTCAACATTGAAAAACAACAACAACCTCAACATTGAAAAAAACCAACAAATTCAACAACAACCTCGACATTGAACAACACCCTCAAATTCAAAATCAACCTCAACATTGAAAAACACCAACAAACTCAACAACAACCTCAACATTGAAAAATAACAACAACCTCAACATTGAAAAACACCAACAAATTCAACAACAACCTCAACATTGAAAAACACCAACAAATTCAACAACAACCTCAACATTGAAAAACAACAACAACCTCAACATTGAAAAACACCAACAAATTCAACAACAACCTCAAAATGAAAAACAACAACAATCTCAACATTGAAAAACACCAACAAATTCAACAACAACCTCAACATTGAAAAACAACAACAACCTCAACATTGAAAAACACCAACAAATTCAACAACAACCTCAACATTGAAAAACACCAACAAATTCAACAACAACCTCAACTTTGAAAAAGAACAACAACCTAAACATTGAAAAACACCAAGAAATTCAACAACAACCTCAACATTGAAAAACAACAACAACCTCAACATTGAAAAACACCAACAAATTCAACAACAACCTCAACATTGAAAAACACCAACAAATTCAACAACAACCTCAGCATTGAAAAACAACAACAACCTCAACATTGAAAAACACCAACAAATTCAACAACAACCTCAACATTGAAAAACAACAACAACCTAAACTTTGAAAAACACCAACAAATTCAACAACAACCTCAACATTGAAAAACAACAACAACCTCAACATTGAAAAACACCAACAAATTCAAAAACAACCTCAACATTGAAAAACACCAACAAATTCAACAACAACCTCAGCATTGAAAAACAACAACAACCTCAACATTGAAAAACACCAACAAATTCAACAACAACCTCAACATTGAAAAACAACAACAACCTCAACATTGAAAAACACCAACAAATTCAACAACAACTTCAACATTGAAAAACACCAACAAATTCAACAACAACCTCGAAATTGAAAAACACCAACAAATACAACTACAACCTCATCATTGAAAAACAACAACAACCTCAACATTCAAAAACACCAACAAATTCAACAACAACCTCAACATTGAAAAACAACAACAACCTCAACATTGCAAAACACCAGCAAATTCAACAACAACCTCAACATTTAAAAACAACAACAAATTCAACCACAAACTCAACATTGAAAAACAGCAACAATCTCAACATTGAAAAACACCAACAAATTCAACAACAACCTCAACATTGAAAAACAACAAATACCTCAACATTGAAAAACACCAACAAATTCAACAAGAACCTCGACATTGAAAAACACCCTCAAATTGAAAATCAACCTCAACATTGAAAAACACCAACAACCTCAAAATTGAAAAAACACCAACAAATTCAACAACAACCTCAACATTTAAAAACAACAACAACCTCAACATTGAAAAACACCAACAAATTCAACAACAACCTCAACATTGAAAAACACCAACAAATTCAACAACAACCTCAACATTGAAAAACACCAACAAACTCACCAACAACCTCGACATTGAAAAATAACAACAACCTCAACATTGAAAAACACCAACAAATTCATTAACAACCTCAACATTGAAAAACACCAACAAATTCAACAACAACCTCAACATTGAAAAACACCAACAAATTCAACAACAACCTCAACATTGAAAAACAACAACAACCTAAACATTGAAAAACACCAACAAATTCAACAACAACCTCAACATTGAAAAACAACAACAACCTCAACATTGAAAAACACCAACAAATTCAACAACAAACTCAACATTGAAAAACAACAACAATCTCAACATTGAAAAACACCATCAAATTCAACAACAACCTCAACATTGAAAAACAACAACAACCTCAACATTGAAAAACACCAACAAATTCAACAACAACCTCAACATTGAAAAACACCAACAAATTCAACAACAACCTCAACATTGAAAAACAACAACAACCTAAACATTGAAAAACACCAACAAATTCAAAAACAACCTCAACATTGAAAAACACCAACAAATTGAACAACAACCTCAGCATTGAAAAAGAACAACAACCTCAACATTGAAAAACACCAACAAATTCAACAACAACCTCAGCATTGAAAAACACCAACAAATTCAACAACCACCTCAACATTGCAAAACACCAGCAAATTCAACAACAACCTCAACATTTAAAAACACCAACAAATTCAACAACAACCTCAACATTGAAAAACAACAACAACCTCAACATTGAAAAACACCAACAAATTCAACAACAACCTCAAAATGAAAAACAACAACAATCTCAACATTGAAAAACACCAACAAATTCAACAACAACCTCAACATTGAAAAACAACAACAACCTCAACATTGAAAAACACCAACAAATTCAACAACAACCTCAACATTGAAAAACACCAACAAATTCAACAACAACCTCAACTTTGAAAAAGAACAACAACCTAAACATTGAAAAACACCAAGAAATTCAACAACAACCTCAACATTGAAAAACAACAACAACCTCAACATTGAAAAACACCAACAAATTCAACAACAACCTCAACATTGAAAAACACCAACAAATTCAACAACAACCTCAGCATTGAAAAACAACAACAACCTCAACATTGAAAAACACCAACAAATTCAACAACAACCTCAACATTGAAAAACAACAACAACCTAAACTTTGAAAAACACCAACAAATTCAACAACAACCTCAACATTGAAAAACAACATCAACCTCAACATTGAAAAACACCAACAAATTCAAAAACAACCTCAACATTGAAAAACACCAACAAATTCAACAACAACCTCAGCATTGAAAAACAACAACAACCTCAACATTGAAAAACACCAACAAATTCAACAACAACCTCAACATTGAAAAACAACAACAACCTCAACATTGAAAAACACCAACAAATTCAACAACAACTTCAACATTGAAAAGCACCAACAAATTCAACAACAACCTCGAAATTGAAAAACACCAACAAATACAACTACAACCTCATCATTGAAAAACAACAACAACCTCAACATTCAAAAACACCAAGAAATTCAACAACAACCTCAACATTGAAAAACAACAACAACCTCAACATTGCAAAACACCAGCAAATTCAACAACAACCTCAACATTTAAAAACAACAAGAAATTCAACCACAAACTCAACATTGAAAAACAGCAACAATCTCAACATTGAAAAACACCAACAAATTCAACAACAACCTCAACATTGAAAAACAACAAATACCTCAACATTGAAAAACACCAACAAATTCAACAAGAACCTCGACATTGAAAAAAACCCTCAAATTCAAAATCAACCTCAACATTGAAAAACACCAACAACCTCAAAATTGAAAAAACACCAACAAATTCAACAACAACCTCAACATTTAAAAACAACAACAACCTCAACATTGAAAAACACCAACAAATTCAACAACAACCTCAACATTGAAAAACACCAACAAATTCAACAACAACCTCAACATTGAAAAACAACAACAAACTCACCAACAACCTCGACATTGAAAAATAACAACAACCTCAACATTGAAAAACACCAACAAATTCATTAACAACCTCAACATTGAAAAACACCAACAAATTCAACAACAACCTCAACATTGAAAAACACCAACAAATTCAACAACAACCTCAACATTGAAAAACAACAACAACCTAAACATTGAAAAAAACCAACAAATTCAACAACAACCTCAACATTGAAAAACAACAACAACCTCAACATTGAAAAACACCAACAAATTCAACAACCATCTCAACATTGAAAAACACCAACAAATTCAACAACAACCTCAGCATTGAAAAACAACAACAACCTCAACATTGAAAAACACCAACAAATTCAACAACAACCTCAACATTGAAAAACAACAACAACCTCAACATTGAAAAACACCAACAAATTCAACAACAACTTCAACATTGAAAAACGCCAACAAATTCAACAACAACCTCGAAATTGAAAAACACCAACAAATACAACAACAACCTCAACATTGAAAAACAACAACAACCTCAACATTGAAAAACACCAACAAATTCAACAACAACCTCAACATTGAAAAACAACAACAACCTCAACATTGCAAAACACCAGCAAATTCAACAACAACCTCAACATTTAAAAGCACCAACAAATTCAACAACAACCTCAACATTGAAAAACAACAACAATCTCAACATTGAAAAACACCAACAAATTCAACAACAACCTCAACATTGAAAAACAACAACAACCTCAACATTGAAAAACACCAACAAATTCAACAACAACCTCGACATTGAAAAAGACCCTCAAATTCAAAATCAACCTGAACATTGAACAACACCAACAACCTCAAAATTGAAAAAACACCAACAAATTCAACAACAACCTCAACATTTAAAAACAACAACAACCTCAACATTAAAAAACACCAACAAATTCAACAACAACCTCAACATTGAAAAACACCAACAAATTCAACAACAACCTCAACATTGAAAAACACGAACAAACTCAACAACAACCTCAACATTGAAAAATAACAACAACCTCAACATTGAAAAACACCAACAAATTCAACAACAACCTCAACATTGAAAAACACCAACAAATTCAACAACAAACTCAAGATTGAAAAACACCCACAAATTCAACAACCTCAACATTGAAAAACAACAACAACCTCATCATTGAAAAACACCAACAAATTCAACAACAACCTCAACATTGAAAAACACCAACAAATTCAACAGTAACCTCAACATTGAAAAACACCAACAACCTCAACATTGAAAAACACCAACAAATTCAACAACAACCTCAACATTGAAAAACAACAACAACATCAACATTGAAAAACACCAACAAATTCAACAACAACCTCAACACTGAAAAACAACAATAAACTCAACATTGAAAAACACCAACAAATTCAACAACAACCTCAACAATGAAAAACAACAACAACCTCAACATTGAAAAACACCAACAAAATCAACCAAAACTTCAACATGGAAAAACACCAACAAATTCAACAACAACCTCGAAATTGAAAAACACCAACAAATTCAACAACAACTTCAACACTGAAAAACACCAACAAATTCAACAACAACCTCAACATTGAAAAACACTAACAAATTCAACAACAACCTCGAAATTGAAAAACACCAACAAATTCAACAACAACCTCAACATTCAAAAACACCAACAAATTCAACAACAACCTCAACATTGAAAAACAACAACAACCTCAACATTGCAAAACACCAGCAAATTCAACAACAACCTCAACATTTAAAAACAACAACAAATTCAACCACAAACTCAACATTGAAAAACAGCAACAATCTCAACATTGAAAAACACCAACAAATTCAACAACAACCTCAACATTGAAAAACAACAAATACCTCAACATTGAAAAACACCAACAAATTCAACAAGAACCTCGACATTGAAAAACACCCTCAAATTCAAAATCAACCTCAACATTGAAAAACACCAACAACCTCAAAATTGAAAAAACACCAACAAATTCAACAACAACCTCAACATTTAAAAACAACAACAACCTCAACATTGAAAAACACCAACAAATTCAACAACAACCTCAACATTGAAAAACACCAACAAATTCAACAACAACCTCAACATTGAAAAACACCAACAAACTCACCAACAACCTCGACATTGAAAAATAACAACAACCTCAACATTGAAAAACACCAACAAATTCATTAACAACCTCAACATTGAAAAACACCAACAAATTCAACAACAACCTCAACATTGAAAAACACCAACAAATTCAACAACAACCTCAACATTGAAAAACAACAACAACCTAAACATTGAAAAACACCAACAAATTCAACAACAACCTCAACATTGAAAAACAACAACAACCTCAACATTGAAAAACACCAACAAATTCAACAACAAACTCAACATTGAAAAACAACAACAATCTCAACATTGAAAAACACCATCAAATTCAACAACAACCTCAACATTGAAAAACAACAACAACCTCAACATTGAAAAACACCAACAAATTCAACAACAACCTCAACATTGAAAAACACCAACAAATTCAACAACAACCTCAACATTGAAAAACAACAACAACCTAAACATTGAAAAACACCAACAAATTCAAAAACAACCTCAACATTGAAAAACACCAACAAATTGAACAACAACCTCAGCATTGAAAAAGAACAACAACCTCAACATTGAAAAACACCAACAAATTCAACAACAACCTCAGCATTGAAAAACACCAACAAATTCAACAACCACCTCAACATTGCAAAACACCAGCAAATTCAACAACAACCTCAACATTTAAAAACACCAACAAATTCAACAACAACCTCAACATTGAAAAACAACAACAACCTCAACATTGAAAAACACCAACAAATTCAACAACAACCTCAAAATGAAAAACAACAACAATCTCAACATTGAAAAACACCAACAAATTCAACAACAACCTCAACATTGAAAAACAACAACAACCTCAACATTGAAAAACACCAACAAATTCAACAACAACCTCAACATTGAAAAACACCAACAAATTCAACAACAACCTCAACTTTGAAAAAGAACAACAACCTAAACATTGAAAAACACCAAGAAATTCAACAACAACCTCAACATTGAAAAACAACAACAACCTCAACATTGAAAAACACCAACAAATTCAACAACAACCTCAACATTGAAAAACACCAACAAATTCAACAACAACCTCAGCATTGAAAAACAACAACAACCTCAACATTGAAAAACACCAACAAATTCAACAACAACCTCAACATTGAAAAACAACAACAACCTAAACTTTGAAAAACACCAACAAATTCAACAACAACCTCAACATTGAAAAACAACATCAACCTCAACATTGAAAAACACCAACAAATTCAAAAACAACCTCAACATTGAAAAACACCAACAAATTCAACAACAACCTCAGCATTGAAAAACAACAACAACCTCAACATTGAAAAACACCAACAAATTCAACAACAACCTCAACATTGAAAAACAACAACAACCTCAACATTGAAAAACACCAACAAATTCAACAACAACTTCAACATTGAAAAACACCAACAAATTCAACAACAACCTCGAAATTGAAAAACACCAACAAATACAGCTACAACCTCATCATTGAAAAACAACAACAACCTCAACATTCAAAAACACCAACAAATTCAACAACAACCTCAACATTGAAAAACAACAACAACCTCAACATTGCAAAACACCAGCAAATTCAACAACAACCTCAACATTTAAAAACAACAACAAATTCAACCACAAACTCAACATTGAAAAACAGCAACAATCTCAACATTGAAAAACACCAACATATTCAACAACAACCTCAACATTGAAAAACAACAAATACCTCAACATTGAAAAACACCAACAAATTCAACAAGAACCTCGACATTGAAAAACACCCTCAAATTCAAAATCAACCTCAACATTGAAAAACACCAACAACCTCAAAATTGAAAAAACACCAACAAATTCAACAACAACCTCAACATTTAAAAACAACAACAACCTCAACATTGAAAAACACCAACAAATTCAACAACAACCTCAACATTGAAAAACACCAACAAATTCAACAACAACCTCAACATTGAAAAACAACAACAAACTCACCAACAACCTCGACATTGTAAAATAACAACAACCTCAACATTGAAAAACACCAACAAATTCATTAACAACCTCAACATTGAAAAACACCAACAAATTCAACAACAACCTCAACATTGAAAAACACCAACAAATTCAACAACAACCTCAACATTGAAAAACAACAACAACCTAAACATTGAAAAACACCAACAAATTCAACAACAACCTCAACATTGAAAAACAACAACAACCTCAACATTGAAAAACACCAACAAATTCAACAACCATCTCAACATTGAAAAACACCAACAAATTCAACAACAACCTCAGCATTGAAAAACAACAACAACCTCAACATTGAAAAACACCAACAAATTCAACAACAACCTCAACATTGAAAAACAACAACAACCTCAACATTGAAAAACACCAACAAATTCAACAACAACTTCAACAATGAAAAACGCCAACAAATTCAACAACAACCTCGAAATTGAAAAACACCAACAAATACAACAACAACCTCAACATTGAAAAACAACAACAACCTCAACATTGAAAAACACCAACAAATTCAACAACAACCTCAACATTGAAAAACAACAACAACCTCAACATTGCAAAACACCAGCAAATTCAACAACAACCTCAACATTTAAAAGCACCAACAAATTCAACAACAACCTCAACATTGAAAAACAACAACAATGTCAACATTGAAAAACACCAACAAATTCAACAACAACCTCAACATTGAAAAACAACAACAACCTCAACATTGAAAAACACCAACAAATTCAACAACAACCTCGACATTGAAAAAGACCCTCAAATTCAAAATCAACCTGAACATTGAACAACACCAACAACCTCAAAATTGAAAAAACACCAACAAATTCAACAACAACCTCAACATTTAAAAACAACAACAACCTCAACATTAAAAAACACCAACAAATTCAACAACAACCTCAACATTGAAAAACACCAACAAATTCAACAACAACCTCAACATTGAAAAACACCAACAAACTCAACAGCAACCTCAACATTGAAAAATAACAACAACCTCAACATTGAAAAATACCAACAAATTCAACAACAACCTCAACATTGAAAAACACCAACAAATTCAACAACAAACTCAAGATTGAAAAACACCCACAAATTCAACAACCTCAACATTGAAAAACAACAACAACCTCATCATTGAAAAACACCAACAAATTCAACAACAACCTCAACATTGAAAAACACCAACAAATTCAACAGTAACCTCAACATTGAAAAACACCAACAACCTCAACATTGAAAAACACCAACAAATTCAACAACAACCTCAACATTGAAAAACAACAACAACATCAACATTGAAAAACAACAACAAATTCAACAACAACCTCAACATTGAAAAACAACAATAAACTCAACATTGAAAAACACCAACAAATTCAACAACAACCTCAACAATGAAAAACAACAACAACCTCAACATTGAAAAACACCAACAAAATCAACCAAAACTTCAACATGGAAAAACACCAACAAATTCAACAACAACCTCGAAATTGAAAAACACCAACAAATTCAACAACAACTTCAACACTGAAAAACACCAACAAATTCAACAACAACCTCAACATTGAAAAACACTAACAAATTCAACAACAACCTCGAAATTGAAAAACACCAACAAATTCAACAACAAACTCAACATTGAAAAACACCAACAAATTCAACAACAAACTCAACATTGAAAAACAACAACAACCTCAACATTGAAAAACACCAACAAATTCAACAACAACCTCGACATTGAAAAACAACAACAACCTCAACATTGAAAAACAACAACAAACTCAACATTGAAAAACACCAACAAATTCAACAACAACCTCAACATTGAAAAACAACAACAACCTCAACATTGAAAAACACCAACAAATTCAACAACAACCTCAACATTGAAAAACACCAACAAATTCAACAACAACCTCAACATTGAAAAACAACAACAACCTAAACATTGAAAAACACCAACAAATTCAACAACAACCTCAACATTGAAAAACAACAACAACCTCAACATTGAAAAACACCAACAAATTCAACAACAACCTCAACATTGAAAAACACCAACAAATTCAACAACAACCTCAGCATTGAAAAACAACAACAACCTCAACATTGAAAAACACCAACAAATTCAACAACAACCTCAACATTGAAAAACACCAACAAATTCAACAACAACTTCAACATTGAAAAACACCAACAAATTCAACAACAACCTCGAAATTGAAAAACACCAACAAATACAACAACAACCTCAACATTGAAAAACAACAACAACCTCAACATTGAAAAACACCAACAAATTCAACAACAACCTCAACATTGAAAAACACCAACAAATTCAACAACAACCTCAACATTGAAAAACACTAACAATTCAACTCAACCTCGAAATTGAAAAACACCAACAAATTCAACAACAAACTCAACATTGAAAAACAACAACAACCTCTACATTGAAAAACACCAACAAATTCAACAACAACCTCAACATTGAAAAACAACAACAACCTCAACATTGAAAAACACCAACAAATTCAACAACAAACTCAACATTGAAAAACAACAACAATCTCAACATTGAAAAACACCATCAAATTCAACAACAACCTCAACATTGAAAAACAACAACAACCTCAACATTGAAAAACACCAACAAATTCAACAACAACCTCAACATTGAAAAACACCAACAAATTCAACAACAACCTCAACATTGAAAAACAACAACAACCTAAACATTGAAAAACACCAACAAATTCAAAAACAACCTCAACATTGAAAAACACCAACAAATTGAACAACAACCTCAGCATTGAAAAAGAACAACAACCTCAACATTGAAAAACACCAACAAATTCAACAACAACCTCAGCATTGAAAAACACCAACAAATTCAACAACCACCTCAACATTGCAAAACACCAGCAAATTCAACAACAACCTCAACATTTAAAAACACCAACAAATTCAACAACAACCTCAACATTGAAAAACAACAACAACCTCAACATTGAAAAACACCAACAAATTCAACAACAACCTCAAAATGAAAAACAACAACAATCTCAACATTGAAAAACACCAACAAATTCAACAACAACCTCAACATTGAAAAACAACAACAACCTCAACATTGAAAAACACCAACAAATTCAACAACAACCTCAACATTGAAAAACACCAACAAATTCAACAACAACCTCAACTTTGAAAAAGAACAACAACCTAAACATTGAAAAACACCAAGAAATTCAACAACAACCTCAACATTGAAAAACAACAACAACCTCAACATTGAAAAACACCAACAAATTCAACAACAACCTCAACATTGAAAAACACCAACAAATTCAACAACAACCTCAGCATTGAAAAACAACAACAACCTCAACATTGAAAAACACCAACAAATTCAACAACAACCTCAACATTGAAAAACAACAACAACCTAAACTTTGAAAAACACCAACAAATTCAACAACAACCTCAACATTGAAAAACAACATCAACCTCAACATTGAAAAACACCAACAAATTCAAAAACAACCTCAACATTGAAAAACACCAACAAATTCAACAACAACCTCAGCATTGAAAAACAACAACAACCTCAACATTGAAAAACACCAACAAATTCAACAACAACCTCAACATTGAAAAACAACAACAACCTCAACATTGAAAAACACCAACAAATTCAACAACAACTTCAACATTGAAAAACACCAACAAATTCAACAACAACCTCGAAATTGAAAAACACCAACAAATACAGCTACAACCTCATCATTGAAAAACAACAACAACCTCAACATTCAAAAACACCAACAAATTCAACAACAACCTCAACATTGAAAAACAACAACAACCTCAACATTGCAAAACACCAGCAAATTCAACAACAACCTCAACATTTAAAAACAACAACAAATTCAACCACAAACTCAACATTGAAAAACAGCAACAATCTCAACATTGAAAAACACCAACAAATTCAACAACAACCTCAACATTGAAAAACAACAAATACCTCAACATTGAAAAACACCAACAAATTCAACAAGAACCTCGACATTGAAAAACACCCTCAAATTCAAAATCAACCTCAACATTGAAAAACACCAACAACCTCAAAATTGAAAAAACACCAACAAATTCAACAACAACCTCAACATTTAAAAACAACAACAACCTCAACATTGAAAAACACCAACAAATTCAACAACAACCTCAACATTGAAAAACACCAACAAATTCAACAACAACCTCAACATTGAAAAACAACAACAAACTCACCAACAACCTCGACATTGAAAAATAACAACAACCTCAACATTGAAAAACACCAACAAATTCATTAACAACCTCAACATTGAAAAACACCAACAAATTCAACAACAACCTCAACATTGAAAAACACCAACAAATTCAACAACAACCTCAACATTGAAAAACAACAACAACCTAAACATTGAAAAACACCAACAAATTCAACAACAACCTCAACATTGAAAAACAACAACAACCTCAACATTGAAAAACACCAACAAATTCAACAACCATCTCAACATTGAAAAACACCAACAAATTCAACAACAACCTCAGCATTGAAAAACAACAACAACCTCAACATTGAAAAACACCAACAAATTCAACAACAACCTCAACATTGAAAAACAACAACAACCTCAACATTGAAAAACACCAACAAATTCAACAACAACTTCAACAATGAAAAACGCCAACAAATTCAACAACAACCTCGAAATTGAAAAACACCAACAAATACAACAACAACCTCAACATTGAAAAACAACAACAACCTCAACATTGAAAAACACCAACAAATTCAACAACAACCTCAACATTGAAAAACAACAACAACCTCAACATTGCAAAACACCAGCAAATTCAACAACAACCTCAACATTTAAAAGCACCAACAAATTCAACAACAACCTCAACATTGAAAAACAACAACAATGTCAACATTGAAAAACACCAACAAATTCAACAACAACCTCAACATTGAAAAACAACAACAACCTCAACATTGAAAAACACCAACAAATTCAACAACAACCTCGACATTGAAAAAGACCCTCAAATTCAAAATCAACCTGAACATTGAACAACACCAACAACCTCAAAATTGAAAAAACACCAACAAATTCAACAACAACCTCAACATTTAAAAACAACAACAACCTCAACATTAAAAAACACCAACAAATTCAACAACAACCTCAACATTGAAAAACACCAACAAATTCAACAACAACCTCAACATTGAAAAACACCAACAAACTCAACAACAACCTCAACATTGAAAAATAACAACAACCTCAACATTGAAAAATACCAACAAATTCAACAACAACCTCAACATTGAAAAACACCAACAAATTCAACAACAAACTCAAGATTGAAAAACACCCACAAATTCAACAACCTCAACATTGAAAAACAACAACAACCTCATCATTGAAAAACACCAACAAATTCAACAACAACCTCAACATTGAAAAACACCAACAAATTCAACAGTAACCTCAACATTGAAAAACACCAACAACCTCAACATTGAAAAACACCAACAAATTCAACAACAACCTCAACATTGAAAAACAACAACAACATCAACATTGAAAAACAACAACAAATTCAACAACAACCTCAACATTGAAAAACAACAATAAACTCAACATTGAAAAACACCAACAAATTCAACAACAACCTCAACAATGAAAAACAACAACAACCTCAACATTGAAAAACACCAACAAAATCAACCAAAACTTCAACATGGAAAAACACCAACAAATTCAACAACAACCTCGAAATTGAAAAACACCAACAAATTCAACAACAACTTCAACACTGAAAAACACCAACAAATTCAACAACAACCTCAACATTGAAAAACACTAACAAATTCAACAACAACCTCGAAATTGAAAAACACCAACAAATTCAACAACAAACTCAACATTGAAAAACACCAACAAATTCAACAACAAACTCAACATTGAAAAACAACAACAACCTCAACATTGAAAAACACCAACAAATTCAACAACAACCTCGACATTGAAAAACAACAACAACCTCAACATTGAAAAACAACAACAAACTCAACATTGAAAAACACCAACAAATTCAACAACAACCTCAACATTGAAAAACAACAACAACCTCAACATTGAAAAACACCAACAAATTCAACAACAACCTCAACATTGAAAAACACCAACAAATTCAACAACAACCTCAACATTGAAAAACAACAACAACCTAAACATTGAAAAACACCAACAAATTCAACAACAACCTCAACATTGAAAAACAACAACAACCTCAACATTGAAAAACACCAACAAATTCAACAACAACCTCAACATTGAAAAACACCAACAAATTCAACAACAACCTCAGCATTGAAAAACAACAACAACCTCAACATTGAAAAACACCAACAAATTCAACAACAACCTCAACATTGAAAAACACCAACAAATTCAACAACAACTTCAACATTGAAAAACACCAACAAATTCAACAACAACCTCGAAATTGAAAAACACCAACAAATACAACAACAACCTCAACATTGAAAAACAACAACAAACTCAACATTGAAAAACACCAACAAATTCAACAACAACCTCAACATTGAAAAACACCAACAAATTCAACAACAACGTCAACATTGAAAAACACTAACAATTCAACTCAACCTCGAAATTGAAAAACACCAACAAATTCAACAACAAACTCAACATTGAAAAACAACAACAACCTCTACATTGAAAAACACCAACAAATTCAACAACAACCTCAACATTGAAAAACAACAACAACCTCAACATTGAAAAACACCAACAAATTCAACAACAACCTCAACATTGAAAAACACCAACAAATTCAACAACAAACTCAACATTGAAAAACAACAACAACCTCATCATTGAAAAACACCAACAAATTCAACAACAACCTCAACATTGAAAAACAACAACAACCTCAACATTGAAAAACACCAACAAATTCAACAACAACCTCAACATTGAAAAACACCAACAAATTCAACAACAACCTCAACATTGAAAAACAACAACAACCTAAACATTGAAAAACACCAACAAATTCAACAACAACCTCAACATTGAAAAACACCAACAAATTGAACAACAACCTCAGCATTGAAAAAGAACAACAACCTCAACATTGAAAAACACCAACAAATTCAACAACAACCTCAACATTGAAAAACACCAACAAATTCAACAACAACTTCAACATTGAAAAACACCAACAAATTCAACAACAACCTCGAAATTGAAAAACACCAACAAATACAACAACAACCTCAACATTGAAAAACAACAACAACCTCAACATTGAAAAACACCAACAAATTCAACAACAACCTCAACATTGGAAAGCAACAACCACCTCAACATTGCAAAACACCAGCAAATTCAACAACAACCTCAACATTTAAAAACACCAACAAATTCAACAACAACCTCAACATTGAAAAACAACAACTATCTCAACATTGAAAAACACCAACAAATTCAACAACAATCTCAACATTGAAAAACAACAACAACCTCAACATTGAAAAAAACCAACAAATTCAACAACAACCTCGACATTGAACAACACCCTCAAATTCAAAATCAACCTCAACATTGAAAAACACCAACAAACTCAACAACAACCTCAACATTGAAAAACACCAACAAATTCAACAACAACCTCAACATTGAAAAACAACAACAACCTCAACATTGAAAAACTCCAACAAAT
This sequence comes from Isurus oxyrinchus, assembly GCA_026770705.1. Lineage (NCBI taxonomy): Eukaryota > Metazoa > Chordata > Chondrichthyes > Lamniformes > Lamnidae > Isurus > Isurus oxyrinchus. Next base: position 1,674,255 of record JANJGN010000104.1, on the reverse strand, counting down.
TCAACAACAACCTCAAAATGAAAAACAACAACAACCTCAACATTGAAAAACACCAACAAATTCAACAACAACCTCAACATTGAAAAACAACAACAACCTCAACATTGAAAAACACCAACAAATTCAACAACAACCTCAACATTGAAAAACACCAACAAATTCAACAACAACCTCAACTTTGAAAAAGAATAACAACCTAAACATTGAAAAACACCAAGAAATTCAACAACAACCTCAACATTGAAAAACAACAACAACCTCAACATTGAAAAACACCAACAAATTCAACAACAACCTCAACATTGAAAAACACCAACAAATTCAACAACAACCTCAGCATTGAAAAACAACAACAACCTCAACTTTGAAAAACACCAACAAATTCAACAACAACCTCAACATTGAAAAACAACAACAACCTAAACATTGAAAAACACCAACAAATTCAACAACAACCTCAACATTGAAAAACAACAACAACCTCAACAATGAAAAACACCAACAAATTCAAAAACAACCTCAACATTGAAAAACACCAACAAATTCAACAACAACCTCAGCATTGAAAAACAACAACAACCTCAACATTGAAAAACACCAACAAATTCAACAACAACCTCAACATTGAAAAACAACAACAACCTCAACATTGAAAAACACCAACAAATTCAACAACAACTTCAACATTGAAAAACACCAACAAATTCAACAACAACCTCGAAATTGAAAAACACCAACAAATGCAACTACAACCTCAACATTGAAAAACAACAACAACCTCAACATTCAAAAACACCAACAAATTCAACAACAACCTCAACATTGAAAAACAACAACAACCTCAACATTGCAAAACACCAGCAAATTCAACAACAACCTCAACATTTAAAAACAACAACAAATTCAACCACAAACTCAACATTGAAAAACAGCAACAATCTCAACATTGAAAAACACCAACAAATTCAACAACAACCTCAACATTGAAAAACAACAAATACCTCAACATTGAAAAACACCAACAAATTCAACAACAACCTCGACATTGAAAAACACCCTCAAATTCAAAATCAACCTCAACATTGAAAAACACCAACAACCTCAAAATTGAAAAAACACCAACAAATTCAACAACAACCTCAACATTTAAAAACAACAACAACCTCAACATTGAAAAACACCAACAAATTCAACAACAACCTCAACATTGAAAAACACCAACAAATTCAACAACAACCTCAACATTGAAAAACACCAACAAACTCACCAACAACCTCGACATTGAAAAATAACAACAACCTCAACATTGAAAAACACCAACAAATTCATTAACAACCTCAACATTGAAAAACACCAACAAATTCAACAACAACCTCAACTTTGAAAAACACCAACAAATTCAACAACAACCTCAACATTGAAAAACAACAACAACCTCAACATTGAAAAACACCAGCAAATTCAACAACCATCTCAACATTGAAAAACACCAACAAATTCAACAACAACCTCAGCATTGAAAAACAACAACAACCTCAACATTGAAAAACACCAACAAATTCAACAACAACCTCAACATTGAAAAACAACAACAACCTCAACATTGAAAAACACCAACAAATTCAACAACAACTTCAACATTGAAAAACGCCAACAAATTCAACAACAACCTCGAAATTGAAAAACACCAACAAATACAACAACAACCTCAACATTGAAAAACAACAACAACCTCAACATTGAAAAACACCAACAAATTCAACAACAACCTCAACATTGAAAAACAACAACAACCTCAACATTGCAAAACACCAGCAAATTCAACAATAACCTCAACATTTAAAAGCACCAACAAATTCAACAACAACCTCAACATTGAAAAACAACAACAATCTCAACATTGAAAAACACCAACAAATTCAACAACAACCTCAACATTGAAAAACAACAACAACCTCAACATTGAAAAAAACCAACAAATTCAACAACAACCTCGACATTGAAAAAGACCCTCTAATTCAAAATCAACCTGAACATTGAACAACACCAACAACCTCAAAATTGAAAAAACACCAACAAATTCAACAACAACCTCAACATTTAAAAACAACAACAACCTCAACATTAAAAAACCCCAACAAATTCAACAACAACCTCAACATTGAAAAACACCAACAAATTCAACAACAACCCCAACATTGAAAAACACCAACAAACTCAACAACAACCTCAACATTGAAAAATAACAACAACCTCAACATTGAAAAACACCAACAAATTCAACAACAACCTCAACATTGAAAAACACCAACAAATTCAACAACAAACTCAAGATTGAAAAACACCCACAAATTCAACAACCTCAACATTGAAAAACAACAACAACCTCATCATTGAAAAACACCAACAAATTCAACAACAACCTCAACATTGAAAAACACCAACAAATTCAACAACAACCTCAACATTGAAAAACACCAACAACCTCAACATTGAAAAACACCAACAAATTCAACAACAACCTCAACATTGAAAAACAACAACAACATCAACATTGAAAAACACCAACAAATTCAACAACAACCTCAACATTGAAAAACAACAATAAACTCAACATTGAAAAACACCAACAAATTCAACAACAACCTCAACAATGAAAAACAACAACAACCTCATCATTGAAAAACACCAACAAAATCAACCAAAACTTCAACATGGAAAAACACCAACAAATTCAACAACAACTTCGAAATTGAAAAACACCAACAAATTCAACAACAACTTCAACATTGAAAAACACCAACAAATTCAACAACAACCTCAACATTGAAAAACACTAACAAATTCAACAACAACCTCGAAATTGAAAAACACCAACAAATTCAACAACAAACTCAACATTGAAAAACACCAACAAATTCAACAACAAACTCAACATTGAAAAACAACAACAACCTCAACATTGAAAAACACCAACAAATTCAACAACAACCTCGACATTGAAAAACAACAACAACCTCAACATTGAAAAACAACAACAAACTCAACGTTGAAAAACACCAACAAATTCAACAACAACCTCAACATTGAAAAACAACAACAACCTCAACATTGAAAAACACCAACAAATTCAACAACAACCTCAACATTGAAAAACACCAACAAATTCAACAACAACCTCAACATTGAAAAACAACAACAACCTAAACATTGAAAAACACCAACAAATTCAACAACAACCTCAACATTGAAAAACAACAACAACCTCAACATTGAAAAACACCAACAAATTCAACAACAACCTCAACATTGAAAAACACCAACAAATTCAACAACAACCTCAGCATTGAAAAACAACAACAACCTCAACATTGAAAAACACCAACAAATTCAACAACAACCTCAACATTGAAAAACACCAACAAATTCAACAACAACTTCAACATTGAAAAACACCAACAAATTCAACAACAACCTCAACATTGAAAAACAACAACAACCTCAACGTTGAAAAACACCAACAAATTCAACAACAACCTCAACGTTGAAAAACAACAACAACCTCAACATTGAAAAACACCAACAAATTCAACAACAACCTCAACATTGAAAAACACCAACAAATTCAACAACAACCTCAACATTGAAAAACAACAACAACCTAAACATTGAAAAACACCAACAAATTCAACAACAACCTCAACATTGAAAAACAACAACAACCTCAACATTGAAAAACACCAACAAATTCAACAACAACCTCAACATTGAAAAACACCAACAAATTCAACAACAACCTCAGCATTGAAAAACAACAACAACCTCAACATTGAAAAACACCAACAAATTCAACAACAACCTCAACATTGAAAAACACCAACAAATTCAACAACAACTTCAACATTGAAAAACACCAACAAATACAACAACAACCTCAACATTGAAAAACAACAACAACCTCAACATTGAAAAACACCAACAAATTCAACAACAACAACCTCAACATTGAAAAACACCAACAAATTCAACAACAACCTCAACATTGAAAAACACCAACAAATTCAACAACAACCTCAACATTGAAAAACACTAACAATTCAACAACAACCTCGAAATTGAAAAACACCAACAAATTCAACAACAAACTCAACATTGAAAAACACCAACAAATTCAACAACAAACTCAACATTGAAAACCAACAACAACCTCTACATTGAAAAACACCAACAAATTCAGCAACAACCTCAACATTGAAAAACAACAACAACCTCAACATTGAAAAACACCAACAAATTCAACAACAACCTCAACATTGATAAACACCAACAAATTCAACAACAAACTCAACATTGAAAAACAACAACAACCTCTACATTGAAAAACACCAACAAATTCAACAACAACCTCAACATTGAAAAACAACAACAACCTCAACATTGAAAAACACCAACAAATTCAACAACAACCTCGAAATTGAAAAACACCAACAAATACAACAACAACCTCAACATTGAAAAACAACAACAACCTCAACATTGAAAAACACCAACAAATTCAACAACAACGTCAACATTGAAAAACACCAACAAATTCAACAACAACCTCAACATTGAAAAACACTAACAAATTCAACAACAACCTCGAAATTGAAAAACACCAACAAATTCAACAACAAACTCAACATTGAAAAACACCAACAAATTCAACAACAAACTCAACATTGAAAAACAACAACAACCTCAACATTGAAAAACACAAACAAATTCAACAACAACCTCGACATTGAAAAACAACAACAACCTCAACATTGAAAAACAACAACAAACTCAACATTGAAAAACACCAACAAATTCAACAACAACCTCAACATTGAAAAACAACAACAACCTCAACATTGAAAAACACCAACAAATTCAACAACAACCTCAACATTGAAAAACACCAACAAATTCAACAACAACCTCAACATTGAAAAACAACAACAACCTAAACATTGAAAAACACCAACAAATTCAACAACAACCTCAACATTGAAAAACAACAACAACCTCAACATTGAAAAACACCAACAAATACAACAACAACCTCAACATTGAAAAACACCAACAAATTCAACAACAACCTCAGCATTGAAAAACAACAACAACCTCAACATTGAAAAACACCAACAAATTCAACAACAACCTGAACATTGAAAAACAACAACAACCTCAACATTGAAAAACACCAACAAATTCAACAACAACTTCAACATTGAAAAACACCAACAAATTCAACAACAACCTCGAAATTGAAAAACACCAACAAATACAACAACAACCTCAACATTGAAAAACAACAACAACCTCAACATTGAAAAACACCAACAAATTCAACAACAACCTCAACACTGAAAAACACCAACAAATTCAGCAACTATCTCAACATTGAAAAACACTAACAAATTCAACAACAACCTCGAAATTGAAAAACACCAACAAATTCAACAACAAACTCAACATTGAAAAACACCAACAAATTCAACAACAAACTCAACATTGAAAAACAACAACAACCTCTACATTGAAAAACACCAACAAATTCAACAACAACCTCAACATTGAAAAACAACAACAACCTCAACATTGAAAAACACCAACAAATTCAACAACAACCTCAACATTGAAAAACACCAACAAATTCAACAACAAGCTCAACATTGAAATACAACAACAACCTCAACATTGAAAAACACCAACAAATTCAACAACAACCTCAACATTGAAAAACAACAACAACCTCAACATCGAAAAACACCAACAAATTCAGCAACAACCTCAACATTGAAAAACACCAACAAATTCAACAACAACCTCAACATTGAAAAACAACAAAAACCTAAACATTGAAAAACACCAACAAATTCAACAACAACCTCAACATTGAAAAACAACAACAACCACAACATTGAAAAACACCAACAAATTCAACAACAACCTCAGCATTGAAAAAGAACAACAACCTCAACACTGAAAAACACCAACAAATTCAACACCAACCTCAACATTGAAAAACACCAACAAATTCAACAACAACTTCAACATTGAAAAACACCAACAAATTCAACAACAACCTCGAAATTGAAAAACACCAACAAATACAACAACAACCTCAACATTGAAAAACAACAACAACCTCAACATTGAAAAACACCAACAAATTCAACAACAACCTCAACATTGAAAAGCAACAACCACCTCAACATTGCAAAACACCAGCAAATTCAACAACAACCTCAACATTTAAAAACACCAACAAATTCAACAACAACCTCAACATTGAAAAACAACAACAATCTCAACATTGAAAAACACCAACAAATTCAACAACAACCTCAACATTGAAAAACAACAACAACCTCAACATTGAAAAACACCAACAAATTCAACAAAAACCTCGACATTGAACAACACCCTCAAATTCAAAATCAACCTCAACATTGAAAAACACCAACAAACTCAACAACAACCTCAACATTGAAAAATAACAACAACCTCAACATTGAAAAACACCAACAAATTCAACAACAACCTCAACATTGAAAAACACCAACAAATTCAACAACAACCTCAACATTGAAAAACAACAACAACCTCAACATTGAAAAACACCAACAAATTCAACAACAACCTCAAAATGAAAAACAACAACAACCTCAACATTGAAAAACACCAACAAATTCAACAACAACCTCAACATTGAAAAACAACAACAACCTCAACATTGAAAAACACCAACAAATTCAACAACAACCTCAACATTGAAAAACACCAACAAATTCAACAACAACCTCAACTTTGAAAAACACCAACAACCTAAACATTGAAAAACACCAACAAATTCAACAACAACCTCAACATTGAAAAACACCAACAAACTCACCAACAACCTCAACATTGAAAAATAACAACAACCTCAACATTGAAAAACACCAACAAATTCAACAACAACCTCAACATTGAAAAACACCAACAAATTCAACAACAACCTCAACATTGAAAAACAACAACAAGCTAAACATTGAAAAACACCAACAAATTCAACAACAACCTCAACATTGAAAAACAACAACAACCTCAACATTGAAAAACACCAACAAATTCAACAACAACCTCAACATTGAAAAACACCAACAAATTCAACAACAACCTCAGCATTGAAAAAGAACAACAACCTCAACATTGAAAAACACCAACAAATTCAACAACAACCTCAACATTGAAAAACAACAACAACCTCAACATTGAAAAACACCAACAAATTCAACAACAACTTCAACATTGAAAAACGCCAACAAATTCAACAACAACCTCGAAATTGAAAAACACCAACAAATACAACAACAACCTCAACATTGAAAAACAACAACAACCTCAACATTGAAAAACACCAACAAATTCAACAACAACCTCAACATTGAAAAACAACAACAACCTCAACATTGCAAAACACCAGCAAATTCAACAACAACCTCAACATTTAAAAGCACCAACAAATTCAACAACAACCTCAACATTGAAAAACAACCACAATCTCAACATTGAAAAACACCAACAAATTCAACAACAACCTCAACATTGAAAAACAACAACAACCTCAACATTGAAAAACACCAACAAATTCAACAACAACTTCGACATTGAAAAAGACCCTCAAATTCAAAATCAACCTGAACATTGAACAACACCAACAACCTCAAAATTGAAAAAACACCAACAAATTCAACAATAACCTCAACATTTAAAAACAACAACAACCTCAACATTAAAAAACACCAACAAATTCAACAACAACCTCAACATTGAAAAACACCAACAAATTCAACAACAACCTCAACATTGAAAAACACCAACAAACTGAACAACAACCTCAACATTGAAAAATAACAACAACCTCAACATTGAAAAACACCAACAGATTCAACAACAACCTCAACATTGAAAAACACCAACAAATTCAACAACAAACTCAAGATTGAAAAACAGCCACAAATTCAACAACCTCAACATTGAAAAACAACAACAACCTCATCATTGAAAAACACCAACAAATTCAACAACAACCTCAACATTGAAAAACACCAACAAATTCAACAACAACCTCAACATTGAAAAACACCAAAAACCTCAACATTGAAAAACACCAACAAATTCAACAACAACCACAACATTGAAAAACAACAACAACCTCAACATTGAAAAACACCAACAAATTCAACAACAACCTCAACATTGAAAAACAACAATAAACTCAACATTGAAAAACACCAACAAATTCAACAACAACCTCAACAATGAAAAACAACAACAACCTCAACATTGAAAAACACCAACAAATTCAACAACAACTTCAACATTGAAAAACACCAACAAATTCAACAACATCCTCAACATTGAAAAACTACAACAACCTCAACATTGAAAAACACCAACAAATTCAACAACTACCCAAACATTGAAAAACAACAACAACCTCAACATTGAAAAACACCAACAAATTCAACAACAACCTCAACATTGAAAAACACCAACAAATTCAACAACAACCTCAGCATTGAAAAAGAACAACAACCTCAACATTGAAAAACACCAACAAATTCAACAACAACCTCAACATTGAAAAACAACAACAACCTCAACACTGAAAAACACCAAGAAAATCAACCAAAACTTCAACATGGAAAAACACCAACAAATTCAACAACAACCTCGAAATTGAAAAACACCAACAAATTCAACAACAACTTCAACATTGAAAAACACCAACAAATTCAACAACAACCTCAACATTGAAAAACACTACCAAATTCGACAACAACCTCGAAATTGAAAAACACCAACAAATTCAACAACAAACTCAACATTGAAAAACACCAACAAATTCAACAACAAACTCAACATTGAAAAACAACAACAACCTCAACATTGAAAAACAGCAACAAATTCAACAAGAACCTCGACATTGAAAAACAACAACAACCTCAACATTGAAAAACAACAACAAACTCAACATTGAAAAACACCAACAAATTCAACAACAACCTCAACATTGAAAAACAACAACAACCTCAACATTGAAAAACACCAACAAATTCAACAACAACCTCAACATTGAAAAACAACAACAAATTCAACAACAACCTCAACATTGAAAAACAACAACAACCTAAACATTGAAAAACACCAACAAATTCAACAACAACCTCAACATTGAAAAACAACAACAACCTCAACATTGAAAAACACCAACAAATTCAACAACAACCTCAACATTGAAAAACACCAGCAAATTCAACAACAACCTCAGCATTGAAAAACAACAACAACCTCAACATTGAAAAACACCAACAAATTCAACAACAACCTCAACATTGAAAAACACCAACAAATTCAACAACAACTTCAACATTGAAAAACACCAACAAATTCAACAACAACCTCGAAATTGAAAAACACCAACAAATACAACAACAACCTCAACATTGAAAAACAACAACAACCTCAACATTGAAAAACACCAACAAATTCAACAACAACCTCAACATTGAAAATCACCAACAAATTCAACAACAACCTCAACATTGAAAAACACTAACAAATTCAACAACAACCTCGAAATTGAAAAACACCAACAAATTCAACAACAAACTCAACATTGAAAAACACCAACAAATTCAACAACAAACTCAACATTGAAAACCAACAACAACCTCTACATTGAAATCACCAACAAATTCAACAACAACCTCAACATTGAAAAACAACAACAACCTCAACATTGAAAAACACCAACAAATTCAACAACAACCTCAACATTGAAAAACACCAACAAATTCAACAACAAACTCAACATTGAAAAACAACAACAACCTCTACATTGAAAAACACCAACAAATTCAACAACAACCTCAACATTGAAAAACAACAACAACCTCAACATTGAAAAACACCAACAAATTCAACAGCAACCTCGAAATTGAAAAACACCAACAAATACAACAACAACCTCAACATTGAAAAACAACAACAACCTCAACATTGAAAAACACCAACAAATTCAACAACAACCTCAACATTGAAAAACACCAACAAATTCAACAACAACCTCAACATTGAAAAACACTAACAAATTCAACAACAACCTCGAAATTGAAAAACACCAACAAATTCAACAACAAACTCAACTTTGAAAAACACCAACAAATTCAACAACAAACTCAACATTGAAAAACAACAACAACCTCAACATTGAAAAACACCAACAAATTCAACAACAACCTCGACATTGAAAAACAACAACAACCTCAACATTGAAAAACAACAACAAACTCAACATTGAAAAACACCAACAAATTCAACAACAACCTGAACATTGAAAAACAACAACAACCTCAACATTGAAAAACACCAACAAATTCAACAACAACCTCAACATTGAAAAACACCAACAAATTCAACAACAACCTCAACATTGAAAAACAACAACAACCTAAACATTGAAAAACACCAACAAATTCAACAACAACCTCAACATTGAAAAACAACAACAACCTCAACATTGAAAAAAACCAACAAATTCAACAACAACCTCAACATTGAAAAACACCAACAAATTCAACAACAACCTCAACATTGAAAAACAACAACAACCTAAACATTGAAAAACACCAACAAATTCAACAACAACCTCAACATTGAAAAACAACAACAACCCCAACATTGAAAAACACCAACAAATTCAACAACAACCTCAACATTGAAAAACACCAACAAATTCAACAACAACCTCAGCATTGAAAAAGAACAACAACCTCAACATTGAAAAACACCAACAAATTCAACAACAACCTCAACATTGAAAAACACCAACAAATTCAACAACAACTTCAACATTGAAAAACACCAACAAATTCAACAACAACCTCGAAATTGAAAAACACCAACAAATACAACAACAACCTCAACATTGAAAAACAACAACAACCTCAACATTGAAAAACACCAACAAATTCAACAACCTCAACATTGAAAAGCAACAACCACCTCAACATTGCAAAACACCAGCAAATTCAACAACAACCTCAACATTTAAAAACACCAACAAATTCAACAACCACCTCAACATTGAAAAACACCAACAAATTCAACAACAACCTCAGCATTGAAAAACAACAACAACCTCAACATTGAAAAACACCAACAAATTCAACAACAACCTCAACATTGAAAAACACCAACAAATTCAACAACAACCTCAGCATTGAAAAAGAACAACAACCTCAACATTGAAAAACACCAACAAATTCAATTTGGTAGTGTTTTTCAATGTTGAGGTTGTTGTTGAATTTGTTGGTGTTTTTCAATGTTGAAGTTGTTGTTGAACAACAACAACCTCAACATTGAAAAACAACAACAAACTCAACATTGAAAAACACCAACAAATTCAACAACAACCTCAACATTGAAAAACAACAACAACCTCAACATTGAAAAACACCAACAAATTCAACCACAACCTCAACATTGAAAAACAACAACAAATTCAACAACAACCTCAACATTGAAAAACAACAACAACCTAAACATTGAAAAACACCAACAAATTCAACAACAACCTCAACATTGAAAAACAACAACAACCTCAACATTGAAAAACACCAACAAATTCAACAACAACCTCAACATTGAAAAACAACAACAACCTAAACATTGAAAAACACCAACAAATTCAACAACAACCTCAACATTGAAAAACAACAACAACCTCAACATTGAAAAACACCAACAAATTCAACAACAACCTCAACATTGAAAAACACCAACAAATTCAACAACAACCTCAGCATTGAAAAACAACAACAACCTCAACATTGAAAAACACCAACAAATTCAACAACAACCTCAACATTGAAAAACAGCAACAAATTCAACAACAACTTCAACATTGAAAAACACCAACAAATTCAACAACAACCTCGAAATCGAAAAACACCAACAAATACAACAACAACCTCAACATTGAAAAACAACAACAACCTCAACACTGAAAAACACCAAGAAAATCAACCAAAACTTCAACATGGAAAAACACCAACAAATTCAACAACAACCTCGAAATTGAAAAACACCAACAAATTCAACAACAACTTCAACATTGAAAAACACCAACAAATTCAACAACAACCTCAACATTGAAAAACACTACCAAATTCGACAACAACCTCGAAATTGAAAAACACCAACAAATTCAACAACAAACTCAACATTGAAAAACACCAACAAATTCAACAACAAACTCAACATTGAAAAACAACAACAACCTCAACATTGAAAAACACCAACAAATTCAACAACAACCTCGACATTGAAAAACAACAACAACCTCAACATTGAAAAACAACAACAAACTCAACATTGAAAAACACCAACAAATTCAACAACAACCTCAACATTGAAAAACAACAACAACCTCAACATTGAAAAACACCAACAAATTCAACAACAACCTCAACATTGAAAAACATCAACAAATTCAACAACAACCTCAACATTGAAAAACACCAACAAACTCAACAACAACCTCAACATTGAAAAACAACAACAACCTCAACATTGAAAAACACCAACAAATTCAACAACAACCTCAACATTGAAAAACACCAACAAATTCAACAACAACCTCAGCATTGAAAAACAACAACAACCTCAACATTGAAAAACACCAACAAATTCAACAACAACCTCAACATTGAAAAACACCAACAAATTCAACAACAACTTCAACATTGAAAAACACCAACAAATTCAACAACAAACCTCGAAATTGAAAAACACCAACAAATACAACAACAACCTCAACATTGAAAAACAACAACAACCTCAACATTGAAAAACACCAACAAATTCAACAACAACCTCAACATTGAAAAACACCAACAAATTCAACAACAATCTCAACATTGAAAAACACCAACAAATTCAACAACAAACTCAACATTGAAAAACACCAACAAATTCAACAACAAACTCAACATTGAAAACCAACAACAACCTCTACATTGAAAAACACCAACAAATTCAACAACAACCTCAACATTGAAAAACAACAACAACCTCAACATTGAAAAACACCAACAAATTCAACAACAACCTCAACATTGAAAAACACCAACAAATTCAACAACAAACTCAACATTGAAAAACAACAACAACCTCTACATTGAAAAACACCAACAAATTCAACAACAACCTCAACATTGAAAAACAACAACAACCTCAACATTGAAAAACACCAACAAATTCAACAGCAACCTCGAAATTGAAAAACACCAACAAATTCAACATCAACCTCAACATTGAAAAACACTAACAAATTCAACAACAACCTCGAAATTGAAAAACACCAACAAATTCAACAACAAACTCAACTTTGAAAAACACCAACAAATTCAACAACAAACTCAACATTGAAAAACAACAACAACCTCAACATTGAAAAACACCAACAAATTCAACAACAACCTCGACATTGAAAAACAACAACAACCTCAACATTGAAAAACAACAACAAACTCAACATTGAAAAACACCAACAAATTCAACAACAACCTCAACATTGAAAAACAACAACAACCTCAACATTGAAAAACACCAACAAATTCAACAACAACCTCAACATTGAAAAACACCAACAAATTCAACAACAACCTCAACATTGAAAAACAACAACAACCTAAACATTGAAAAACACCAACAAATTCAACAACAACCTCAACATTGAAAAACAACAACAACCTCAACATTGAAAAAAACCAACAAATTCAACAACAACCTCAACATTGAAAAACACCAACAAATTCAACAACAACCTCAGCATTGAAAAACAACAACAACCTCAACATTGATAAAAACCAACAAATTCAACAACAACCTCAACATTGAAAAACAACAACAACCTCAACATTGAAAAACACCAACAAATTCAACAACAACTTCAACATTGAAAAACACCAACAAATTCAACAACAACCTCGAAATTGAAAAACACCAACAAATACAACAACAACCTCAACATTGAAAAACAACAACAACCTCAACATTGAAAAACACCAACAAATTCAACAACAACCTCAACATTGAAAAACACCAACAAATTCAGCAACAATCTCAACATTGAAAAACACTAACAAATTCAACAACAACCTCGAAATTGAAAAACACCAACAAATTCAACAACAAACTCAACATTGAAAAACACCAACAAATTCAACAACAAACTCAACATTGAAAAACAACAACAACCTCTACATTGAAAAACACCAAAAAATTCAACAACAACCTCAACATTGAAAAACAACAACAACCTCAACATTGAAAAAACACCAACAAATTCAACAACAACCTCAACATTGAAAAACACCAACAAATTCAACAACAAACTCAAATTGAAAAACAACAACAACCTCAACATTGAAAAACACCAACAAATTCAACAACAACCTCAACATTGAAAAACAACAACAACCTCAACATCGAAAAATACCAACAAATTCAACAACAACCTCAACATTGAAAAACACCAACAAATTCAACAACAACCTCAACATTGAAAAACAACAACAACCTAAACATTGAAAAACACCAACAAATTCAACAACAACCTCAACATTGAAAAACAACAACAACCTCAACATTGAAAAACACCAACAAATTCAACAACAACCTCAACATTGAAAAACACCAACAAATTCAGCAACAACCTCAGCATTGAAAAAGAACAACAACCTCAACATTGAAAAACACCAACAAATTCAACAACAACCTCAACATTGAAAAACACCAACAAATTCAACAACAACTTCAACATTGAAAAACACCAACAAATTCAACAACAACCTCGAAATTGAAAAACACCAACAAATACAACAACAACCTCAACATTGAAAAACAACAACAACCTCAACATTGAAAAACACCAACAAATTCAACAACCTCAACATTGAAAAGCAACAACCACCTCAACATTGCAAAACACCAGCAAATTCAACAACAACCTCAACATTGAAAAACACCAACAAATTCAACAACCACCTCAACATTGAAAAACAACAACAATCTCAACATTGAAAAACACCAACAAATTCAACAACAACCTCAACATTGAAAAACAACAACAACCTCAACATTGAAAAACACCAACAAATTCAACAACAACCTTGACATTGAACAACACCCTCAAATTCAAAATCAACCTCAACATTGAAAAACACCAACAAACTCAACAACAACCTCAACATTGAAAAATAACAACAACCTCAACATTGAAAAACACCAACAAATTCAACAACAACCTCAACATTGAAAAACAACAACAACCTAAACATTGAAAAACACCAACAAATTCAACAACAACCTCAACATTGAAAAACAACAACAACCTCAACATTGAAAAAAACCAACAAATTCAACAACAACCTCAACATTGAAAAACACCAACAAATTCAACAACAACCTCAGCATTGAAAAACAACAACAACCTCAACATTGAAAAAAACCAACAAATTCAAAAACAACCTCAACATTGAAAAACAACAACAACCTCAACATTGAAAAACACCAACAAATTCAACAACAACTTCAACATTGAAAAACACCAACAAATTCAACAACAACCTCGAAATTGAAAAACACCAACAAATACAACAACAACCTCAACATTGAAAAACAACAACAACCTCAACATTGAAAAACACCAACAAGTTCAACAACAACCTCAACATTGAAAAACACCAACAAATTCAGCAACAATCTCAACATTGAAAAACACTAACAAATTCAACAACAACCTCGAAATTGAAAAACACCAACAAATTCAACAACAAACTCAACATTGAAAAACACCAACAAATTCAACAACAAACTCAACATTGAAAAACAACAACAACCTCTACATTGAAAAACACCAACAAATTCAACAACAACCTCAACATTGAAAAACAACAACAACCTCAACATTGAAAAACACCAACAAATTCAACAACAACCTCAACATTGAAAAACACCAACAAATTCAACAACAAACTCAACATTGAAAAACAACAACAACCTCAACATTGAAAAACACCAACAAATTCAACAACAACCTCAACATTGAAAAACAACAACAACCTCAACATCGAAAAACACCAACAAATTCAACAACAACCTCAACATTGAAAAACACCAACAAATTCAACAACAACCTCAGCATTGAAAAACAACAACAACCTCAACATTGAAAAACACCAACAAATTCAACAACAACCTCAACATTGGAAAACACCAACAAATTCAACAACAACTTCAACATTGAAAAACACCAACAAATTCAACAACAACCTCGAAATTGAAAAACACCAACAAATACAACAACAACCTCAACATTGAAAAACAACAACAACCTCAACATTGAAAAACACCAACAAATTCAACAACAACCTCAACATTGAAAAGCAACAACCAACTCAACATTGCAAAACACCAGCAAATTCAACAACAACCTCAACATTGAAAAACACCAACAAATTCAACAACAACCTCAACATTGAAAAACAACAACAACCTAAACATTGAAAAACACCAACAAATTCAACAACAACCTCAACATTGAAAAACAACAACAACCTCAACATTGAAAAAAACCAACAAATTCAACAACAACCTCAACATTGAAAAACACCAACAAATTCAACAACAACCTCAGCATTGAAAAACAACAACAACCTCAACATTGAAAAAAACCAACAAATTCAACAACAACCTCAACATTGAAAAACAACAACAACCTCAACATTGAAAAACACCAACAAATTCAACAACAACTTCAACATTGAAAAACACCAACAAATTCAACAACAACCTCGAAATTGAAAAACACCAACAAATACAACAACAACCTCAACATTGAAAAACAACAACAACCTCAACATTGAAAAACAACAACAAATTCAACAACAACCTCAACATTGAAAAACACCAACAAATTCAGCAACAATCTCAACATTGAAAAACACTAACAAATTCAACAACAACCTCGAAATTGAAAAACACCAACAAATTCAACAACAAACTCAACATTGAAAAACACCAACAAATTCAACAACAAACTCAACATTGAAAACCAACAACAACCTCTACATTGAAAAACACCAACAAATTCAACAACAACCTCAACATTGAAAAACAACAACAACCGCAACATTGAAAAACACCAACAAATTCAACAACAAACTCAACATTGAAAAACACCAACAAATTCCACAACAAACTCAACATTGAAAAACAACAACAACCTCAACATTGAAAAACAACCAACAAATTCAACAACAACCTCGACATTGAAAAACAACAACAACCTCAACATTGAAAAACAACAACAAACTCAGCATTGAAAAACACCAACTAATTCAACAACAACCTCAACATTGAAAAGCAACAACCACCTCAACATTGCAAAACACCAGCAAATTCAACAACAACCTCAACATTTAAAAACACCAGCAAATTCAACAACCACCTCAACATTGAAAAACAACAACAATCTCAACATTGAAAAACACCAACAAATTCAACAACAACCTCAACATTGAAAAACAACAACAACCTCAACATTGAAAAACACCAACAAATTCAACAACAACCTCGACATTGAACAACACCCTCAAATTCAAAATCAACCTCAACATTGAAAAACACCAACAAACTCAACAACAACCTCAACATTGAAAAATAACAACAACCTCAACATTGAAAAACACCACCAAATTCAACAACAACCTCAACATTGAAAAACAACAACAACCTAAACATTGAAAAACACCAACAAATTCAACAACAACCTCAACATTGAAAAACAACAACAACCTCAACATTGAAAAAAACCAACAAATTCAACAACAACCTCAACATTGAAAAACACCAACAAATTCAACAACAACCTCAGCATTGAAAAACAACAACAACATCAACATTGAAAAAAACCAACAAATTCAACAACAACCTCAACATTGAAAAACAACAACAACCTCAACATTGAAAAACACCAACAAATTCAACAACAACTTCAACATTGAAAAGCACCAACAAATTCAACAACAACCTCGAAATTGAAAAACACCAACAAATACAACAACAACCTCAACATTGAAAAACAACAACAACCTCAACATTGAAAAACACCAACAAATTCAACAACAACCTCAACATTGAAAAACACCAACAAATTCAGCAACAATCTCAACATTGAAAAACACTAACAAATTCAACAACAACCTCGAAATTGAAAAACACCAACAAATTCAACAACCAACTCAACATTGAAAAACACCAACAAATTCAACAACAAACTCAACATTGAAAAACAACAACAACCTCTACATTGAAAAACACCAACAAATTCAACAACAACCTCAACATTGAAAAACAACAACAACCTCAACATTGAAAAACAGCAACAAATTCAACAACAACCTCAACAATGAAAAACACCAACAAATTCAACAACAAACTCAACATTGAAAAACAACAACAACCTCAACATTGAAAAACACCAACAAATTCAACAACAACCTCAACATTGAAAAACAACAACAACCTCAACATCGAAAAACACCAACAAATTCAACAACAACCTCAACATTGAAAAACACCAACAAATTCAACAACAACCTCAAGATTGAAAAACAACAACAACCTAAACATTGAAAAACACCAACAAATTCAACAACAACCTCAACATTGAAAAACAACAACAAACTCAACATTGAAAAACACCAACAAATTCAACAACAACCTCAACATTGAAAAACAACAACAAATTCAACAACAACCTCAGCATTGAAAAACAACAACAACCTCAACATTGAAAAACACCAACAAATTCAACAACAACCTCAACATTGAAAAACACCAACAAATTCAACAACAACTTCAACATTGAAAAACACCAACAAATTCAACAACAACCTCGAAATTGAAAAACACCAACAAATACAACAACAACCTCAACATTGAAAAACAACAACAACCTCAACATTGAAAAACACCAACAAATTCAACAACAACCTCAACATTGAAAAGCAACAACCACCTCAACATTGCAAAACACCAGTAAATTCAACAACAACCTCAACATTGAAAAACACCAACAAATTCAACAACAACCTCAACATTGAAAAACAACAACAACCTAAACATTGAAAAACACCAACAAATTCAACAACAACCTCAACATTGAAAAACAACAACAACCTCAACATTGAAAAAAACCAACAAATTCAACAACAACCTCAACATTGAAAAACACCAACAAATTCAACAACAACCTCAGCATTGAAAAACAACAACAACCTCAACATTGAAAAAAACCAACAAATTCAACAACAACCTCAACATTGAAAAACAACAACAACCTCAACATTGAAAAACACCAACAAATTCAACAACAACTTCAACATTGAAAAACACCAACAAATTCAACAACAACCTCGAAATTGAAAAACACCAACAAATACAACAACAACCTCAACATTGAAAAACAACAACAACCTCAACATTGAAAAACACCAACAAATTCAACAACAACCTCAACATTGAAAAACACCAACAAATTCAGCAACAATCTCAACATTGAAAAACACTAACAAATTCAACAACAACCTCGAAATTGAAAAACACCAACAAATTCAACAACAAACTCAACATTGAAAAACACCAACAAATTCAACAACAAACACAACATTGAAAACCAACAACAACCTCTACATTGAAAAACACCAACAAATTCAACAACAACCTCAACATAGAAAAACAACAACAACCGCAACATTGAAAAACACCAACAAATTCAACAACAAACTCAACATTGAAAAACACCAACAAATTCAACAACAAACTCAACATTGAAAAACAACAACAACCTCAACATTGAAAAACACCAACAAATTCAACAACAACCTCGACATTGAAAAACAACAACAACCTCAACATTGAAAAACAACAACAAACTCAACATTGAAAAACACCAACTAATTCAACAACAACCTCAACATTGAAAAACAACAACAACCTCAACATTGAAAAACACCAACAAATTCAACAACAACCTCAACATTGAAAAACAACAACAAATTCAACAACAACCTCAACATTGAAAAACAACAACAACCTAAACATTGAAAAACACCAACAAATTCAACAACAATCTCAACATTGAAAAACAACAACAACCTCAACATTGAAAAACACCAACAAATTCAACAACAACCTCAACATTGAAAAACACCAACAAATTCAACAACAACCTCAGCATTGAAAAACAACAACAACCTCAACATTGAAAAACACCAACAAATTCAACAACAACCTCAACATTGAAAAACACCAACAAATTCAACAAGAACTTCAACATTGAAAAACACCAACAAATTCAACAACAACCTCGAAATTGAAAAACACCAACAAATACAACAACAACCTCAACATTGAAAAACAACAACAACCTCAACATTGAAAAACACCAACAAATTCAACAACAACCTCAACATTGAAAAACACCAACAAATTCAACAACAACCTCAACATTGAAAAACACTAACAAATTCAACAACAACCTCGAAATTGAAAAACACCAACAAATTCAACAACAAACTCAACATTGAAAAACACCAACAAATTCAACAACAAACTCAACATTGAAAACCAACAACAACCTCTACATTGAAAAACACCAACAAATTCAACAACAACCTCAACATTGAAAAACAACAACAACCTCAACATTGAAAAACACCAACAAATTCAACAACAACCTCAACATTGAAAAACACCAACAAATTCAACAACAAACTCAACATTGAAAAACAACAACAACCTCTACATTGAAAAACACCAACAAATTCAACAACAACCTCAACATTGAAAAACAACAACAACCTCAACATTGAAAAACACCAACAAATTCAACAGCAACCTCGAAATTGAAAAACACCAACAAATACAACAACAACCTCAACATTGAAAAACAACAACAATCTCAACATTGAAAAACACCAACAAATTCAACAACAACCTCAACATTGAAAAACACCAACAAATTCAACAACAACCTCAACATTGAAAAACACTAACAAATTCAACAACAACCTCGAAATTGAAAAACACCAACAAATTCAACAACAAACTCAACTTTGAAAAACACCAACAAATTCAACAACAAACTCAACATTGAAAAACAACAACAACCTCAACATTGAAAAACACCAACAAATTCAACAACAACCTCGACATTGAAAAACAACAACAACCTCAACATTGAAAAACAACAACAAACTCAACATTGAAAAACACCAACAAATTCAACAACAACCTCAACATTGAAAAACAACAACAACCTCAACATTGAAAAACACCAACAAATTCAACAACAACCTCAACATTGAAAAACACCAACAAATTCAACAACAACCTCAACATTGAAAAACAACAACAACCTAAACATTGAAAAACACCAACAAATTCAACAACAACCTCAACATTGAAAAACAACAACAACCTCAACATTGAAAAAAAGCAACAAATTCAACAACAACCTCAACTTTGAAAAACACCAACAAATTCAACAACAACCTCAGCATTGAAAAACAACAACAACCTCAACATTGAAAAACACCAACAAATTCAACAGCAACCTCGAAATTGAAAAACACCAACAAATACAACAACAACCTCAACATTGAAAAACAACAACAATCTCAACATTGAAAAACGCCAACAAATTCAACAACAACCTCAACATTGAAAAACACCAACAAATTCAACAACAACCTCAACATTGAAAAACACTAACAAATTCAACAACAACCTCGAAATTGAAAAACACCAACAAATTCAACAACAAACTCAACTTTGAAAAACACCAACAAATTCAACAACAAACTCAACATTGAAAAACAACAACAACCTCAACATTGAAAAACACCAACAAATTCAACAACAACCTCGACATTGAAAAACAACAACAACCTCAACATTGAAAAACAACAACAAACTCAACATTGAAAAACACCAACAAATTCAACAACAACCTCAACATTGAAAAACAACAACAACCTCAACATTGAAAAACACCAACAAATTCAACAACAACCTCAACATTGAAAAACACCAACAAATTCAACAACAACCTCAACATTGAAAAACAACAACAACCTAAACATTGAAAAACACCAACAAATTCAACAACAACCTCAACATTGAAAAACAACAACAACCTCAACATTGAAAAAAAGCAACAAATTCAACAACAACCTCAACTTTGAAAAACACCAACAAATTCAACAACAACCTCAGCATTGAAAAACAACAACAACCTCAACATTGAAAAAAACCAACAAATTCAACAACAACCTCAACATTGAAAAACAACAACAACCTCAACATTGAAAAACACCAACAAATTCAACAACAACTTCAACATTGAAAAACACCAACAAATTCAACAACAACCTCGAAATTGAAAAACACCAACAAATACAACAACAACCTCAACATTGAAAAACAACAACAACCTCAACATTGAAAAACACCAACAAATTCAACAACAACCTCAACATTGAAAAACACCAACAAATTCAGCAACAATCTCAACATTGAAAAACACTAACAAATTCAACAACAACCTCGAAATTGAAAAACACCAACAAATTCAACAACAAACTCAAGATTGAAAAACACCAACAAATTCAACAACAAACTCAACATTGAAAAACAACAACAACCTCTACATTGAAAAACACCAAAAAATTCAACAACAACCTCAACATTGAAAAACAACAACAACCTCAACATTGAAAAACACCAACAAATTCAACAACAACCTCAACATTGAAAAACACCAACAAATTCAACAACAAACTCAACATTGAAAAACAACAACAACCTCAACATTGAAAAACACCAACAAATTCAACAACAACCTCAACATTGAAAAACAACAACAACCTCAACATCGAAAAACACCAACAAATTCAACAACAACCTCAACATTGAAAAACACCAACAAATTCAACAACAACCTCAACATTGAAAAACAACAACAACCTAAACATTGAAAAACACCAACAAATTCAACAACAACCTCAACATTGAAAAACAACAACAACCTCAACATTGAAAAACACCAACAAATTCAACAACAACCTCAACATTGAAAAACACCAACAAATTCAACAACAACCTCAACATTGAAAAAGAACAACAACCTCAACATTGAAAAACACCAACAAATTCAACAACAACCTCAACATTGAAAAACACCAACAAATTCAACAACAACCTCAACATTGAAAAACACCAACAAATTCAACAACAACCTCAACATTGAAAAACACCAACAAATTCAACAACAACCTCAGCATTGAAAAAGAACAACAACCTCAAAATTGAAAAACACCAACAAATTCAACAACAACCTCAACATTGAAAAACACCAACAAATTCAACAACAACTTCAACATTGAAAAACACCAACAAATTCAACAACAACCTCGAAATTGAAAAACACCAACAAATACAACAACAACCTCAACATTGAAAAACAACAACAACCTCAACATTGAAAAACACCAACAAATTCAACAACCTCAACATTGAAAAGCAACAACCACCTCAACATTGCAAAACACCAGCAAATTCAACAACAACCTCAACATTTAAAAACACCAACAAATTCAACAACCACCTCAACATTGAAAAACAACAACAATCTCAACATTGAAAAACACCAACAAATTCAACAACAACCTCAACATTGAAAAACAACAACAACCTCAACATTGAAAAACACCAACAAATTCAACAACAACCTCGACATTGAACAACACCCTCAAATTCAAAATCAACCTCAACATTGAAAAACACCAACAAACTCAACAACAACCTCAACATTGAAAAATAACAACAACCTCAACATTGAAAAACACCAACAAATTCAACAAAAACCTCAACATTGAAAAACAACAACAACCTAAACATTGAAAAACACCAACAAATTCAACAACAACCTCAACATTGAAAAACAACAACAACCTCAACATTGAAAAAAACCAACAAATTCAACAACAACCTCAACATTGAAAAACACCAACAAATTCAACAACAACCTCAGCATTGAAAAACAACAACAACCTCAACATTGAAAAAAACCAACAAATTCAACAACAACCTCAACATTGAAAAACAACAACAACCTCAACATTGAAAAACACCAACAAATTCAACAACAACTTCAACATTGAAAAACACCAACAAATTCAACAACAACCTCGAAATTGAAAAACACCAACAAATACAACAACAACCTCAACATTGAAAAACAACAACAACCTCAACATTGAAAAACACCAACAAATTCAACAACAACCTCAACATTGAAAAACACCAACAAATTCAGCAACAATCTCAACATTGAAAAACACTAACAAATTCAACAACAACCTCGAAATTGAAAAACACCAACAAATTCAACAACAACCTCAACATTGAAAAACAACAACAACCTAAACATTGAAAAACACCAACAAATTCAACAACAACCTCAACATTGAAAAAAAGCAACAAATTCAACAACAACCTCAACTTTGAAAAACACCAACAAATTCAACAACAACCTCAGCATTGAAAAACAACAACAACCTCAACATTGAAAAAAACCAACAAATTCAACAACAACCTCAACATTGAAAAACAACAACAACCTCAACATTGAAAAACACCAACAAATTCAACAACAACTTCAACATTGAAAAACACCAACAAATTCAACAACAACCTCGAAATTGAAAAACACCAACAAATACAACAACAACCTCAACATTGAAAAACAACAACAACCTCAACATTGAAAAACACCAACAAATTCAACAACAACCTCAACATTGAAAAACACCAACAAATTCAGCAACAATCTCAACATTGAAAAACACTAACAAATTCAACAACAACCTCGAAATTGAAAAACACCAACAAATTCAACAACAAACTCAAGATTGAAAAACACCAACAAATTCAACAACAAACTCAACATTGAAAAACAACAACAACCTCTACATTGAAAAACACCAAAAAATTCAACAACAACCTCAACATTGAAAAACAACAACAACCTCAACATTGAAAAACACCAACAAATTCAACAACAACCTCAACATTGAAAAACACCAACAAATTCAACAACAAACTCAACATTGAAAAACAACAACAACCTCAACATTGAAAAACACCAACAAATTCAACAACAACCTCAACATTGAAAAACAACAACAACCTCAACATCGAAAAACACCAACAAATTCAACAACAACCTCAACATTGAAAAACACCAACAAATTCAACAACAACCTCAACATTGAAAAACAACAACAACCTAAACATTGAAAAACACCAACAAATTCAACAACAACCTCAACATTGAAAAACAACAACAACCTCAACATTGAAAAACACCAACAAATTCAACAACAACCTCAACATTGAAAAACACCAACAAATTCAACAACAACCTCAACATTGAAAAAGAACAACAACCTCAACATTGAAAAACACCAACAAATTCAACAACAACCTCAACATTGAAAAACACCAACAAATTCAACAACAACCTCAACATTGAAAAACACCAACAAATTCAACAACAACCTCAACATTGAAAAACACCAACAAATTCAACAACCACCTCAGCATTGAAAAAGAACAACAACCTCAAAATTGAAAAACACCAACAAATTCAACAACAACCTCAACATTGAAAAACACCAACAAATTCAACAACAACTTCAACATTGAAAAACACCAACAAATTCAACAACAACCTCGAAATTGAAAAACACCAACAAATACAACAACAACCTCAACATTGAAAAACAACAACAACCTCAACATTGAAAAACACCAACAAATTCAACAACCTCAACATTGAAAAGCAACAACCACCTCAACATTGCAAAACACCAGCAAATTCAACAACAACCTCAACATTTAAAAACACCAACAAATTCAACAACCACCTCAACATTGAAAAACAACAACAATCTCAACATTGAAAAACACCAACAAATTCAACAACAACCTCAACATTGAAAAACAACAACAACCTCAACATTGAAAAACACCAACAAATTCAACAACAACCTCGACATTGAACAACACCCTCAAATTCAAAATCAACCTCAACATTGAAAAACACCAACAAACTCAACAACAACCTCAACATTGAAAAATAACAACAACCTCAACATTGAAAAACACCAACAAATTCAACAAAAACCTCAACATTGAAAAACAACAACAACCTAAACATTGAAAAACACCAACAAATTCAACAACAACCTCAACATTGAAAAACAACAACAACCTCAACATTGAAAAAAACCAACAAATTCAACAACAACCTCAACATTGAAAAACACCAACAAATTCAACAACAACCTCAGCATTGAAAAACAACAACAACCTCAACATTGAAAAAAACCAACAAATTCAACAACAACCTCAACATTGAAAAACAACAACAACCTCAACATTGAAAAACACCAACAAATTCAACAACAACTTCAACATTGAAAAACACCAACAAATTCAACAACAACCTCGAAATTGAAAAACACCAACAAATACAACAACAACCTCAACATTGAAAAACAACAACAACCTCAACATTGAAAAACACCAACAAATTCAACAACAACCTCAACATTGAAAAACACCAACAAATTCAGCAACAATCTCAACATTGAAAAACACTAACAAATTCAACAACAACCTCGAAATTGAAAAACACCAACAAATTCAACAACAAACTCAACATTGAAAAACACCAACAAATTCAACAACAAACTCAACATTGAAAAACAACAACAACCTCTACATTGAAAAACACCAACAAATTCAACAACAACCTCAACATTGAAAAACAACAACAACCTCAACATTGAAAAACACCAACAAATTCAACAACAACCTCAACATTGAAAAACACCAACAAATTCAACAACAAACTCAACATTGAAAAACAACAACAACCTCAACATTGAAAAACACCAACAAATTCAACAACAACCTCAACATTGAAAAACAACAACAACCTCAACATCGAAAAACACCAACAAATTCAACAACAACCTCAACATTGAAAAACACCAACAAATTCAACAACAACCTCAAGATTGAAAAACAACAACAACCTAAACATTGAAAAACACCAACAAATTCAACAACAACCTCAACATTGAAAAACAACAACAACCTCAACATTGAAAAACACAAACAAATTCAACAACAACCTCAACATTGAAAAACACCAACAAATTCAACAACAACCTCAGCATTGAAAAACAACAACAACCTCAACATTGAAAAACACCAACAAATTCAACAACAACCTCAACATTGAAAAACACCAACAAATTCAACAACAACTTCAACATTGAAAAACACCAACAAATTCAACAACAACCTCGAAATTGAAAAACACCAACAAATACAACAACAACCTCAACATTGAAAAACAACAACAACCTCAACATTGAAAAACACCAACAAATTCAACAACAACCTCAACATTGAAAAGCAACAACCACCTCAACATTGCAAAACACCAGCAAATTCAACAACAACCTCAACATTGAAAAACACCAACAAATTCAACAACAGCCTCAACATTGAAAAACAACAACAACCTAAACATTGAAAAACACCAACAAATTCAACAACAACCTCAACATTGAAAAACAACAACAACCTCAACATTGAAGAAAACCAACAAATTCAACAACAACCTCAACATTGAAAAACACCAACAAATTCAACAACAACCTCAGCATTGAAAAACAACAACAACCTCAACATTGAAAAAAACCAACAAATTCAACAACAACCTCAACATTGAAAAACAACAACAACCTCAACATTGAAAAACACCAACAAATTCAACAACAACTTCAACATTGAAAAACACCAACAAATTCAACAACAACCTCGAAATTGAAAAACACCAACCAATACAACAACAACCTCAACATTGAAAAACAACAACAACCTCAACAATGAAAAACACCAACAAATTCAACAACAACCTCAACATTGAAAAACACCAACAAATTCAGCAACAATCTCAACATTGAAAAACACTAACAAATTCAACAACAACCTCGAAATTGAAAAACACCAACAAATTCAACAACAAACTCAACATTGAAAAACACCAACAAATTCAACAACAAACTCAACATTGAAAACCAACAACAACCTCTACATTGAAAAACACCAACAAATTCAACAACAACCTCAACATTGAAAAACAACAACAACCGCAACATTGAAAAACACCAACAAATTCAACAACAAACTCAACATTGAAAAACACCAACAAATTCAACAACAAACTCAACATTGAAAAACAACACAACCTCAACATTGAAAAACACGAACAAATTCAACAACAACCTCGACATTGAAAAACAACAACAACCTCAACATTGAAAAACAACAACAAACTCAACATTGAAAAACACCAACTAATTCAACAACAACCTCAACATTGAAAAACAACAACAACCTCAACATAGAAAAACACCAACAAATTCAACAACAACCTCAACATTGAAAAACAACAACAAATTCAACAACAACCTCAACATTGAAAAACAACAACAACCTAAACATTCAAAAACACCAACAAATTCAACAACAACCTCAACATTGAAAAACAACAACAACCTCAACATTGAAAAACACCAACAAATTCAACAACAACCTCAACATTGAAAAACACCAACAAAATCAACAGCAACCTCAGCATTGAAAAACAACAACAACCTCAACATTGAAAAACACCAACAAATTCAACAACAACCTCAACATTGAAAAACACCAACAAATTCAACAAGAACTTCAACATTGAAAAACACCAACAAATTCAACAACAACCTCGAAATTGAAAAACACCAACAAATACAACAACAACCTCAACATTGAAAAACAACAACAACCTCAACATTGAAAAACACCAACAAATTCAACAACAACCTCAACATTGAAAAACACCAACAAATTCAACAACAACCTCAACATTGAAAAACACTAACAAATTCAACAACAACCTCGGAATTGAAAAACACCAACAAATTCAACAACAAACTCAACATTGAAAAACACCAACAAATTCAACAACAAACTCAACATTGAAAACCAACAACAACCTCTACATTGAAAAACACCAACAAATTCAACAACAACCTCAACATTGAAAAACAACAACAACCTCAACATTGAAAAACACCAACAAATTCAACAACAACCTCAACATTGAAAAACACCAACAAATTCAACAACAACCTCAACATTGAAAAACAACAACAACCTCTACATTGAAAAACACCAACAAATTCAACAACAACCTCAACATTGAAAAACAACAACAACCTCAACATTGAAAAACACCAACAAATTCAACAGCAACCTCGAAATTGAAAAACACCAACAAATACAACAACAACCTCAACATTGAAAAACAACAACAACCTCAACATTGAAAAACACCAACAAATTCAACAACAACCTCAACATTGAAAAACACCAACAAATTCAACAACAACCTCAACATTGAAAAACACTAACAAATTCAACAACAACCTCGAAATTGAAAAACACCAACAAATTCAACAACAAACTCAACTTTGAAAAACACCAACAAATTCAACAACAAACTCAACATTGAAAAACAACAACAACCTCAACATTGAAAAACACCAACAAATTCAACAACAACCTCGACATTGAAAAACAACAACAACCTCAACATTGAAAAACAACAACAAACTCAACATTGAAAAACACCAACAAATTCAACAACAACCTCAACATTGAAAAACAACAACAACCTCAACATTGAAAAACACCAACAAATTCAACAACAACCTCAACATTGAAAAACACCAACAAATTCAACAACAACCTCAACTTTGAAAAACAACAACAACCTAAACATTGAAAAACACCAACAAATTCAACAACAACCTCAACATTGAAAAACAACAACAACCTCAACATTGAAAAAAAGCAACAAATTCAACAACAACCTCAACATTGAAAAACACCAACAAATTCAACAACAACCTCAGCATTGAAAAACAACAACAACCTCAACATTGAAAAAAACCAACAAATTCAACAACAACCTCAACATTGAAAAACAACAACAACCTCAACATTGAAAAACACCAACAAATTCAACAACAACCTCGAAATTGAAAAACACCAACAAATACAACAACAACCTCAACATTGAAAAACAACAACAACCTCAACATTGAAAAACACCAACAAATTCAACAACAACCTCAACATTGAAAAACACCAACAAATTCAGCAACAATCTCAACATTGAAAAACACTAACAAATTCAACAACAACCTCGAAATTGAAAAACACCAACAAATTCAACAACAAACTCAACATTGAAAAACACCAACAAATTCAACAACAAACTCAACATTGAAGAACAACAACAACCTCTACATTGAAAAACACCAAAAAATTCAACAACAACCTCAACATTGAAAAACAACAACAACCTCAACATTGAAAAACACCAACAAATTCAACAACAACCTCAACATTGAAAAACACCAACAAATTCAACAACAAACTCAACATTGAAAAACAACAACAACCTCAACATTGAAAAACACCAACAAATTCAACAACAACCTCAACATTGAAAAACAACAACAACCTCAACATCGAAAAACACCAACAAATTCAACAACAACCTCAACATTGAAAAACACCAACAAATTCAACAACAACCTCAACATTGAAAAACAACAACAACCTCAACATTGAAAAACACCAACAAATTCAACAACAACCTCGACATTGAACAACACCCTCAAATTCAAAATCAACCTCAACATTGAAAAACACCAACAAACTCAACAACAACCTCAACATTGAAAAATAACAACAACCTCAACATTGAAAAACACCAACAAATTCAACAAAAACCTCAACATTGAAAAACAACAACAACCTAAACATTGAAAAACACCAACAAATTCAACAACAACCTCAACATTGAAAAACACTAACAAATTCAACAACAACCTCGGAATTGAAAAACACCAACAAATTCAACAACAAACTCAACATTGAAAAACACCAACAAATTCAACAACAAACTCAACATTGAAAACCAACAACAACCTCTACATTGAAAAACACCAACAAATTCAACAACAACCTCAACATTGAAAAACAACAACAACCTCAACATTGAAAAACACCAACAAATTCAACAACAACCTCAACATTGAAAAACACCAACAAATTCAACAACAACCTCAACATTGAAAAACAACAACAACCTCTACATTGAAAAACACCAACAAATTCAACAACAACCTCAACATTGAAAAACAACAACAACCTCAACATTGAAAAACACCAACAAATTCAACAGCAACCTCGAAATTGAAAAACACCAACAAATACAACAACAACCTCAACATTGAAAAACAACAACAACCTCAACATTGAAAAACACCAACAAATTCAACAACAACCTCAACATTGAAAAACACCAACAAATTCAACAACAACCTCAACATTGAAAAACACTAACAAATTCAACAACAACCTCGAAATTGAAAAACACCAACAAATTCAACAACAAACTCAACTTTGAAAAACACCAACAAATTCAACAACAAACTCAACATTGAAAAACAACAACAACCTCAACATTGAAAAACACCAACAAATTCAACAACAACCTCGACATTGAAAAACAACAACAACCTCAACATTGAAAAACAACAACAAACTCAACATTGAAAAACACCAACAAATTCAACAACAACCTCAACATTGAAAAACAACAACAACCTCAACATTGAAAAACACCAACAAATTCAACAACAACCTCAACATTGAAAAACACCAACAAATTCAACAACAACCTCAACATTGAAAAACAACAACAACCTAAACATTGAAAAACACCAACAAATTCAACAACAACCTCAACATTGAAAAACAACAACAACCTCAACATTGAAAAAAAGCAACAAATTCAACAACAACCTCAACATTGAAAAACACCAACAAATTCAACAACAACCTCAGCATTGAAAAACAACAACAACCTCAACATTGAAAAAAACCAACAAATTCAACAACAACCTCAACATTGAAAAACAACAACAACCTCAACATTGAAAAACACCAACAAATTCAACAACAACCTCGAAATTGAAAAACACCAACAAATACAACAACAACCTCAACATTGAAAAACAACAACAACCTCAACATTGAAAAACACCAACAAATTCAACAACAACCTCAACATTGAAAAACACCAACAAATTCAGCAACAATCTCAACATTGAAAAACACTAACAAATTCAACAACAACCTCGAAATTGAAAAACACCAACAAATTCAACAACAAACTCAACATTGAAAAACACCAACAAATTCAACAACAAACTCAACATTGAAGAACAACAACAACCTCTACATTGAAAAACACCAAAAAATTCAACAACAACCTCAACATTGAAAAACAACAACAACCTCAACATTGAAAAACACCAACAAATTCAACAACAACCTCAACATTGAAAAACACCAACAAATTCAACAACAAACTCAACATTGAAAAACAACAACAACCTCAACATTGAAAAACACCAACAAATTCAACAACAACCTCAACATTGAAAAACAACAACAACCTCAACATCGAAAAACACCAACAAATTCAACAACAACCTCAACATTGAAAAACACCAACAAATTCAACAACAACCTCAACATTGAAAAACAACAACAACCTCAACATTGAAAAACACCAACAAATTCAACAACAACCTCGACATTGAACAACACCCTCAAATTCAAAATCAACCTCAACATTGAAAAACACCAACAAACTCAACAACAACCTCAACATTGAAAAATAACAACAACCTCAACATTTAAAAACACCAACAAATTCAACAAAAACCTCAACATTGAAAAACAACAACAACCTAAACATTGAAAAACACCAACAAATTCAACAACAACCTCAACATTGAAAAACAACAACAACCTCAACATTGAAAAAAACCAACAAATTCAACAACAACCTCAACATTGAAAAACACCAACAAATTCAACAACAACCTCAGCATTGAAAAACAACAACAACCTCAACATTGAAAAAAACCAACAAATTCAACAACAACCTCAACATTGAAAAACAACAACAACCTCAACATTGAAAAACACCAACAAATTCAACAACAACTTCAACATTGAAAAACACCAACAAATTCAACAACAACCTCGAAATTGAAAAACACCAACAAATACAACAACAACCTCAACATTGAAAAACAACAACAACCTCAACATTGAAAAACACCAACAAATTCAACAACAACCTCAACATTGAAAAACACCAACAAATTCAGCAACAATCTCAACATTGAAAAACACTAACAAATTCAACAACAACCTCGAAATTGAAAAACACCAACAAATTCAACAACAAACTCAACATTGAAAAACACCAACAAATTCAACAACAAACTCAACATTGAAAAACAACAACAACCTCTACATTGAAAAACACCAACAAATTCAACAACAACCTCAACATTGAAAAACAACAACAACCTCAACATTGAAAAACACCAACAAATTCAACAACAACCTCAACATTGAAAAACACCAACAAATTCAACAACAAACTCAACATTGAAAAACAACAACAACCTCAACATTGAAAAACACCAACAAATTCAACAACAACCTCAACATTGAAAAACAACAACAACCTCAACATCGAAAAACACCAACAAATTCAACAACAACCTCAACATTGAAAAACACCAACAAATTCAACAACAACCTCAAGATTGAAAAACAACAACAACCTAAACATTGAAAAACACCAACAAATTCAACAACAACCTCAACATTGAAAAACAACAACAACCTCAACATTGAAAAACACAAACAAATTCAACAACAACCTCAACATTGAAAAACACCAACAAATTCAACAACAACCTCAGCATTGAAAAACAACAACAACCTCAACATTGAAAAACACCAACAAATTCAACAACAACCTCAACATTGAAAAACACCAACAAATTCAACAACAACTTCAACATTGAAAAACACCAACAAATTCAACAACAACCTCGAAATTGAAAAACACCAACAAATACAACAACAACCTCAACATTGAAAAACAACAACAACCTCAACATTGAAAAACACCAACAAATTCAACAACAACCTCAACATTGAAAAGCAACAACCACCTCAACATTGCAAAACACCAGCAAATTCAACAACAACCTCAACATTGAAAAACACCAACAAATTCAACAACAGCCTCAACATTGAAAAACAACAACAACCTAAACATTGAAAAACACCAACAAATTCAACAACAACCTCAACATTGAAAAACAACAACAACCTCAACATTGAAGAAAACCAACAAATTCAACAACAACCTCAACATTGAAAAACACCAACAAATTCAACAACAACCTCAGCATTGAAAAACAACAACAACCTCAACATTGAAAAAAACCAACAAATTCAACAACAACCTCAACATTGAAAAACAACAACAACGTCAACATTGAAAAACACCAACAAATTCAACAACAACTTCAACATTGAAAAACACCAACAAATTCAACAACAACCTCGAAATTGAAAAACACCAACAAATACAACAACAACCTCAACATTGAAAAACAACAACAACCTCAACATTGAAAAACACCAACAAATTCAACAACAACCTCAACATTGAAAAACACCAACAAATTCAGCAACAATCTCAACATTGAAAAACACTAACAAATTCAACAACAACCTCGAAATTGAAAAACACCAACAAATTCAACAACAAACTCAACATTGAAAAACACCAACAAATTCAACAACAAACTCAACATTGAAAAACAACAACAACCTCTACATTGAAAAACACCAACAAATTCAACAACAACCTCAACATTGAAAAACAACAACAACCTCAACATTGAAAAACACCAACAAATTCAACAACAACCTCAACATTGAAAAACACCAACAAATTCAACAACAAACTCAACATTGAAAAACAACAACAACCTCAACATTGAAAAACACCAACAAATTCAACAACAACCTCAACATTGAAAAACAACAACAACCTCAACATCGAAAAACACCAACAAATTCAACAACAACCTCAACATTGAAAAACACCAACAAATTCAACAACAACCTCAAGATTGAAAAACAACAACAACCTAAACATTGAAAAACACCAACAAATTCAACAACAACCTCAACATTGAAAAACAACAACAACCTCAACATTGAAAAACACAAACAAATTCAACAACAACCTCAACATTGAAAAACACCAACAAATTCAACAACAACCTCAGCATTGAAAAACAACAACAACCTCAACATTGAAAAACACCAACAAATTCAACAACAACCTCAACATTGAAAAACACCAACAAATT
This sequence comes from Isurus oxyrinchus, assembly GCA_026770705.1. Taxonomy (NCBI): domain Eukaryota; kingdom Metazoa; phylum Chordata; class Chondrichthyes; order Lamniformes; family Lamnidae; genus Isurus; species Isurus oxyrinchus. Next base: position 1,638,586 of record JANJGN010000104.1, on the reverse strand, counting down.
CAACAACAACTTCAACATTGAAAAACACCAACAAATTCAACAACAACCTCGAAATTGAAAAACACCAACAAATACAACAACAACCTCAACATTGAAAAACAACAACAACCTCAACATTGAAAAACACCAACAAATTCAACAACAACCTCAACATTGAAAAGCAACAACCACCTCAACATTGCAAAACACCAGCAAATTCAACAACAACCTCAACATTGAAAAACACCAACAAATTCAACAACAGCCTCAACATTGAAAAACAACAACAACCTAAACATTGAAAAACACCAACAAATTCAACAACAACCTCAACATTGAAAAACAACAACAACCTCAACATTGAAGAAAACCAACAAATTCAACAACAACCTCAACATTGAAAAACACCAACAAATTCAACAACAACCTCAGCATTGAAAAACAACAACAACCTCAACATTGAAAAAAACCAACAAATTCAACAACAACCTCAACATTGAAAAACAACAACAACCTCAACATTGAAAAACACCAACAAATTCAACAACAACTTCAACATTGAAAAACACCAACAAATTCAACAACAACCTCGAAATTGAAAAATACCAACCAATACAACAACAACCTCAACATTGAAAAACAACAACAACCTCAACAATGAAAAACACCAACAAATTCAACAACAACCTCAACATTGAAAAACACCAACAAATTCAGCAACAATCTCAACATTGAAAAACACTAACAAATTCAACAACAACCTCGAAATTGAAAAACACCAACAAATTCAACAACAAACTCAACATTGAAAAACACCAACAAATTCAACAACAAACTCAACATTGAAAACCAACAACAACCTCTACATTGAAAAACACCAACAAATTCAACAACAACCTCAACATTGAAAAACAACAACAACCGCAACATTGAAAAACACCAACAAATTCAACAACAAACTCAACATTGAAAAACACCAACAAATTCAACAACAAACTCAACATTGAAAAACAACACAACCTCAACATTGAAAAACACGAACAAATTCAACAACAACCTCGACATTGAAAAACAACAACAACCTCAACATTGAAAAACAACAACAAACTCAACATTGAAAAACACCAACTAATTCAACAACAACCTCAACATTGAAAAATAACAACAACCTCAACATAGAAAAACACCAACAAATTCAACAACAACCTCAACATTGAAAAACAACAACAAATTCAACAACAACCTCAACATTGAAAAACAACAACAACCTAAACATTCAAAAACACCAACAAATTCAACAACAACCTCAACATTGAAAAACAACAACAACCTCAACATTGAAAAACACCAACAAATTCAACAACAACCTCAACATTGAAAAACACCAACAAATTCAACAACAACCTCAGCATTGAAAAACAACAACAACCTCAACATTGAAAAACACCAACAAATTCAACAACAACCTCAACATTGAAAAACACCAACAAATTCAACAAGAACTTCAACATTGAAAAACACCAACAAATTCAACAACAACCTCGAAATTGAAAAACACCAACAAATACAACAACAACCTCAACATTGAAAAACAACAACAACCTCAACATTGAAAAACACCAACAAATTCAACAACAACCTCAACATTGAAAAACACCAACAAATTCAACAACAACCTCAACATTGAAAAACACTAACAAATTCAACAACAACCTCGGAATTGAAAAACACCAACAAATTCAACAACAAACTCAACATTGAAAAACACCAACAAATTCAACAACAAACTCAACATTGAAAACCAACAACAACCTCTACATTGAAAAACACCAACAAATTCAACAACAACCTCAACATTGAAAAACAACAACAACCTCAACATTGAAAAACACCAACAAATTCAACAACAACCTCAACATTGAAAAACACCAACAAATTCAACAACAACCTCAACATTGAAAAACAACAACAACCTCTACATTGAAAAACACCAACAAATTCAACAACAACCTCAACATTGAAAAACAACAACAACCTCAACATTGAAAAACACCAACAAATTCAACAGCAACCTCGAAATTGAAAAACACCAACAAATACAACAACAACCTCAACATTGAAAAACAACAACAACCTCAACATTGAAAAACACCAACAAATTCAACAACAACCTCAACATTGAAAAACACCAACAAATTCAACAACAACCTCAACATTGAAAAACACTAACAAATTCAACAACAACCTCGAAATTGAAAAACACCAACAAATTCAACAACAAACTCAACTTTGAAAAACACCAACAAATTCAACAACAAACTCAACATTGAAAAACAACAACAACCTCAACATTGAAAAACACCAACAAATTCAACAACAACCTCGACATTGAAAAACAACAACAACCTCAACATTGAAAAACAACAACAAACTCAACATTGAAAAACACCAACAAATTCAACAACAACCTCAACATTGAAAAACAACAACAACCTCAACATTGAAAAACACCAACAAATTCAACAACAACCTCAACATTGAAAAACACCAACAAATTCAACAACAACCTCAACATTGAAAAACAACAACAACCTAAACATTGAAAAACACCAACAAATTCAACAACAACCTCAACATTGAAAAACAACAACAACCTCAACATTGAAAAAAAGCAACAAATTCAACAACAACCTCAACATTGAAAAACACCAACAAATTCAACAACAACCTCAGCATTGAAAAACAACAACAACCTCAACATTGAAAAAAACCAACAAATTCAACAACAACCTCAACATTGAAAAACAACAACAACCTCAACATTGAAAAACACCAACAAATTCAACAACAACCTCGAAATTGAAAAACACCAACAAATACAACAACAACCTCAACATTGAAAAACAACAACAACCTCAACATTGAAAAACACCAACAAATTCAACAACAACCTCAACATTGAAAAACACCAACAAATTCAGCAACAATCTCAACATTGAAAAACACTAACAAATTCAACAACAACCTCGAAATTGAAAAACACCAACAAATTCAACAACAAACTCAACATTGAAAAACACCAACAAATTCAACAACAAACTCAACATTGAAGAACAACAACAACCTCTACATTGAAAAACACCAAAAAATTCAACAACAACCTCAACATTGAAAAACAACAACAACCTCAACATTGAAAAACACCAACAAATTCAACAACAACCTCAACATTGAAAAACACCAACAAATTCAACAACAAACTCAACATTGAAAAACAACAACAACCTCAACATTGAAAAACACCAACAAATTCAACAACAACCTCAACATTGAAAAACAACAACAACCTCAACATCGAAAAACACCAACAAATTCAACAACAACCTCAACATTGAAAAACACCAACAAATTCAACAACAACCTCAACATTGAAAAACAACAACAACCTCAACATTGAAAAACACCAACAAATTCAACAACAACCTCGACATTGAACAACACCCTCAAATTCAAAATCAACCTCAACATTGAAAAACACCAACAAACTCAACAACAACCTCAACATTGAAAAATAACAACAACCTCAACATTGAAAAACACCAACAAATTCAACAAAAACCTCAACATTGAAAAACAACAACAACCTAAACATTGAAAAACACCAACAAATTCAACAACAACCTCAACATTGAAAAACAACAACAACCTCAACATTGAAAAAAACCAACAAATTCAACAACAACCTCAACATTGAAAAACACCAACAAATTCAACAACAACCTCAGCATTGAAAAACAACAACAACCTCAACATTGAAAAAAACCAACAAATTCAACAACAACCTCAACATTGAAAAACAACAACAACCTCAACATTGAAAAACACCAACAAATTCAACAACAACTTCAACATTGAAAAACACCAACAAATTCAACAACAACCTCGAAATTGAAAAACACCAACAAATACAACAACAACCTCAACATTGAAAAACAACAACAACCTCAACATTGAAAAACACCAACAAATTCAACAACAACCTCAACATTGAAAAACACCAACAAATTCAGCAACAATCTCAACATTGAAAAACACTAACAAATTCAACAACAACCTCGAAATTGAAAAACACCAACAAATTCAACAACAAACTCAACATTGAAAAACACCAACAAATTCAACAACAAACTCAACATTGAAAAACAACAACAACCTCTACATTGAAAAACACCAACAAATTCAACAACAACCTCAACATTGAAAAACAACAACAACCTCAACATTGAAAAACACCAACAAATTCAACAACAACCTCAACATTGAAAAACACCAACAAATTCAACAACAAACTCAACATTGAAAAACAACAACAACCTCAACATTGAAAAACACCAACAAATTCAACAACAACCTCAACATTGAAAAACAACAACAACCTCAACATCGAAAAACACCAACAAATTCAACAACAACCTCAACATTGAAAAACACCAACAAATTCAACAACAACCTCAAGATTGAAAAACAACAACAACCTAAACATTGAAAAACACGAACAAATTCAACAACAACCTCAACATTGAAAAACAACAACAACCTCAACATTGAAAAACACAAACAAATTCAACAACAACCTCAACATTGAAAAACACCAACAAATTCAACAACAACCTCAGCATTGAAAAACAACAACAACCTCAACATTGAAAAACACCAACAAATTCAACAACAACCTCAACATTGAAAAACACCAACAAATTCAACAACAACTTCAACATTGAAAAACACCAACAAATTCAACAACAACCTCGAAATTGAAAAACACCAACAAATACAACAACAACCTCAACATTGAAAAACAACAACAACCTCAACATTGAAAAACACCAACAAATTCAACAACAACCTCAACATTGAAAAGCAACAACCACCTCAACATTGCAAAACACCAGCAAATTCAACAACAACCTCAACATTGAAAAACACCAACAAATTCAACAACAGCCTCAACATTGAAAAACAACAACAACCTAAACATTGAAAAACACCAACAAATTCAACAACAACCTCAACATTGAAAAACAACAACAACCTCAACATTGAAGAAAACCAACAAATTCAACAACAACCTCAACATTGAAAAACACCAACAAATTCAACAACAACCTCAGCATTGAAAAACAACAACAACCTCAACATTGAAAAAAACCAACAAATTCAACAACAACCTCAACATTGAAAAACAACAACAACGTCAACATTGAAAAACACCAACAAATTCAACAACAACTTCAACATTGAAAAACACCAACAAATTCAACAACAACCTCGAAATTGAAAACACCAACCAATACAACAACAACCTCAACATTGAAAAACAACAACAACCTCAACATTGAAAAAAACCAACAAATTCAACAACAACCTCAACATTGAAAAACACCAACAAATTCAACAACAACCTCAGCATTGAAAAACAACAACAACCTCAACATTGAAAAAAACCAACAAATTCAACAACAACCTCAACATTGAAAAACAACAACAACCTCAACATTGAAAAACACCAACAAATTCAACAACAACTTCAACATTGAAAAACACCAACAAATTCAACAACAACCTCGAAATTGAAAAACACCAACAAATACAACAACAACCTCAACATTGAAAAACAACAACAACCTCAACATTGAAAAACACCAACAAATTCAACAACAACCTCAACATTGAAAAACACCAACAAATTCAGCAACAATCTCAACATTGAAAAACACTAACAAATTCAACAACAACCTCGAAATTGAAAAACACCAACAAATTCAACAACAAACTCAACATTGAAAAACACCAACAAATTCAACAACAAACTCAACATTGAAAAACAACAACAACCTCTACATTGAAAAACACCAACAAATTCAACAACAACCTCAACATTGAAAAACAACAACAACCTCAACATTGAAAAACACCAACAAATTCAACAACAACCTCAACATTGAAAAACACCAACAAATTCAACAACAAACTCAACATTGAAAAACAACAACAACCTCAACATTGAAAAACACCAACAAATTCAACAACAACCTCAACATTGAAAAACAACAACAACCTCAACATCGAAAAACACCAACAAATTCAACAACAACCTCAACATTGAAAAACACCAACAAATTCAACAACAACCTCAAGATTGAAAAACAACAACAACCTAAACATTGAAAAACACCAACAAATTCAACAACAACCTCAACATTGAAAAACAACAACAACCTCAACATTGAAAAACACAAACAAATTCAACAACAACCTCAACATTGAAAAACACCAACAAATTCAACAACAACCTCAGCATTGAAAAACAACAACAACCTCAACATTGAAAAACACCAACAAATTCAACAACAACCTCAACATTGAAAAACACCAACAAATTCAACAACAACTTCAACATTGAAAAACACCAACAAATTCAACAACAACCTCGAAATTGAAAAACACCAACAAATACAACAACAACCTCAACATTGAAAAACAACAACAACCTCAACATTGAAAAACACCAACAAATTCAACAACAACCTCAACATTGAAAAGCAACAACCACCTCAACATTGCAAAACACCAGCAAATTCAACAACAACCTCAACATTGAAAAACACCAACAAATTCAACAACAGCCTCAACATTGAAAAACAACAACAACCTAAACATTGAAAAACACCAACAAATTCAACAACAACCTCAACATTGAAAAACAACAACAACCTCAACATTGAAGAAAACCAACAAATTCAACAACAACCTCAACATTGAAAAACACCAACAAATTCAACAACAACCTCAGCATTGAAAAACAACAACAACCTCAACATTGAAAAAAACCAACAAATTCAACAACAACCTCAACATTGAAAAACAACAACAACGTCAACATTGAAAAACACCAACAAATTCAACAACAACTTCAACATTGAAAAACACCAACAAATTCAACAACAACCTCGAAATTGAAAAACACCAACAAATACAACAACAACCTCAACATTGAAAAACAACAACAACCTCAACATTGAAAAACACCAACAAATTCAACAACAACCTCAACATTGAAAAACACCAACAAATTCAGCAACAATCTCAACATTGAAAAACACTAACAAATTCAACAACAACCTCGAAATTGAAAAACACCAACAAATTCAACAACAAACTCAACATTGAAAAACACCAACAAATTCAACAACAAACTCAACATTGAAAAACAACAACAACCTCTACATTGAAAAACACCAACAAATTCAACAACAACCTCAACATTGAAAAACAACAACAACCTCAACATTGAAAAACACCAACAAATTCAACAACAACCTCAACATTGAAAAACACCAACAAATTCAACAACAAACTCAACATTGAAAAACAACAACAACCTCAACATTGAAAAACACCAACAAATTCAACAACAACCTCAACATTGAAAAACAACAACAACCTCAACATCGAAAAACACCAACAAATTCAACAACAACCTCAACATTGAAAAACACCAACAAATTCAACAACAACCTCAAGATTGAAAAACAACAACAACCTAAACATTGAAAAACACCAACAAATTCAACAACAACCTCAACATTGAAAAACAACAACAACCTCAACATTGAAAAACACAAACAAATTCAACAACAACCTCAACATTGAAAAACACCAACAAATTCAACAACAACCTCAGCATTGAAAAACAACAACAACCTCAACATTGAAAAACACCAACAAATTCAACAACAACCTCAACATTGAAAAACACCAACAAATTCAACAACAACTTCAACATTGAAAAACACCAACAAATTCAACAACAACCTCGAAATTGAAAAACACCAACAAATACAACAACAACCTCAACATTGAAAAACAACAACAACCTCAACATTGAAAAACACCAACAAATTCAACAACAACCTCAACATTGAAAAGCAACAACCACCTCAACATTGCAAAACACCAGCAAATTCAACAACAACCTCAACATTGAAAAACACCAACAAATTCAACAACAGCCTCAACATTGAAAAACAACAACAACCTAAACATTGAAAAACACCAACAAATTCAACAACAACCTCAACATTGAAAAACAACAACAACCTCAACATTGAAGAAAACCAACAAATTCAACAACAACCTCAACATTGAAAAACACCAACAAATTCAACAACAACCTCAGCATTGAAAAACAACAACAACCTCAACATTGAAAAAAACCAACAAATTCAACAACAACCTCAACATTGAAAAACAACAACAACCTCAACATTGAAAAACACCAACAAATTCAACAACAACTTCAACATTGAAAAACACCAACAAATTCAACAACAACCTCGAAATTGAAAAATACCAACCAATACAACAACAACCTCAACATTGAAAAACAACAACAACCTCAACAATGAAAAACACCAACAAATTCAACAACAACCTCAACATTGAAAAACACCAACAAATTCAGCAACAATCTCAACATTGAAAAACACTAACAAATTCAACAACAACCTCGAAATTGAAAAACACCAACAAATTCAACAACAAACTCAACATTGAAAAACACCAACAAATTCAACAACAAACTCAACATTGAAAACCAACAACAACCTCTACATTGAAAAACACCAACAAATTCAACAACAACCTCAACATTGAAAAACAACAACAACCGCAACATTGAAAAACACCAACAAATTCAACAACAAACTCAACATTGAAAAACACCAACAAATTCAACAACAAACTCAACATTGAAAAACAACACAACCTCAACATTGAAAAACACGAACAAATTCAACAACAACCTCGACATTGAAAAACAACAACAACCTCAACATTGAAAAACAACAACAAACTCAACATTGAAAAACACCAACTAATTCAACAACAACCTCAACATTGAAAAATAACAACAACCTCAACATAGAAAAACACCAACAAATTCAACAACAACCTCAACATTGAAAAACAACAACAAATTCAACAACAACCTCAACATTGAAAAACAACAACAACCTAAACATTCAAAAACACCAACAAATTCAACAACAACCTCAACATTGAAAAACAACAACAACCTCAACATTGAAAAACACCAACAAATTCAACAACAACCTCAACATTGAAAAACACCAACAAATTCAACAACAACCTCAGCATTGAAAAACAACAACAACCTCAACATTGAAAAACACCAACAAATTCAACAACAACCTCAACATTGAAAAACACCAACAAATTCAACAAGAACTTCAACATTGAAAAACACCAACAAATTCAACAACAACCTCGAAATTGAAAAACACCAACAAATACAACAACAACCTCAACATTGAAAAACAACAACAACCTCAACATTGAAAAACACCAACAAATTCAACAACAACCTCAACATTGAAAAACACCAACAAATTCAACAACAACCTCAACATTGAAAAACACTAACAAATTCAACAACAACCTCGGAATTGAAAAACACCAACAAATTCAACAACAAACTCAACATTGAAAAACACCAACAAATTCAACAACAAACTCAACATTGAAAACCAACAACAACCTCTACATTGAAAAACACCAACAAATTCAACAACAACCTCAACATTGAAAAACAACAACAACCTCAACATTGAAAAACACCAACAAATTCAACAACAACCTCAACATTGAAAAACACCAACAAATTCAACAACAACCTCAACATTGAAAAACAACAACAACCTCTACATTGAAAAACACCAACAAATTCAACAACAACCTCAACATTGAAAAACAACAACAACCTCAACATTGAAAAACACCAACAAATTCAACAGCAACCTCGAAATTGAAAAACACCAACAAATACAACAACAACCTCAACATTGAAAAACAACAACAACCTCAACATTGAAAAACACCAACAAATTCAACAACAACCTCAACATTGAAAAACACCAACAAATTCAACAACAACCTCAACATTGAAAAACACTAACAAATTCAACAACAACCTCGAAATTGAAAAACACCAACAAATTCAACAACAAACTCAACTTTGAAAAACACCAACAAATTCAACAACAAACTCAACATTGAAAAACAACAACAACCTCAACATTGAAAAACACCAACAAATTCAACAACAACCTCGACATTGAAAAACAACAACAACCTCAACATTGAAAAACAACAACAAACTCAACATTGAAAAACACCAACAAATTCAACAACAACCTCAACATTGAAAAACAACAACAACCTCAACATTGAAAAACACCAACAAATTCAACAACAACCTCAACATTGAAAAACACCAACAAATTCAACAACAACCTCAACATTGAAAAACAACAACAACCTAAACATTGAAAAACACCAACAAATTCAACAACAACCTCAACATTGAAAAACAACAACAACCTCAACATTGAAAAAAAGCAACAAATTCAACAACAACCTCAACATTGAAAAACACCAACAAATTCAACAACAACCTCAGCATTGAAAAACAACAACAACCTCAACATTGAAAAAAACCAACAAATTCAACAACAACCTCAACATTGAAAAACAACAACAACCTCAACATTGAAAAACACCAACAAATTCAACAACAACCTCGAAATTGAAAAACACCAACAAATACAACAACAACCTCAACATTGAAAAACAACAACAACCTCAACATTGAAAAACACCAACAAATTCAACAACAACCTCAACATTGAAAAACACCAACAAATTCAGCAACAATCTCAACATTGAAAAACACTAACAAATTCAACAACAACCTCGAAATTGAAAAACACCAACAAATTCAACAACAAACTCAACATTGAAAAACACCAACAAATTCAACAACAAACTCAACATTGAAGAACAACAACAACCTCTACATTGAAAAACACCAAAAAATTCAACAACAACCTCAACATTGAAAAACAACAACAACCTCAACATTGAAAAACACCAACAAATTCAACAACAACCTCAACATTGAAAAACACCAACAAATTCAACAACAAACTCAACATTGAAAAACAACAACAACCTCAACATTGAAAAACACCAACAAATTCAACAACAACCTCAACATTGAAAAACAACAACAACCTCAACATCGAAAAACACCAACAAATTCAACAACAACCTCAACATTGAAAAACACCAACAAATTCAACAACAACCTCAACATTGAAAAACAACAACAACCTCAACATTGAAAAACACCAACAAATTCAACAACAACCTCGACATTGAACAACACCCTCAAATTCAAAATCAACCTCAACATTGAAAAACACCAACAAACTCAACAACAACCTCAACATTGAAAAATAACAACAACCTCAACATTGAAAAACACCAACAAATTCAACAAAAACCTCAACATTGAAAAACAACAACAACCTAAACATTGAAAAACACCAACAAATTCAACAACAACCTCAACATTGAAAAACAACAACAACCTCAACATTGAAAAAAACCAACAAATTCAACAACAACCTCAACATTGAAAAACACCAACAAATTCAACAACAACCTCAGCATTGAAAAACAACAACAACCTCAACATTGAAAAAAACCAACAAATTCAACAACAACCTCAACATTGAAAAACAACAACAACCTCAACATTGAAAAACACCAACAAATTCAACAACAACTTCAACATTGAAAAACACCAACAAATTCAACAACAACCTCGAAATTGAAAAACACCAACAAATACAACAACAACCTCAACATTGAAAAACAACAACAACCTCAACATTGAAAAACACCAACAAATTCAACAACAACCTCAACATTGAAAAACACCAACAAATTCAGCAACAATCTCAACATTGAAAAACACTAACAAATTCAACAACAACCTCGAAATTGAAAAACACCAACAAATTCAACAACAAACTCAACATTGAAAAACACCAACAAATTCAACAACAAACTCAACATTGAAAAACAACAACAACCTCTACATTGAAAAACACCAACAAATTCAACAACAACCTCAACATTGAAAAACAACAACAACCTCAACATTGAAAAACACCAACAAATTCAACAACAACCTCAACATTGAAAAACACCAACAAATTCAACAACAAACTCAACATTGAAAAACAACAACAACCTCAACATTGAAAAACACCAACAAATTCAACAACAACCTCAACATTGAAAAACAACAACAACCTCAACATCGAAAAACACCAACAAATTCAACAACAACCTCAACATTGAAAAACACCAACAAATTCAACAACAACCTCAAGATTGAAAAACAACAACAACCTAAACATTGAAAAACACGAACAAATTCAACAACAACCTCAACATTGAAAAACAACAACAACCTCAACATTGAAAAACACAAACAAATTCAACAACAACCTCAACATTGAAAAACACCAACAAATTCAACAACAACCTCAGCATTGAAAAACAACAACAACCTCAACATTGAAAAACACCAACAAATTCAACAACAACCTCAACATTGAAAAACACCAACAAATTCAACAACAACTTCAACATTGAAAAACACCAACAAATTCAACAACAACCTCGAAATTGAAAAACACCAACAAATACAACAACAACCTCAACATTGAAAAACAACAACAACCTCAACATTGAAAAACACCAACAAATTCAACAACAACCTCAACATTGAAAAGCAACAACCACCTCAACATTGCAAAACACCAGCAAATTCAACAACAACCTCAACATTGAAAAACACCAACAAATTCAACAACAGCCTCAACATTGAAAAACAACAACAACCTAAACATTGAAAAACACCAACAAATTCAACAACAACCTCAACATTGAAAAACAACAACAACCTCAACATTGAAGAAAACCAACAAATTCAACAACAACCTCAACATTGAAAAACACCAACAAATTCAACAACAACCTCAGCATTGAAAAACAACAACAACCTCAACATTGAAAAAAACCAACAAATTCAACAACAACCTCAACATTGAAAAACAACAACAACGTCAACATTGAAAAACACCAACAAATTCAACAACAACTTCAACATTGAAAAACACCAACAAATTCAACAACAACCTCGAAATTGAAAACACCAACCAATACAACAACAACCTCAACATTGAAAAACAACAACAACCTCAACAATGAAAAACACCAACAAATTCAACAACAACCTCAACATTGAAAAACACCAACAAATTCAGCAACAATCTCAACATTGAAAAACACTAACAAATTCAACAACAACCTCGAAATTGAAAAACACCAACAAATTCAACAACAAACTCAACATTGAAAAACACCAACAAATTCAACAACAAACTCAACATTGAAAACCAACAACAACCTCTTCATTGAAAAACACCAACAAATTCAACAACAACCTCAACATTGAAAAACAACAACAACCGCAACATTGAAAAACACCAACAAATTCAACAACAAACTCAACATTGAAAAACACCAACAAATTCAACAACAAACTCAACATTGAAAAACAACACAACCTCAACATTGAAAAACACGAACAAATTCAACAACAACCTCGACATTGAAAAACAACAACAACCTCAACATTGAAAAACAACAACAAACTCAACATTGAAAAACACCAACTAATTCAACAACAACCTCAACATTGAAAAACAACAACAACCTCAACATAGAAAAACACCAACAAATTCAACAACAACCTCAACATTGAAAAACAACAACAAATTCAACAACAACCTCAACATTGAAAAACAACAACAACCTAAACATTGAAAAACACCAACAAATTCAACAACAACCTCAACATTGAAAAACACCAACAAATTCAACAACAACCTCAACATTGAAAAACACCAACAAATTCAACAACAACCTCAGCATTGAAAAACAACAACAACCTCAACATTGAAAAACACCAACAAATTCAACAACAACCTCAACATTGAAAAACACCAACAAATTCAACAAGAACTTCAACATTGAAAAACACCAACAAATTCAACAACAACCTCGAAATTGAAAAACACCAACAAATACAACAACAACCTCAACATTGAAAAACAACAACAACCTCAACATTGAAAAACACCAACAAATTCAACAACAACCTCAACATTGAAAAACACCAACAAATTCAACAACAACCTCAACATTGAAAAACACTAACAAATTCAACAACAACCTCGGAATTGAAAAACACCAACAAATTCAACAACAAACTCAACATTGAAAAACACCAACAAATTCAACAACAAACTCAACATTGAAAACCAACAACAACCTCTACATTGAAAAACACCAACAAATTCAACAACAACCTCAACATTGAAAAACAACAACAACCTCAACATTGAAAAACACCAACAAATTCAACAACAACCTCAACATTGAAAAACACCAACAAATTCAACAACAACCTCAACATTGAAAAACAACAACAACCTCTACATTGAAAAACACCAACAAATTCAACAACAACCTCAACATTGAAAAACAACAACAACCTCAACATTGAAAAACACCAACAAATTCAACAGCAACATCGAAATTGAAAAACACCAACAAATACAACAACAACCTCAACATTGAAAAACAACAACAACCTCAACATTGAAAAACACCAACAAATTCAACAACAACCTCAACATTGAAAAACACCAACAAATTCAACAACAACCTCAACATTGAAAAACACTAACAAATTCAACAACAACCTCGAAATTGAAAAACACCAACAAATTCAACAACAAACTCAACTTTGAAAAACACCAACAAATTCAACAACAAACTCAACATTGAAAAACAACAACAACCTCAACATTGAAAAACACCAACAAATTCAACAACAACCTCGACATTGAAAAACAACAACAACCTCAACATTGAAAAACAACAACAAACTCAACATTGAAAAACACCAACAAATTCAACAACAACCTCAACATTGAAAAACAACAACAACCTCAACATTGAAAAACACCAACAAATTCAACAACAACCTCAACATTGAAAAACACCAACAAATTCAACAACAACCTCAACATTGAAAAACAACAACAACCTAAACATTGAAAAACACCAACAAATTCAACAACAACCTCAACATTGAAAAACAACAACAACCTCAACATTGAAAAAAAGCAACAAATTCAACAACAACCTCAACATTGAAAAACACCAACAAATTCAACAACAACCTCAGCATTGAAAAACAACAACAACCTCAACATTGAAAAAAACCAACAAATTCAACAACAACCTCAACATTGAAAAACAACAACAACCTCAACATTGAAAAACACCAACAAATTCAACAACAACCTCGAAATTGAAAAACACCAACAAATACAACAACAACCTCAACATTGAAAAACAACAACAACCTCAACATTGAAAAACACCAACAAATTCAACAACAACCTCAACATTGAAAAACACCAACAAATTCAGCAACAATCTCAACATTGAAAAACACTAACAAATTCAACAACAACCTCGAAATTGAAAAACACCAACAAATTCAACAACAAACTCAACATTGAAAAACACGAACAAATTCAACAACAAACTCAACATTGAAGAACAACAACAACCTCTACATTGAAAAACACCAAAAAATTCAACAACAACCTCAACATTGAAAAACAACAACAACCTCAACATTGAAAAACACCAACAAATTCAACAACAACCTCAACATTGAAAAACACCAACAAATTCAACAACAAACTCAACATTGAAAAACAACAACAACCTCAACATTGAAAAACACCAACAAATTCAACAACAACCTCAACATTGAAAAACAACAACAACCTCAACATCGAAAAACACCAACAAATTCAACAACAACCTCAACATTGAAAAACACCAACAAATTCAACAACAACCTCAACATTGAAAAACAACAACAACCTAAACATTGAAAAACACCAACAAATTCAACAACAACCTCAACATTGAAAAACAACAACAACCTCAACATTGAAAAACACCAGCAAATTCAACAACAACCTCAACATTGAAAAACACCAACAAATTCAACAACAACCTCAGCATTGAAAAAGAACAACAACCTCAACATTGAAAAACACCAACAAATTCAACAACAACCTCAACATTGAAAAACACCAACAAATTCAACAACAACTTCAACATTGAAAAACACCAACAAATTCAACAACAACCTCGAAATTGAAAAACACCAACAAATACAACAACAACCTCAACATTGAAAAACAACAACAACCTCAACATTGAAAAACACCAACAAATTCAACAACCTCAACATTGAAAAGCAACAACCACCTCAACATTGCAAAACACCAGCAAATTCAACAACAACCTCAACATTTAAAAACACCAACAAATTCAACAACCACCTCAACATTGAAAAACAACAACAATCTCAACATTGAAAAACACCAACAAATTCAACAACAACCTCAACATTGAAAAACAACAACTACCTCAACATTGAAAAACACCAACAAATTCAACAACAACCTCGACATTGAACAACACACTCAAATTCAAAATCAACCTCAACATTGAAAAACACCAACAAACTCAACAACAACCTCAACATTGAAAAATAACAACAACCTCAACATTGAAAAACACCAACAAATTCAACAACAACCTCAACATTGAAAAACAACAACAACCTAAACATTGAAAAACACCAACAAATTCAACAACAACCTCAACATTGAAAAACAACAACAACCTCAACATTGAAAAAAACCAACAAATTCAACAACAACCTCAACATTGAAAAACACCAACAAATTCAACAACAACCTCAGCATTGAAAAACAACAACAACCCCAACATTGAAAAAAACCAACAAATTCAACAACAACCTCAACATTGAAAAACAACAACCTCAACATTGAAAAACACCAACAAATTCAACAACAACTTCAACATTGAAAAACACCAACAAATTCAACAACAACCTCGAAATTGAAAAACACCAACAAATACAAAAACAACCTCAACATTGAAAAACAACAACAACCTCAACATTGAAAAACACCAACAAATTCAACAACAACCTCAACATTGAAAAACACCAACAAATTCAGCAACAATCTCAACATTGAAAAACACTAACAAATTCAACAACAACCTCGAAATTGAAAAACACCAACAAATTCAACAACAAACTCAACATTGAAAAACACCAACAAATTCAACAACAAACTCAACATTGAAAAACAACAACAACCTCTACATTGAAAAACACCAACAAATTCAACAACAACCTCAACATTGAAAAACAACAACAACCTCAACATTGAAAAACACCAACAAATTCAACAACAACCTCAACATTGAAAAACACCAACAAATTCAACAACAAACTCAACATTGAAAAACAACAACAACCTCAACATTGAAAAACACCAACAAATTCAACAACAACCTCAACATTGAAAAACAACAACAACCTCAACATCGAAAAACACCAACAAATTCAACAACAACCTCAACATTGAAAAACACCAACAAATTCAACAACAACCTCAACATTGAAAAACAACAACAACCTAAACATTGAAAAACACCAACAAATTCAACAACAACCTCAACATTGAAAAACAACAACAACCTCAACATTGAAAAACACCAACAAATTCAACAACAACCTCAACATTGAAAAACACCAACAAATTCAACAACAACCTCCGCATTGAAAAAGAACAACAACCTCAACATTGAAAAACACCAACAAATTCAACAACAACCTCAACATTGAAAAACACCAACAAATTCAGCAACAACTTCAACATTGAAAAACACCAACAAATTCAACAACAACCTCGAAATTGAAAAACACCAACAAATACAACAACAACCTCAACATTGAAAAACAACAACAACCTCAACATTGAAAAACACCAACAAATTCAACAACAACCTCAACATTGAAAAGCAACAACCACCTCAACATTGCAAAACACCAGCAAATTCAACAACAACCTCAACATTGAAAAACACCAACAAATTCAACAACAACCTCAACATTGAAAAACAACAACAACCTAAACATTGAAAAACACCAACAAATTCAACAACAACCTCAACATTGAAAAACAACAACAACCTCAACATTGAAAAAAACCAACAAATTCAACAACAACCTCAACATTGAAAAACACCAACAAATTCAACAACAACCTCAGCATTGAAAAACAACAACAACCTCAACATTGAAAAAAACCAACAAATTCAACAACAACCTCAACATTGAAAAACACCAACAAGTTCAACAACAACCTCAACATTGAAAAAAACCAACAAATTCAACAACAACCTCAACATTGAAAAACAACAACAACCTCAACATTGAAAAACACCAACAAATTCAACAACAACTTCAACATTGTAAAACACCAACTAATTCAACAACAACCTCGAAATTGAAAAACACCAACAAATACAACAACAACCTCAACATTGAAAAACAACAACAACCTCAACATTGAAAAACACCAACAAATTCAACAACAACCTCAACATTGAAAAACACCAACAAATTCAGTAACAATCTCAACATTGAAAAACACTAACAAATTCAACAACAACCTCGAAATTGAAAAACACCAACAAATTCAACAACAAACTCAACATTGAAAAACACCAACAAATTCAACAACAAACTCAACATTGAAAAACAACAACAACCTCTACATTGAAAAACACCAACAAATTCAACAACAACCTCAACATTGAAAAACAACAACAACCTCAACATTGAAAAACACCAACAAATTCAACAACAACCTCAACATTGAAAAACACCAACAAATTCAACAACAAGCTCAGCATTGAAAAACAACAACAACCTCAACATTGAAAAAAACCAACAAATTCAACAACAACCTCAACATTGAAAAACAACAACAACCTCAACATTGAAAAACACCAACAAATTCAACAACAACTTCAACATTGAAAAACACCAACAAATTCAACAACAACCTCGAAATTGAAAAACACCAACAAATACAACAACAACCTCAACATTGAAAAACAACAACAACCTCAACATTGAAAAACACCAACAAATTCAACAACAACCTCAACATTGAAAAACACCAACAAATTCAGCAACAATCTCAACATTGAAAAACACTAACAAATTCAACAACAACCTCGAAATTGAAAAACACCAACAAATTCAACAACAAACTCAACATTGAAAAACACCAACAAATTCAACAACAAGCTCAACATTGAAAACCAACAACAACCTCTACATTGAAAAACACCAACAAATTCAACAACAACCTCAACATTGAAAAACAACAACAACCGCAGCATTGAAAAACACCAACAAATTCAACAACAACCTCAACATTGAAAAACACCAACAAATTCAACAACAAACTCAACATTGAAAAACAACAACAACCTCTACATTGAAAAACACCAACAAATTCAACAACAACCTCAACATTGAAAAACAACAACAACCTCAACATTGAAAAACACCAACAAATTCAACAACAACCTCGAAATTGAAAAACACCAACAAATACAACAACAACCTCAACATTGAAAAACAACAACAACCTCAACATTGAAAAAGACCAACAAATTCAACAACAACCTCAACATTGAAAAACACCAACAAATTCAACAACAACCTCAGCATTGAAAAACACTAACAAATTCAACAACAACCTCGAAATTGAAAAACACCAACAAATTCAACAACAAACTCAACTTTGAAAAACACCAACAAATTCAACAACAAACTCAAGATTGAAAAACAACAACAACCTCAACATTGAAAAACACAAACAAATTCAACAACAACCTCGACATTGAAAAACAACAACAACCTCAACATTGAAAAACAACAACAAACTCAACATTGAAAAACACCAACAAATTCAACAACAACCTCAACATTGAAAAACAACAACAACCTCAACATTGAAAAACACCAACAAATTCAACAACAACCTCAACATTGAAAAACACCAACAAGTTCAACAACAACCTCAACATTGAAAAACAACAACAACCTAAACATTGAAAAACACCAACAAATTCAACAACAACCTCAACATTGAAAAACAACAACAACCTCAACATTGAAAAAAACCAACAAATTCAACAACAACCTCAACATTGAAAAACACCAACAAATTCAACAACAACCTCAGCATTGAAAAACAACAACAACCTCAACATTGAAAAAAACCAACAAATTCAACAACAACCTCAACATTGAAAAACAAAAACAACCTCAACATTGAAAAACACAAACAAATTCAACAACAACTTCAACATTGTAAAACACCAACTAATTCAACAACAACCTCGAAATTGAAAAACACCAACAAATACAACAACAACCTCAACATTGAAAAACAACAACAACCTCAACATTGAAAAACACCAACAAATTCAACAACAACCTCAACATTGAAAAACACCAACAAATTCAGCAACAATCTCAACATTGAAAAACACTAACAAATTCAACAACAACCTCGAAATTGAAAAACACCAACAAATTCAACAACAAACTCAACATTGAAAAACACCAACAAATTCAACAACAAACTCAACATTGAAAAACAACAACAACCTCTACATTGAAAAACACCAACAAATTCAACAACAACCTCAACATTGAAAAACAACAACAACCTCAACATTGAAAAACACCAACAAATTCAACAACAACCTCAACATTGAAAAACACCAACAAATTCAACAACAAACTCAACATTGAAAAACAACAACAACCTCAACATTGAAAAACACCAACAAATTCAACAACAACCTCAACATTGAAAAACAACAACAACCTCAACATCGAAAAACACCAACATATTCAACAACAACCTCAACATTGAAAAACACCAACAAATTCAACAACAACCTCAACATTGAAAAACAACAACAACCTAAACATTGAAAAACACCAACAAATTCAACAACAACCTCAACATTGAAAAACAACAACAACCTCAACATTGAAAAACACCAACAAATTCAACAACAACCTCAACATTGAAAAACACCAACAAATTCAACAACAACCTCAGCATTGAATAAGAACAACAACCTCAACATTGAAAAACACCAACAAATTCAACAACAACCTCAACATTGAAAAACAACAACAAATTCAACAACAACTTCAACATTGAAAAACACCAACAAATTCAACAACAACCTCGAAATTGAAAAACACCAGCAAATACAACAACAACCTCAACATTGAAAAACAACAACAACCTCAACATTGAAAAACACCAACAAATTCAACAACAACCTCAACATTGAAAAGCAACAACCACCTCAACATTGCAAAACACCAGCAAATTCAACAACAACCTCAACATTTAAAAACACCAACAAATTCAACAACAACCTCAACATTGAAAAACAACAACAATCTCAACATTGAAAAACACCAACAAATTCAACAACAACCTCAACATTGAAAAACAACAACAACCTCAACATTGAAAAACACCAACAAATTCAACAACAACCTCGACATTGAACAACACCCTCAAATTCAAAATCAACCTCAACATTGAAAAACACCAACAAATTCAACAACAACCTCAACATTGAAAAACAACAACAACCTCAACATTGAAAAAACCAACAAATTCAACAACAACCTCAACATTGAAAAACACCAACAAATTCAACAACAACCTCAGCATTGAAAAACAACAACAACCTCAACATTGAACAAAACCAACAAATTCAACAACAAGCTCAACATTGAAAAACAACAACAACCTCAACATTGAAAAACACCAACAAATTCAACAACAACTTCAACATTGAAAAACACCAACAAATTCAACAACAACCTCGAAATTGAAAAACACCAACAAATACAACAACAACCTCAACATTGAAAAACAACAACAACCTCAACATTGAAAAACACCAACAAATTCAACAACAACCTCAACATTGAAAAACACCAACAAATTCAGCAACAATCTCAACATTGAAAAACACTAACAAATTCAACAACAACCTCGAAATTGAAAAACACCAACAAATTCAACAACAAACTCAACATTGAAAAACACCAACAAATTCAACAACAAACTCAACATTGAAAACCAACAACAACCTCTACATTGAAAAACACCAACAAATTCAACAACAACCGCAACATTGAAAAACAACAACAACCGCAACATTGAAAAACACCAACAAATTCAACAACAACCTCAACATTGAAAAACACCAACAAATTCAACAACAAACTCAACATTGAAAAACAACAACAACCTCTACATTGAAAAACACCAACAAATTCAACAACAACCTCAACATTGAAAAACAACAACAACCTCAACATTGAAAAACACCAACAAATTCAACAACAACCTCGAAATTGAAAAACACCAACAAATACAACAACAACCTCAACATTGAAAAACAACAACAACCTCAACATTGAAAAACACCAACAAATTCAACAACAACCTCAACATTGAAAAACACTAACAAATTCAACAACAACCTCGAAATTGAAAAACACCAACAAATTCAACAACAAACTCAACTTTGAAAAACACCAACAAATTCAACAACAAACTCAACATTGAAAAACAACAACAACCTCAACATTGAAAAACACCAACAAATTCAACAACAACCTCGACATTGAAAAACAACAACAACCTCAACATTGAAAAACAACAACAAACTCAACATTGAAAAACACCAACAAATTCAACAACAACCTCAACATTGAAAAACAACAACAACCTCAACATTGAAAAACACCAACAAATTCAACAACAACCTCAACATTGAAAAACACCAACAAATTCAACAACAACCTCAACATTGAAAAACAACAACAACCTAAACATTGAAAAAAACTAACAAATTCAACAACAACCTCAACATTGAAAACCACCAACAAATTCAACAACAACCTCAGCATTGAAAAACAACAACAACCTCAACATTGAAAAAAACCAACAAATTCAACAACAACCTCAACATTGAAAAACAACAACAACCTCAACATTGAAAAACACCAACAAATTCAACAACAACTTCAACATTGAAAAACACCAACAAATTCAACAACAACCTCGAAATTGAAAAACACCAACAAATTCAACAACAACCTCAACATTGAAAAACACCGACAAATTCAGCAACAATCTCAACATTGAAAAACACTAACAAATTCAACAACAACCTCGAAATTGAAAAACACCAACAAATTCAACAACAAACTCAACATTGAAATACACCAACAAATTCAACAACAAACTCAACATTGAAAAACAACAACAACCTCTACATTGAAAAACACCAACAAATTCAACAACAACCTCAACATTGAAAAACAACAACATCCTCAACATTGAAAAACACCAACAAATTCAACAACAACCTCAACATTGAAAAACACCAACAAATTCAACAACAAACTCAACATTGAAAAACAACAACAACCTCAACATTGAAAAACACCAACAAATTCAACAACAACCTCAACATTGAAAAACAACAACAACCTCAACATCGAAAAACACCAACAAATTCAACAACAACCTCAACATTGAAAAACACCAACAAATTCAACAACAACCTCAACATTGAAAAACAACAACAACCTAAACATTGAAAAACACCAACAAATTCAACAACAACCTCAACATTGAAAAACAACAACAACCTCAACATTGAAAAACACCAACAAATTCAACAACAACCTCAACATTGAAAAACACCAACAAATTCAACAACAACCTCAGCATTGAATAAGAACAACAACCTCAACATTGAAAAACACCAACAAATTCAACAACAACCTCAACATTGAAAAACACCAACAAATTCAACAACAACTTCAACATTGAAAAACACCAACAAATTCAACAACAACCTCGAAATTGAAAAACACCAGCAAATACAACAACAACCTCAACATTGAAAAACAACAACAACCTCAACATTGAAAAACACCAACAAATTCAACAACAACCTCAACATTGAAAAGCAACAACCACCTCAACATTGCAAAACACCAGCAAATTCAACTACAACCTCAACATTTAAGAACACCAACAAATTCAACAACAACCTCAACATTGAAAAACAACAACAATCTCAACATTGAAAAACACCAACAAATTCAACAACAACCTCAACATTGAAAAACAACAACAACCTCAACATTGAAAAACACCAACAAATTCAACAACAACCTCGACATTGAACAACACCCTCAAAATCAAAATCAACCTCAACATTGAAAAACACCAACAAACTCAACAACAACCTCAACATTGAAAAATAACAACAACCTCAACATTGAAAAACACCAACAAATTCAACAACAACCTCAACATTGAAAAACAACAACAACCTAAACATTGAAAAACACCAACAAATTCAACAACAACCTCAACATTGAAAAACAACAACAACCTCAACATTGAAAAACACCAACAAATTCAACAACAACCTCAACATTGAAAAACACCAACAAATTCAACAACAACCTCTACATTGAAAAACAACAACAACCTAAACATTGAAAAACACCAACAAATTCAACAACAACCTCAACATTGAAAAACAACAACAACCTCAACATTGAAAAAAACCAACAAATTCAACAACACCCTCAACATTGAAAAACACCAACAAATTCAACAACAACCTCAGCATTGAAAAACAACAACAACCTCAACATTGAAAAAAACCAACAAATTCAACAACAACCTCAACATTGAAAAACAACAACAACCTCAACATTGAAAAACACCAACAAATTCAACAACAACTTCAACATTGAAAAACACCAACAAATTCAACAACAACCTCGAAATTGAAAAACACCAACAAATACAACAACAACCTCAACATTGAAAAACAACAACAACCTAAACATTGAAAAACACCAACAAATTCAACAACAACCTCAACATTGAAAAACAACAACAACCTCAACATTGAAAAACACCAACAAATTCAACAACAACCTCAACATTGAAAAACACCAACAAATTCAACAACAACCTCAGCATTGAATAAGAACAACAACCTCAACATTGAAAAACACCAACAAATTCAACAACAACCTCAACATTGAAAAACACCAACAAATTCAACAACAACTTCAACATTGAAAAACACCAACAAATTCAACAACAACCTCGAAATTGAAAAACACCAGCAAATACAACAACAACCTCAACATTGAAAAACAACAACAACCTCAACATTGAAAAACACCAACAAATTCAACAACAACCTCAACATTGAAAAGCAACAACCACCTCAACATTGCAAAACACCAGCAAATTCAACAACAACCTCAACATTTAAAAACACCAACAAATTCAACAACAACCTCAACATTGAAAAACAACAACAATCTCAACATTGAAAAACACCAACAAATTCAACAACAACCTCAACATTGAAAAACAACAACAACCTCAACATTGAAAAACACCAACAAATTCAACAACAACCTCGAAATTGAACAACACCCTCAAATTCAAAATCAACCTCAACATTGAAAAACACCAACAAATTCAACAACAACCTCAACATTGATAAAACAACAACAACCTCAACATTGAAAAAAACCAACAAATTCAACAACAACCTCAACATTGAAAAACACCAACAAATTCAACAACAACCTCAGCATTGAAAAACAACAACAACCTCAACATTGAAAAAAACCAACAAATTCAACAACAACCTCAACATTGAAAAACAACAACAACCTCAACATTGAAAAACACCAACAAATTCAACAACAACTTCAACATTGAAAAACACCAACAAATTCAACAACAAACTCGAAATTGAAAAACACCAACAAATACAACAACAACCTCAACATTGAAAAACAACAACAACCTCAACATTGAAAAACACCAACAAATTCAACAACAACCTCAACATTGAAAAACACCAACAAATTCAGCAACAATCTCAACATTGAAAAACACTAACAAATTCAACAACAACCTCGAAATTGAAAAACACCAACAAATTCAACAACAAACTCAACATTGAAAAACACCAACAAATTCAACAACAAACTCAACATTGAAAACCAACAACAACCTCTACATTGAAAAACACCAACAAATTCAACAACAACCTCAACATTGAAAAACAACAACAACCGCAACATTGAAAAACACCAACAAATTCAACAACAACCTCAACATTGAAAAACACCAACAAATTCAACAACAAACTCAACATTGAAAAACAACAACAACCTCTACATTGAAAAACACCAACAAATTCAACAACAACCTCAACATTGAAAAACAACAACAACCTCAACATTGAAAAACACCAACAAATTCAACAACAACCTCGAAATTGAAAAACACCAACAAATACAACAACAACCTCAACTTTGAAAAACAACAACAACCTCAACATTGAAAAACACCAACAAATTCAACAACAACCTCAACATTGAAAAACACCAACAAATTCAACAACAACCTCAACATTGAAAAACACTAACAAATTCAACAACAACCTCGAAATTGAAAAACACCAACAAATTCAACAACAAACTCAACATTGAAAAACAACAACAACCTCAACATTGAAAAACACCAACAAATTCAACAACAACCTCGACATTGAAAAACAACAACAACCTCAACATTGAAAAACAACAACAAACTCAACATTGAAAAACACCAACAAATTCAACAACAACCTCAACATTGAAAAACAACAACAACCTCAACATTGAAAAACACCAACAAATTCAACAACAACCTCAACATTGAAAAACACCAACAAATTCAACAACAACCTCAACATTGAAAAACAACAACAACCTAAACATTGAAAAACACCAACAAATTCAACAACAACCTCAACATTGAAAAACAACAACAACCTCAACATTGAAAAAAACCAACAAATTCAACAACAACCTCAACATTGAAAAACACCAACAAATTCAACAACAACCTCAGCATTGAAAAACAACAACAACCTCAACATTGAAAAAAACCAACAAATTCAACAACAACCTCAACATTGAAAAACAACAACAACCTCAACATTGAAAAACACCAGCAAATTCAACAACAACTTCAACATTGAAAAACACCAACAAATTCAACAACAACCTCGAAATTGAAAAACACCAACAAATACAACAACAACCTCAACATTGAAAAACAACAACAACCTCAACATTGAAAAACACCAACAAATTCAACAACAACCTCAACATTGAAAAACACCGACAAATTCAGCAACAATCTCAACATTGAAAAACACTAACAAATTCAACAACAACCTCGAAATTGAAAAACACCAACAAATTCAACAACAAACTCAACATTGAAAAACACCAACAAATTCAACAACAAACTAAACATTGAAAAACAACAACAACCTCTACATTGAAAAACACCAACAAATTCAACAACAACCTCAACATTGAAAAACAACAACAACCTCAACATTGAAAAACACCAACAAATTCAACAACAACCTCTACATTGAAAAACACCAACAAATTCAACAACAAACTCAACATTGAAAAACAACAACAACCTCAACATTGAAAAACACCAACAAATTCAACAACAACCTCAACATTGAAAAACAACAACAACCTCAACATCGAAAAACACCAACAAATTCAACAACAACCTCAACATTGAAAAACACCAACAAATTCAACAACAACCTCAACATTGAAAAACAACAACAACCTAAACATTGAAAAACACCAACAAATTCAACAACAACCTCAACATTGAAAAACAACAACAACCTCAACATTGAAAAACACCAACAAATTCAACAACAACCTCAACATTGAAAAACACCAACAAATTCAACAACAACCTCAGCATTGAATAAGAACAACAACCTCAACATTGAAAAACACCAACAAATTCAACAACAACCTCAACATTGAAAAACACCAACAAATTCAACAACAACTTCAACATTGAAAAACACCAACAAATTCAACAACAACCTCGAAATTGAAAAACACCAGCAAATACAACAACAAGCTCAACATTGAAAAACAACAACAACCTCAACATTGAAAAACACCAACAAATTCAACAACAACCTCAACATTGAAAAGCAACAACCACCTCAACATTGCAAAACACCAGCAAATTCAACAACAACCTCAACATTTAAAAACACCAACAAATTCAACAACAACCTCAACATTGAAAAACAACAACAATCTCAACATTGAAAAACACCAACAAATTCAACAACAACCTCAACATTGAAAAACAACAACAACCTCAACATTGAAAAACACCAACAAATTCAACAACAACCTCGACATTGAACAACACCCTCAAATTCAAAATCAACCTCAACATTGAAAAACACCAACAAATTCAACAACAACCTCAACATTGAAAAATAACAACAACCTCAACATTGAAAAACACCAACAAATTCAACAACAACCTCAACATTGAAAAACAACAACAACCTAAACATTGAAAAACACCAACAAATTCAACAACAACCTCAACATTGAAAAACAACAACAACCTCAACATTGAAAAAAACCAACAAATTCAACAACAACCTCAACATTGAAAAACACCAACAAATTCAACAACAACCTCAGCATTGAAAAACAACAACAACCTCAACATTGAAAAAAATCAACAAATTCAACAACAACCTCAACATTGAAAAACAACAACAACCTCAACATTGAAAAACACCAACAAATTCAACAACAACTTCAACATTGAAAAACACCAACAAATTCAACAACAACCTCGAAATTGAAAAACACCAACAAATACAACAACAACCTCAACATTGAAAAACAACAACAACCTCAACATTGAAAAACACCAACAAATTCAACAACAACCTCAACATTGAAAAACACCAACAAATTCAGCAACAATCTCAACATTGAAAAACACTAACAAATTCAACAACAACCTCGAAATTGAAAAACACCAACAAATTCAACAACAAACTCAACATTGAAAAACACCAACAAATTCAACAACAAACTCAACATTGAAAAACAACAACAACCTCTACATTGAAAAACACCAACAAATTCAACAACAACCTCAACATTGAAAAACAACAACAACCTCAACATTGAAAAACACCAACAAATTCAACAACAAACTCAACATTGAAAAACAACAACAACCTCTACATTGAAAAACACCAACAAATTCAACAACAACCTCAACATTGAAAAACAACAACAACCTCAACATTGAAAAACACCAACAAATTCAACAACAACCTCGAAATTGAAAAACACCAACAAATACAACAACAACCTCAACTTTGAAAAACAACAACAACCTCAACATTGAAAAACACCAACAAATTCAACAACAACCTCAACATTGAAAAACACCAACAAATTCAACAACAACCTCAACATTGAAAAACACTAACAAATTCAACAACAACCTCGAAATTGAAAAACACCAACAAATTCAACAACAAACTCAACATTGAAAAACAACAACAACCTCAACATTGAAAAACACCAACAAATTCAACAACAACCTCGACATTGAAAAACAACAACAACCTCAACATTGAAAAACAACAACAAACTCAACATTGAAAAACACCAACAAATTCAACAACAACCTCAACATTGAAAAACAACAACAACCTCAACATTGAAAAACACCAACAAATTCAACAACAACCTCAACATTGAAAAACACCAACAAATTCAACAACAACCTCAACATTGAAAAACAACAACAACCTAAACATTGAAAAACACCAACAAATTCAACAACAACCTCAACATTGAAAAACAACAACAACCTCAACATTGAAAAAAACCAACAAATTCAACAACAACCTCAACATTGAAAAACACCAACAAATTCAACAACAACCTCAGCATTGAAAAACAACAACAACCTCAACATTGAAAAAAACCAACAAATTCAACAACAACCTCAACATTGAAAAACAACAACAACCTCAACATTGAAAAACACCAGCAAATTCAACAACAACTTCAACATTGAAAAACACCAACAAATTCAACAACAACCTCGAAATTGAAAAACACCAACAAATACAACAACAACCTCAACATTGAAAAACAACAACAACCTCAACATTGAAAAACACCAACAAATTCAACAACAACCTCAACATTGAAAAACACCGACAAATTCAGCAACAATCTCAACATTGAAAAACACTAACAAATTCAACAACAACCTCGAAATTGAAAAACACCAACAAATTCAACAACAAACTCAACATTGAAAAACACCAACAAATTCAACAACAAACTAAACATTGAAAAACAACAACAACCTCTACATTGAAAAACACCAACAAATTCAACAACAACCTCAACATTGAAAAACAACAACAACCTCAACATTGAAAAACACCAACAAATTCAACAACAACCTCTACATTGAAAAACACCAACAAATTCAACAACAAACTCAACATTGAAAAACAACAACAACCTCAACATTGAAAAACACCAACAAATTCAACAACAACCTCAACATTGAAAAACAACAACAACCTCAACATCGAAAAACACCAACAAATTCAACAACAACCTCAACATTGAAAAACACCAACAAATTCAACAACAACCTCAACATTGAAAAACAACAACAACCTAAACATTGAAAAACACCAACAAATTCAACAACAACCTCAACATTGAAAAACAACAACAACCTCAACATTGAAAAACACCAACAAATTCAACAACAACCTCAACATTGAAAAACACCAACAAATTCAACAACAACCTCAGCATTGAATAAGAACAACAACCTCAACATTGAAAAACACCAACAAATTCAACAACAACCTCAACATTGAAAAACACCAACAAATTCAACAACAACTTCAACATTGAAAAACACCAACAAATTCAACAACAACCTCGAAATTGAAAAACACCAGCAAATACAACAACAAGCTCAACATTGAAAAACAACAACAACCTCAACATTGAAAAACACCAACAAATTCAACAACAACCTCAACATTGAAAAGCAACAACCACCTCAACATTGCAAAACACCAGCAAATTCAACAACAACCTCAACATTTAAAAACACCAACAAATTCAACAACAACCTCAACATTGAAAAACAACAACAATCTCAACATTGAAAAACACCAACAAATTCAACAACAACCTCAACATTGAAAAACAACAACAACCTCAACATTGAAAAACACCAACAAATTCAACAACAACCTCGACATTGAACAACACCCTCAAATTCAAAATCAACCTCAACATTGAAAAACACCAACAAATTCAACAACAACCTCAACATTGAAAAATAACAACAACCTCAACATTGAAAAACACCAACAAATTCAACAACAACCTCAACATTGAAAAACAACAACAACCTAAACATTGAAAAACACCAACAAATTCAACAACAACCTCAACATTGAAAAACAACAACAACCTCAACATTGAAAAAAACCAACAAATTCAACAACAACCTCAACATTGAAAAACACCAACAAATTCAACAACAACCTCAGCATTGAAAAACAACAACAACCTCAACATTGAAAAAAATCAACAAATTCAACAACAACCTCAACATTGAAAAACAACAACAACCTCAACATTGAAAAACACCAACAAATTCAACAACAACTTCAACATTGAAAAACACCAACAAATTCAACAACAACCTCGAAATTGAAAAACACCAACAAATACAACAACAACCTCAACATTGAAAAACAACAACAACCTCAACATTGAAAAACACCAACAAATTCAACAACAACCTCAACATTGAAAAACACCAACAAATTCAGCAACAATCTCAACATTGAAAAACACTAACAAATTCAACAACAACCTCGAAATTGAAAAACACCAACAAATTCAACAACAAACTCAACATTGAAAAACACCAACAAATTCAACAACAAACTCAACATTGAAAAACAACAACAACCTCTACATTGAAAAACACCAACAAATTCAACAACAACCTCAACATTGAAAAACAACAACAACCTCAACATTGAAAAACACCAACAAATTCAACAACAACCTCAACATTGAAAAACACCAACAAATTCAACAACAAACTCAACATTGAAAAACAACAACAACCTCAACATCGAAAAACACCAACAAATTCAACAACAACCTCAACATTGAAAAACACCAACAAATTCAACAACAACCTCAACATTGAAAAACAACAACAACCTAAACATTGAAAAACACCAACAAATTCAACAACAACCTCAACATTGAAAAACAACAACAACCTCAACATTGAAAAACACCAACAAATTCAACAACAACCTCAACATTGAAAAACACCAACAAATTCAACAACAACCTCAGCATTGAATAAGAACAACAACCTCAACATTGAAAAACACCAACAAATTCAACAACAACCTCAACATTGAAAAACACCAACAAATTCAACAACAACTTCAACATTGAAAAACACCAACAAATTCAACAACAACCTCGAAATTGAAAAACACCAGCAAATACAACAACAACCTCAACATTGAAAAACAACAACAACCTCAACATTGAAAAACACCAACAAATTCAACAACAACCTCAACATTGAAAAGCAACAACCACCTCAACATTGCAAAACACCAGCAAATTCAACAACAACCTCAACATTTAAAAACACCAACAAATTCAACAACAACCTCAACATTGAAAAACAACAACAATCTCAACATTGAAAAACACCAACAAATTCAACAACAACCTCAACATTGAAAAACAACAACAACCTCAACATTGAAAAACACCAACAAATTCAACAACAACCTCGAAATTGAACAACACCCTCAAATTCAAAATCAACCTCAACATTGAAAAACACCAATAAATTCAACAACAACCTCAACATTGATAAAACAACAACAACCTCAACATTGAAAAAAACCAACAAATTCAACAACAACCTCAACATTGAAAAACACAAACAAATTCAACAACAACCTCAGCATTGAAAAACAACAACAACCTCAACATTGAAAAAAACCAACAAATTCAACAACAACCTCAACATTGAAAAACAACAACAACCTCAACATTGAAAAACACCAACAAATTCAACAACAACTTCAACATTGAAAAACACCAACAAATTCAACAACAAACTCGAAATTGAAAAACACCAACAAATACAACAACAACCTCAACATTGAAAAACAACAACAACCTCAACATTGAAAAACACCAACAAATTCAACAACAACCTCAACATTGAAAAACACCAACAAATTCAGCAACAATCTCAACATTGAAAAACACTAACAAATTCAACAACAACCTCGAAATTGAAAAACACCAACAAATTCAACAACAAACTCAACATTGAAAAACACCAACAAATTCAACAACAAACTCAACATTGAAAACCAACAACAACCTCTACATTGAAAAACACCAACAAATTCAACAACAACCTCAACATTGAAAAACAACAACAACCGCAACATTGAAAAACACCAACAAATTCAACAACAACCTCAACATTGAAAAACACCAACAAATTCAACAACAACCTCGAAATTGAAAAACACCAACAAATACAACAACAACCTCAACTTTGAAAAACAACAACAACCTCAACATTGAAAAACACCAACAAATTCAACAACAACCTCAACATTGAAAAACACCAACAAATTCAACAACAACCTCAACATTGAAAAACACTAACAAATTCAACAACAACCTCGAAATTGAAAAACACCAACAAATTCAACAACAAACTCAACTTTGAAAAACACCAACAAATTCAACAACAAACTCAACATTGAAAAACAACAACAACCTCAACATTGAAAAACACCAACAAATTCAACAACAACCTCGACATTGAAAAACAACAACAACCTCAACATTGAAAAACAACAACAAACTCAACATTGAAAAACACCAACAAATTCAACAACAACCTCAACATTGAAAAACAACAACAACCTCAACATTGAAAAACACCAACAAATTCAACAACAACCTCAACATTGAAAAACACCAACAAATTCAACAACAACCTCAACATTGAAAAACAACAACAACCTAAACATTGAAAAACACCAACAAATTCAACAACAACCTCAACATTGAAAAACAACAACAACCTCAACATTGAAAAAAACCAACAAATTCAACAACAACCTCAACAATGAAAAACACCAACAAATTCAACAACAACCTCAGCATTGAAAAACAACAACAACCTCAACATTGAAAAAAACCAACAAATTCAACAACAACCTCAACATTGAAAAACAACAACAACCTCAACATTGAAAAACACCAGCAAATTCAACAACAACTTCAACATTGAAAAACACCAACAAATTCAACAACAACCTCGAAATTGAAAAACACCAACAAATACAACAACAACCTCAACATTGAAAAACAACAACAACCTCAACATTGAAAAACACCAACAAATTCAACAACAACCTCAACATTGAAAAACACCGACAAATTCAGCAACAATCTCAACATTGAAAAACACTAACAAATTCAACAACAACCTCGAAATTGAAAAACACCAACAAATTCAACAACAAACTCAACATTGAAAAACACCAACAAATTCAACAACAAACTCAACATTGAAAAACAACAACAACCTCTACATTGAAAAACACCAACAAATTCAACAACAACCTCAACATTGAAAAACAACAACAACCTCAACATTGAAAAACACCAACAAATTCAACAACAACCTCAACATTGAAAAACACCAACAAATTCAACAACAAACTCAACATTGAAAAACAACAACAACCTCAACATTGAAAAACACCAACAAATTCAACAACAACCTCAACATTGAAAAACAACAACAACCTCAACATCGAAAAACACCAACAAATTCAACAACAACCTCAACATTGAAAAACACCAACAAATTCAACAACAACCTCAACATTGAAAAACAACAACAACCTAAACATTGAAAAACACCAACAAATTCAACAACAACCTCAACATTGAAAAACAACAACAACCTCAACATTGAAAAACACCAACAAATTCAACAACAACCTCAACATTGAAAAACACCAACAAATTCAACAACAACCTCAGCATTGAATAAGAACAACAACCTCAACATTGAAAAACACCAACAAATTCAACAACAACCTCAACATTGAAAAACACCAACAAATTCAACAACAACCTCAGCATTGAATAAGAACAACAACCTCAACATTGAAAAACACCAACAAATTCAACAACAACCTCAACATTGAAAAACACCAACAAATTCAACAACAACTTCAACATTGAAAAACACCAACAAATTCAACAACAACCTCGAAATTGAAAAACACCAGCAAATACAACAACAACCTCAACATTGAAAAACAACAACAACCTCAACATTGAAAAACACCAACAAATTCAACAACAACCTCAACATTGAAAAGCAACAACCACCTCAACATTGCAAAACACCAGCAAATTCAACAACAACCTCAACATTTAAAAACACCAACAAATTCAACAACAACCTCAACATTGAAAAACAACAACAATCTCAACATTGAAAAACACCAACAAATTCAACAACAACCTCAACATTGAAAAACAACAACAACCTCAACATTGAAAAACACCAACAAATTCAACAACAACCTCGAAATTGAACAACACCCTCAAATTCAAAATCAACCTCAACATTGAAAAACACCAACAAATTCAACAACAACCTCAACATTGATAAAACAACAACAACCTCAACATTGAAAAAAACCAACAAATTCAACAACAACCTCAACATTGAAAAACACAAACAAATTCAACAACAACCTCAGCATTGAAAAACAACAACAACCTCAACATTGAAAAAAACCAACAAATTCAACAACAACCTCAACATTGAAAAACAACAACAACCTCAACATTGAAAAACACCAACAAATTCAACAACAACTTCAACATTGAAAAACACCAACAAATTCAACAACAAACTCGAGATTGAAAAACACCAACAAATACAACAACAACCTCAACATTGAAAAACAACAACAACCTCAACATTGAAAAACACCAACAAATTCAACAACAACCTCAACATTGAAAAACACCAACAAATTCAGCAACAATCTCAACATTGAAAAACACTAACAAATTCAACAACAACCTCGAAATTGAAAAACACCAACAAATTCAACAACAAACTCAACATTGAAAAACACCAACAAATTCAACAACAAACTCAACATTGAAAATCAACAACAACCTCTACATTGAAAAACACCAACAAATTCAACAACAACCTCAACATTGAAAAACAACAACAACCGCAACATTGAAAAACACCAACAAATTCAACAACAACCTCAACATTGAAAAACACCAACAAATTCAACAACAAACTCAACATTGAAAAACAACAACAACCTCTACATTGAAAAACACCAACAAATTCAACAACAACCTCAACATTGAAAAACAACAACAACCTCAACATTGAAAAACACCAACAAATTCAACAACAACCTCGAAATTGAAAAACACCAACAAATACAACAACAACCTC
This sequence comes from Isurus oxyrinchus, assembly GCA_026770705.1. Classification (NCBI taxonomy): domain Eukaryota; kingdom Metazoa; phylum Chordata; class Chondrichthyes; order Lamniformes; family Lamnidae; genus Isurus; species Isurus oxyrinchus. The sequence continues at coordinate 1,601,951 of JANJGN010000104.1, read as the reverse complement.
AACTTTGAAAAACAACAACAACCTCAACATTGAAAAACACCAACAAATTCAACAACAACCTCAACATTGAAAAACACCAACAAATTCAACAACAACCTCAACATTGAAAAACACTAACAAATTCAACAACAACCTCGAAATTGAAAAACACCAACAAATTCAACAACAAACTCAACTTTGAAAAACACCAACAAATTCAACAACAAACTCAACATTGAAAAACAACAACAACCTCAACATTGAAAAACACCAACAAATTCAACAACAACCTCGACATTGAAAAACAACAACAACCTCAACATTGAAAAACAACAACAAACTCAACATTGAAAAACACCAACAAATTCAACAACAACCTCAACATTGAAAAACAACAACAACCTCAACATTGAAAAACACCAACAAATTCAACAACAACCTCAACATTGAAAAACACCAACAAATTCAACAACAACCTCAACATTGAAAAACAACAACAACCTAAACATTGAAAAACACCAACAAATTCAACAACAACCTCAACATTGAAAAACAACAACAACCTCAACATTGAAAAAAACCAACAAATTCAACAACAACCTCAACAATGAAAAACACCAACAAATTCAACAACAACCTCAGCATTGAAAAACAACAACAACCTCAACATTGAAAAAAACCAACAAATTCAACAACAACCTCAACATTGAAAAACAACAACAACCTCAACATTGAAAAACACCAGCAAATTCAACAACAACTTCAACATTGAAAAACACCAACAAATTCAACAACAACCTCGAAATTGAAAAACACCAACAAATACAACAACAACCTCAACATTGAAAAACAACAACAACCTCAACATTGAAAAACACCAACAAATTCAACAACAACCTCAACATTGAAAAACACCGACAAATTCAGCAACAATCTCAACATTGAAAAACACTAACAAATTCAACAACAACCTCGAAATTGAAAAACACCAACAAATTCAACAACAAACTCAACATTGAAAAACACCAACAAATTCAACAACAAACTCAACATTGAAAAACAACAACAACCTCTACATTGAAAAACACCAACAAATTCAACAACAACCTCAACATTGAAAAACAACAACAACCTCAACATTGAAAAACACCAACAAATTCAACAACAACCTCAACATTGAAAAACACCAACAAATTCAACAACAAACTCAACATTGAAAAACAACAACAACCTCAACATTGAAAAACACCAACAAATTCAACAACAACCTCAACATTGAAAAACAACAACAACCTCAACATCGAAAAACACCAACAAATTCAACAACAACCTCAACATTGAAAAACACCAACAAATTCAACAACAACCTCAACATTGAAAAACAACAACAACCTAAACATTGAAAAACACCAACAAATTCAACAGCAACCTCAACATTGAAAAACACCAACAAATTCAACAACAACCTCAGCATTGAATAAGAACAACAACCTCAACATTGAAAAACACCAACAAATTCAACAACAACCTCAACATTGAAAAACACCAACAAATTCAACAACAACCTCAACATTGAAAAACACCAACAAATTCAACAACAACTTCAACATTGAAAAACACCAACAAATTCAACAACAACCTCGAAATTGAAAAACACCAGCAAATACAACAACAAGCTCAACATTGAAAAACAACAACAACCTCAACATGGAAAAACACCAACAAATTCAACAACAACCTCAACATTGAAAAGCAACAACCACCTCAACATTGCAAAACACCAGCAAATTCAACAACAACCTCAACATTTAAAAACACCAACAAATTCAACAACAACCTCAACATTGAAAAACAACAACAATCTCAACATTGAAAAACACCAACAAATTCAACAACAACCTCAACATTGAAAAACAACAACAACCTCAACATTGAAAAACACCAACAAATTCAACAACAACCTCGACATTGAACAACACCCTCAAATTCAAAATCAACCTCAACATTGAAAAACACCAACAAATTCAACAACAACCTCAACATTGAAAAATAACAACAACCTCAACATTGAAAAACACCAACAAATTCAACAACAACCTCAACATTGAAAAACAACAACAACCTAAACATTGAAAAACACCAACAAATTCAACAACAACCTCAACATTGAAAAACAACAACAACCTCAACATTGAAAAAAACCAACAAATTCAACAACAACCTCAACATTGAAAAACACCAACAAATTCAACAACAACCTCAGCATTGAAAAACAACAACAACCTCAACATTGAAAAAAACCAACAAATTCAACAACAACCTCAACATTGAAAAACAACAACAACCTCAACATTGAAAAACACCAACAAATTCAACAACAACTTCAACATTGAAAAACACCAACAAATTCAACAACAACCTCGAAATTGAAAAACACCAACAAATACAACAACAACCTCAACATTGAAAAACAACAACAACCTCAACATTGAAAAACACCAACAAATTCAACAACAACCTCAACATTGAAAAACACCAACAAATTCAGCAACAATCTCAACATTGAAAAACACTAACAAATTCAACAACAACCTCGAAATTGAAAAACACCAACAAATTCAACAACAAACTCAACATTGAAAAACACCAACAAATTCAACAACAAACTCAACATTGAAAAACAACAACAACCTCTACATTGAAAAACACCAACAAATTCAACAACAACCTCAACATTGAAAAACAACAACAACCTCAACATTGAAAAACACCAACAAATTCAACAACAACCTCAACATTGAAAAACACCAACAAATTCAACAACAAACTCAACATTGAAAAACAACAACAACCTCAACATTGAAAAACACCAACAAATTCAACAACAACCTCAACATTGAAAAACAACAACAACCTCAACATCGAAAAACACCAACAAATTCAACAACAACCTCAACATTGAAAAACAACAACAAATTCAACAACAACCTCAACATTGACAAACAACAACAACCTAAACATTGAAACACACCAACAAATTCAACAACAACCTCAACATTGAAAAACAACAACAACCTCAACATTGAAAAACACCAACAAATTCGACAACAACCTCAACATTGAAAAACACCAACAAATTCAACAACAACCTCAGCATTGAAAAAGAACAACAACCTCAACATTGAAAAACACCAACAAATTCAACAACAACCTCAACATTGAAAAACACCAACAAATTCAACAACAACTTCAACATTGAAAAACACCAACAAATTCAACAACAACCTCGAAATTGAAAAACACCAACAAATACAACAACAACCTCAACATTGAAAAACAACAACAACCTCAACATTGAAAAACACCAACAAATTCAACAACAACCTCAACATTGAAAAGCAACAACCACCTCAACATTGCAAAACACCAGCAAATTCAACAACAACCTCAACATTGAAAAACACCAACAAATTCAACAACAACCTCAACATTGAAAAACAACAACAACCTAAACATTGAAAAACACCAACAAATTCAACAACAACCTCAACATTGAAAAACAACAACAACCTCAACATTGAAAAAAACCAACAAATTCAACAACAACCTCAACATTGAAAAACACCAACAAATTCAACAACAACCTCAGCATTGAAAAACAACAACAACCTCAACATTGAAAAAAACCAACAAATTCAACAACAACCTCAACATTGAAAAACAACAACAACCTCAACATTGAAAAACACCAACAAATTCAACAACAACTTCAACATTGAAAAACACCAACAAATTCAACAACAACCTCGAAATTGAAAAACACCAACAAATACAACAACAACCTCAACATTGAAAAACAACAACAACCTCAACATTGAAAAACACCAACAAATTCAACAACAACCTCAACATTGAAAAACACCAACAAATTCAGCAACAACCTCAACATTGAAAAACAACAACAACCTCAACATTGAAAAACACCAACAAATTCAACAACAACCTCAACATTGAAAAACACCAACAAATTCAGCAACAATCTCAACATTGAAAAACACCAACAAATTCAACAACAAACTCAACATTGAAAAACACCAACAAATTCAACAACAAACTCAACATTGAAAAACAACAACAACCTCTACATTGAAAAACACCAACAAATTCAACAACAACCTCAACATTGAAAAACAACAACAACCTCAACATTGAAAAACACCAACAAATTCAACAACAACCTCAACATTGAAAAACACCAACAAATTCAACAACAAACTCAACATTGAAAAACAACAACAACCTCAACATTGAAAAACACCAACAAATTCAACAACAACCTCAACATTGAAAAACAACAACAACCTCAACATCGAAAAACACCAACAAATTCAACAACAACCTCAACATTGAAAAACACCAACAAATTCAACAACAACCTCAACATTGAAAAACAACAACAACCTAAACATTGAAAAACACCAACAAATTCAACAACAACCTCAACATTGAAAAACAACAACAACCTCAACATTGAAAAACAACAACAATCTCAACATTGAAAAACACCAACAAATTCAACAACAACCTCAACATTGAAAAACAACAACAACCTCAACATTGAAAAACACCAACAAATTCAACAACAACCTCGACATTGAACAACACCCTCAAATTCAAAATCAACCTCAACATTGAAAAACACCAACAAACTCAACAACAACCTCAACATTGAAAAATAACAACAACCTCAACATTGAAAAACACCAACAAATTCAACAACAACCTCAACATTGAAAAACAACAACAACCTAAACATTGAAAAACACCAACAAATTCAACAACAACCTCAACATTGAAAAACAACAACAACCTCAACATTGAAAAAAACCAACAAATTCAACAACAACCTCAACATTGAAAAACACCAACAAATTCAACAACAACCTCAGCATTGAAAAACAACAACAACCTCAACATTGAAAAAAACCAACAAATTCAACAACAACCTCGAAATTGAAAAACACCAACAAATACAACAACAACCTCAACATTGAAAAACAACAACAACCTCAACATTGAAAAACACCAACAAATTCAACAACAACCTCAACATTGAAAAACACCAACAAATTCAGCAACAATCTCAACATTGAAAAACACTAACAAATTCAACAACAACCTCGAAATTGAAAAACACCAACAAATTCAACAACAAACTCAACATTGAAAAACACCAACAAATTCAACAACAAACTCAACATTGAAAAACAACAACAACCTCTACATTGAAAAACACCAACAAATTCAACAACAACCTCAACATTGAAAAACAACAACAACCTCAACATTGAAAAACACCAACAAATTCAACAACAACCTCAACATTGAAAAACACCAACAAATTCAACAACAACCTCAACATTGAAAAACAACAACAACCTCAACATCGAAAAACACCAACAAATTCAACAACAACCTCAACATTGAAAAACACCAACAAATTCAACAACAACCTCAACATTGAAAAACAACAACAACCTAAACATTGAAAAACACCAACAAATTCAACAACAACCTCAACATTGAAAAACAACAACAACCTCAACATTGAAAAACACCATCAAATTCAACAACAACCTCAACATTGAAAAACACCAACAAATTCAACAACAACCTCAGCATTGAAAAAGAACAACAACCTCAACATTGAAAAACACCAACAAATTCAACAACAACCTCAACATTGAAAAACACCAACAAATTCAACAACAACTTCAACATTGAAAAACACCAACAAATTCAACAACAACCTCGAAATTGAAAAACACCAACAAATACAACAACAACCTCAACATTGAAAAACAACAACAACCTCAACATTGAAAAACACCAACAAATTCAACAACAACCTCAAAATGAAAAACAACAAGAACCTCAACATTGAAAAACACCAACAAATTCAACAACAACCTCAACATTGAAAAACAACAACAACCTCAACATTGAAAAACACCAACAAATTCAACAACAACCTCAACATTGAAAAACACCAACAAATTCAACAACAACCTCAACTTTGAAAAAGAACAACAACCTAAACATTGAAAAACACGAAGAAATTCAACAACAACCTCAACATTGAAAAACAACAACAACCTCAACATTGAAAAACACCAACAAATTCAACAACAACCTCAACATTGAAAAACACCAACAAATTCAACAACAACCTCAGCATTGAAAAACAACAACAACCCCAACATTGAAAAACACCAACAAATTCAACAACAACCTCAACATTGAAAAACAACAACAACCTCAACATTGAAAAACACCAACAAATTCAACAACAACCTCAACATTGAAAAACAACAACAACCTCAACATTGAAAAACACCAACAAATTCAAAAACAACCTCAACATTGAAAAACACCAACAAATTCAACAACAACCTCAGCATTGAAAAACAACAACAACCTCAACATTGAAAAACACCAACAAATTCAACAACAACCTCAACATTGAAAAACAACAACAACCTCAACATTGAAAAACACCAACAAATTCAACAACAACCTCAACATTGAAAAGCAACAACCACCTCAACATTGCAAAACACCAGCAAATTCAACAACAACCTCAACATTTAAAAACACCAACAAATTCAACAACAAACTCAACATTGAAAAACAACAACAATCTCAACATTGAAAAACACCAACAAATTCAACAACAACCTCGACATTGAACAACACCCCCAAATTCAAAATCAACCTCAACATTGAAAAACACCAACAAACTCAACAACAACCTCAACATTGAAAAATAACAACAACCTCAACATTGAAAAACACCAACAAATTCAACAACAACCTCAACATTGAAAAACACCAACAAATTCAACAACAACCTCAACATTGAAAAACAACAACAACCTCAACATTGAAAAACACCAACAAGTTCAACAACAACCTCAACATTGATAAACACCAACAAATTCAACAACAACCTCAACTTTGAAAAAGAACAACAACCTAAACATTGAAAAACACCAAGAAATTCAACAACAACCTCAACATTGAAAAACAACAACAACCTCATCATTGAAAAACACCAACAAATTCAACAACAACCTCAACATTGAAAAACACCAACAAATTCAACAACAACCTCAGCATTGAAAAACAACAACAACCCCAACATTGAAAAACACCAACAAATTCAAAAACAACCTCAACATTGAAAAACAACAACAACCTAAACATTGAAAAACACCAACAAATTCAACAACAACCTCAACATTGAAAAACAACAACAACCTCAACATTGAAAAACACCAACAAATTCAAAAACAACCTCAACATTGAAAAACACCAACAAATTCAACAACAACCTCAGCATTGAAAAACAACAACAACCTCAACATTGAAAAACACCAACAAATTCAACAACAACCTCAACATTGAAAAACAACAACAACATCAACATTGAAAAACACCAACAAATTCAACAACAACTTCAACATTGAAAAACACCAACAAATTCAACAACAACCTCGAAATTGAAAAACACCAACAAATACAACTACAACCTCAACATTGAAAAACAACAACAACCTCAACATTCAAAAACACCAACAAATTCAACAACAACCTCAACATTGAAAAACAACATCAACCTCAACATTGAAAAACACCAACAAATTCAACAACAACTTCAACATTGAAAAACACCAACAAATTCAACAACAACCTCGAAATTGAAAAACACCAACAAATACAACAACAACATCAACATTGAAAAACAACAACAACCTCAACATTGAAAAACACCAACAAATTCAACAACAACCTCAACATTGAAAAGCAACAACCACCTCAACATTGCAAAACACCAGCAAATTCAACAACAACCTCAACATTTAAAAACACCAACAAATTCAACAACAACCTCAACATTGAAAAACAACAATCTCAACATTGAAAAACACCAACAAATTCAACAACAACCTCAACATTGAAAAACAACAACAACCTCAACATTGAAAAACACCAACAAATTCAACAACAACCTCGACATTGAACAACACCCTCAAATTCAAAATCAACCTCAACATTGAAAAACACCAACAAACTCAACAACAACCTCAACATTGAAAAATAACAACAACCTCAACATTGAAAAACACCAACAAATTCAACAACAACCTCAACATTGAAAAACAACAACAACCTAAACATTGAAAAACACCAACAAATTCAACAACAACCTCAACATTGAAAAACAACAACAACCTCATCATTGAAAAAAACCAACAAATTCAACAACAACCTCAACATTGAAAAACACCAACAAATTCAACAACAACCTCAGCATTGAAAAACAACAACAACCTCAACATTGAAAAAAACCAACAAATTCAACAACAACCTCAACATTGAAAAACAACAACAACCTCAACATTGAAAAACACCAACAAATTCAACAACAACTTCAACATTGAAAAACACCAACAAATCCAACAACAACCTCGAAATTGAAAAACACCAACAAATACAACAACAACCTCAACATTGAAAAACAGCAACAACCTCAACATTGAAAAACACCAACAAATTCAACAACAACCTCAACATTGAAAAACACCAACAAATTCAGCAACAATCTCAACATTGAAAAACACTAACAAATTCAACAACAACCTCGAAATTGAAAAACACCAACAAATTCAACAACAAACTCAACATTGAAAAACACCAACAAATTCAACAACAAACTCAACATTGAAAAACAACAACAACCTCTACATTGAAAAACACCAACAAATTCAACAACAACCTCAACATTGAAAAACAACAACAACCTCAACATTGAAAAACACCAACAAATTCAACAACAACCTCAACATTGAAAAACAACAACAACCTAAACATTGAAAAACACCAACAAATTCAACAACAACCTCAACATTGAAAAACAACAACAACCTCAACATTGAAAAACACCAACAAATTCAAAAACAACCTCAACATTGAAAAACACCAACAAATTCAACAACAACCTCAGCATTGAAAAACAACAACAACCTCAACATTGAAAAACACCAACAAATTCAACAACAACCTCAACATTGAAAAACAACAACAAGCTCAACATTGAAAAACACCAACAAATTCAACAACAACCTCAACATTGAAAAACAACAACAACCTCAACATTGAAAAACACCAACAAATTCAACAACAACCTCGACATTGAACAACACCCTCAAATTCAAAATCAACCTCAACATTGAAAAACACCAACAAACTCAACAACAACCTCAACATTGAAAAATAACAACAACCTCAACATTGAAAAACACCAACAAATTCAACAACAACCTCAACATTGAAAAACAACAACAACCTAAACATTGAAGAACACCAACAAATTCAACAACAACCTCAACATTGAAAAACAACCACAACCTCAACATTGAAAAAAACCAACAAATTCAACAACAACCTCAACATTGAAAAACACCAACAAATTCAACAACAACCTCAGCATTGAAAAACAACAACAACCTCAACATTGAAAAAAACCAACAAATTCAACAACAACCTCAACATTGAAAAACAACAACAACCTCAACATTGAAAAACACCAACAAATTCAACAACAACTTCAACATTGAAAAACACCAACAAATTCAACAACAACCTCGAAATTGAAAAACACCAACAAATACAACAACAACCTCAACATTGAAAAACAACAACAACCTCAACATTGAAAAACACCAACAAATTCAACAACAACCTCAACATTGAAAAACACCAACAAATTCAGCAACAATCTCAACATTGAAAAACACTAACAAATTCAACAACAACCTCGAAATTGAAAAACACCAACAAATTCAACAACAAACTCAACATTGAAAAACACCAACAAATTCAACAACAAACTCAACATTGAAAAACAACAACAACCTCTACATTGAAAAACACCAACAAATTCAACAACAACCTCAACATTGAAAAACAACTACAACCTCAACATTGAAAAACACCAACAAATTCAACAACAACCTCAACATTGAAAAACACTAACAAATTCAACAACAAACTCAACATTGAAAAACAACAACAACCTCAACATTGAAAAACACCAACAAATTCAACAACAACCTCAACATTGAAAAACAACAACAACCTCAACATCGAAAAACACCAACAAATTTAACAACAACCTCAACATTGAAAAACACCAACAAATTCAATAACAACCTCAACATTGAAAAACAACAACAACCTAAACATTGAAAAACACCAACAAATTCAACAACAACCTCAACATTGAAAAACAACAACAACCTCAACATTGAAAAACACCAACAAATTCAACAACAACCTCAACATTGAAAAACACCAACAAATTCAACAACAACCTCAGCATTGAAAAGAACAACAACCTCAACATTGAAAAACACCAACAAATTCAACAACAACCTCAACATTGAAAAACACCAACAAATTCAACAACAACTTCAACATTGAAAAACACCAACAAATTCAACAACAACCTCGAAATTGAAAAACACCAACAAATACAACAACAACCTCAACATTGAAAAACAACAACAACATCAACATTGAAAAACACCAACAAATTCAACAACAACCTCAACATTGAAAAGCAACAACCACCTCAACATTGCAAAACACCAGCAAATTCAACAACAACCTCAACATTTAAAAACACCAACAAATTCAACAACAACCTCAACATTGAAAAACTACAACAATCTCAACATTGAAAAACACCAACAAATTCAACAACAACCTCAACATTGAAAAACAACAACAACCTCAACATTGAAAAACACCAACAAATTCAACAACAACCTCGACATTGAACAACACCCTCAAATTCAAAATCAACCTCAACATTGAAAAACACCAACAAACTCAACAACAACCTCAACATTGAAAAATAACAACAACCTCAACATTGAAAAACACCAACAAATTCAACAACAACCTCGACATTGAACAACACCCTCAAATTCAAAATCAACCTCAACATTGAAAAACACCAACAAACTCAACAACAACCTCAACATTGAAAAATAACTACAACCTCAACATTGAAAAACACCAACAAATTCAACAACAACCTCAACATTGAAACACACCAACAAATTCAACAACAACCTCAACATTGAAAAACAACAACAACCTCAACATTGAAAAACACCAACAAATTCAACAACAACCTCAAAATGAAAAACAACAACAACCTCAACATTGAAAAACACCAACAAATTCAACAACAACCTCAACATTGAAAAACAACAACAACCTCAACATTTAAAAACACCAACAAATTCAACAACAACCTCAACATTGAAAAACACCAACAAATTCAACAACAACCTCAACTTTGAAAAAGAACAACAACCTAAACATTGAAAAACACCAAGAAATTCAACAACAACCTCAACATTGAAAAACAACAACAACCTCAACATTGAAAAACACCAACAAATTCAACAACAACCTCAACATTGAAAAACACCAACAAATTCAACAACAACCTCAGCATTGAAAAACAACAACAACCTCAACATTGAAAAACACCAACAAATTCAACAACAACCTCAACATTGAAAAACAACAACAACCTCAACTTTGAAAAACACCAACAAATTCAACAACAACCTCAACATTGAAAAACAACAACAACCTCAACATTGAAAAACACCAACAAATTCAACAACAACCTCGACATTGAACAACACCCTCAAATTCAAAATGAACCTCAACATTGAAAAACACCAACAAACTCAACAACAACCTCAACATTGAAAAATAACAACAACCTCAACATTGAAAAACACCAACAAATTCAACAACAACCTCAACATTGAAAAACAACAACAACCTAAACATTGAAAAACACCAACAAATTCAACAACAACCTCAACATTGAAAAACAACAACAACCTCAACATTGAAAAAAACCAACAAATTCAACAACAACCTCAACATTGAAAAACACCAACAAATTCAACAACAACCTCAGCATTGAAAAACAACAACAACCTCAACATTGAAAAAAACCAACAAATTCAACAACAACCTCAACATTGAAAAACAACAACAACCTCAACATTGAAAAACACCAACAAATTCAACAACAACTTCAACATTGAAAAACACCAACAAATTCAACAACAACCTCGAAATTGAAAAACACTAACAAATACAACAACAACCTCAACATTGAAAAACAACAACAGCCTCAACATTGAAAAACACCAACAAATTCAACAACAACCTCAACATTGAAAAACACCAACAAATTCAGCAACAATCTCAACATTGAAAAACACTAACAAATTCAACAACAACCTCGAAATTGAAAAACACCAACAAATTCAACAACAAACTCAACATTGAAAAACACCAACAAATTCAACAACAACCTCAACATTGAAAAGCAACAACCACCTCAACATTGCAAAACACCAGCAAATTCAACAACAACCTCAACATTTAAAAACACCAACAAATTCAACAACAACCTCAACATTGAAAAACAACAATCTCAACATTGAAAAACACCAACAAATTCAACAACAACCTCAACATTGAAAAACAACAACAACCTCAACATTGAAAAACACCAACAAATTCAACAACAACCTCGACATTGAACAACACCCTCAAATTCAAAATCAACCTCAACATTGAAAAACACCAACAAACTCAACAACAACCTCAACATTGAAAAATAACAACAACCTCAACATTGAAAAAACACCAACAAATTCAACAACAACCTCAACATTGAAAAACAACAACAACCTAAACATTGAAAAACACCAACAAATTCAACAACAACCTCAACATTGAAAAACAACAACAACCTCAACATTGAAAAAAACCAACAAATTCAACAACAACCTCAACATTGAAAAACACCAACAAATTCAGCAACAACCTCAGCATTGAAAAACAACAACAACCTCAACATTGAAAAAAACCAACAAATTCAACAACAACCTCAACATTGAAAAACAACAACAACCTCAACATTGAAAAACACCAACAAATTCAACAACAACTTCAACATTGAAAAACACCAACAAATTCAACAACAACCTCGAAATTGAAAAACACCAACAAATACAACAACAACCTCAACATTGAAAAACAGCAACAACCTCAACATTGAAAAACACCAACAAATTCAACAACAACCTCAACATTGAAAAACACCAACAAATTCAGCAACAATCTCAACATTGAAAAACACTAACAAATTCAACAACAACCTCGAAATTGAAAAACACCAACAAATTCAACAACAAACTCAACATTGAAAAACACCAACAAATTCAACAACAAACTCAACATTGAAAAACAACAACAACCTCTACATTGAAAAACACCAACAAATTCAACAACAACCTCAACATTGAAAAACAACAACAACCTCAACATTGAAAAACACCAACAAATTCAACAACAACCTCAACATTGAAAAACAACAACAACCTAAACATTGAAAAACACCAACAAATTCAACAACAACCTCAACATTGAAAAACAACAACAACCTCAACATTGAAAAACACCAACAATTTCAAAAACAACCTCAACATTGAAAAACACCAACAAATTCAACAACAACCTCAGCATTGAAAAACAACAACAACCTCAACATTGAAAAACACCAACAAATTCAACAACAACCTCAACATTGAAAAACAACAACAAACTCAACATTGAAAAACACCAACAAATTCAACAACAACCTCAACATTGAAAAACAACAACAACCTCAACATTGAAAAACACCAACAAATTCAACAACAACCTCGACATTGAACAACACCCTCAAATTCAAAATCAACCTCAACATTGAAAAACACCAACAAACTCAACAACAACCTCAACATTGAAAAATAACAACAACCTCAACATTGAAAAACACCAACAAATTCAACAACAACCTCAACATTGAAAAACAACAACAACCTAAACATTGAAGAACACCAACAAATTCAACAACAACCTCAACATTGAAAAACAACAACAACCTCAACATTGAAAAAAACCAACAAATTCAACAACAACCTCAACATTGAAAAACACCAACAAATTCAACAACAACCTCAGCATTGAAAAACAACAACAACCTCAACATTGAAAAAAACCAACAAATTCAACAACAACCTCAACATTGAAAAACAACAACAACCTCAACATTGAAAAACACCAACAAATTCAACAACAACTTCAACATTGAAAAACACCAACAAATTCAACAACAACCTCGAAATTGAAAAACACCAACAAATACAACAACAACCTCAACATTGAAAAACAACAACAACCTGAACATTGAAAAACACCAACAAATTCAACAACAACCTCAACATTGAAAAACACCAACAAATTCAGCAACAATCTCAACATTGAAAAACACTAACAAATTCAACAACAACCTCGAAATTGAAAAACACCAACAAATTCAACAACAAACTCAACATTGAAAAACACCAACAAATTCAACAACAAACTCAACATTGAAAAACAACAACAACCTCTACATTGAAAAAACACCAACAAATTCAACAACAACCTCAACATTGAAAAACAACTACAACCTCAACATTGAAAAACACCAACAAATTCAACAACAACCTCAACATTGAAAAACACTAACAAATTCAACAACAAACTCAACATTGAAAAACAACAACAACCTCAACATTGAAAAACACCAACAAATTGAACAACAACCTCAACATTGAAAAACAACAACAACCTCAACATCGAAAAAACACCAACAAATTTAACAACAACCTCAACATTGAAAAACACCAACAAATTCAATAACAACCTCAACATTGAAAAACAACAACAACCTAAACATTGAAAAACACCAACAAATTCAACAACAACCTCAACATTGAAAAACAACAACAACCTCAACATTGAAAAACACCAACAAATTCAACAACAACCTCAACATTGAAAAACACCAACAAATTCAACAACAACCTCAGCATTGAAAAAGAACAACAACCTCAACATTGAAAAACACCAACAAATTCAACAACAACCTCAACATTGAAAAACACCAACAAATTCAACAACAACTTCAACATTGAAAAACACCAACAAATTCAACAACAACCTCGAAATTGAAAAACACCAACAAATACAACAACAACCTCAACATTGAAAAACAACAACAACCTCAACATTGAAAAACACCAACAAATTCAACAACAAACTCAACATTGAAAAGCAACAACCACCTCAACATTGCAAAACACCAGCAAATTCAACAACAACCTCAACATTTAAAAACACCAACAAATTCAACAACAACCTCAACATTGAAAAACAACAACAATCTCAACATTGAAAAACACCAACAAATTCAACAACAACCTCAACATTGAAAAACAACAACAACCTCAACATTGAAAAACACCAACAAATTCAACAACAACCTCGACATTGAACAACACCCTCAAATTCAAAATCAACCTCAACATTGAAAAACACCAACAAACTCAACAACAACCTCAACATTGAAAAATAACAACAACCTCAACATTGAAAAACACCAACAAATTCAACAACCAACCTCGACATTGAACAACACCCTCAAATTCAAAATCAACCTCAACATTGAAAAACACCAACAAACTCAACAACAACCTCAACATTGAAAAATAACTACAACCTCAACATTGAAAAAACACCAACAAATTCAACAACAACCTCAACATTGAAACACACCCAACAAATTCAACAACAACCTCAACATTGAAAAACAACAACAACCTCAACATTGAAAAACACCAACAAATTCAACAACAACCTCAAAATGAAAAACAACAACAACCTCAACATTGAAAAACACCAACAAATTCAACAACAAACCTCAACATTGAAAAACAACAACAACCTCAACATTGAAAAACACCAACAAATTCAACAACAACCTCAACATTGAAAAACACCAACAATTCAACAACAACCTCAACTTTGAAAAAGAACAACAACCTAAACATTGAAAAACACCAAGAAATTCAACAACAACCTCAACATTGAAAAACAACAACAACCTCAACATTGAAAAACACCAACAAATTCAACAACAACCTCAACATTGAAAAACACCAACAAATTCAACAACAACCTCAGCATTGAAAAACAACAACAACCTCAACATTGAAAAACACCAACAAATTCAACAACAACCTCAACATTGAAAAACAACAACAACCTCAACTTTGAAAAACACCAACAAATTCAACAACAACCTCAACATTGAAAAACAACAACAACCTCAACATTGAAAAACACCAACAAATTCAACAACAACCTCGACATTGAACAACACCCTCAAATTCAAAATGAACCTCAACATTGAAAAACACCAACAAACTCAACAACAACCTCAACATTGAAAAATAACAACAACCTCAACATTGAAAAACACCAACAAATTCAACAACAACCTCAACATTGAAAAACAACAACAACCTAAACATTGAAAAACACCAACAAATTCAACAACAACCTCAACATTGAAAAACAACAACAACCTCAACATTGAAAAAAACCAACAAATTCAACAACAACCTCAACATTGAAAAACACCAACAAATTCAACAACAACCCTCAGCATTGAAAAACAACAACAACCTCAACATTGAAAAAAACCAACAAATTCAACAACAACCTCAACATTGAAAAACAACAACAACCTCAACATTGAAAAACACCAACAAATTCAACAACAACTTCAACATTGAAAAACACCAACAAATTCAACAACAACCTCGAAATTGAAAAACACTAACAAATACAACAACAACCTCAACATTGAAAAACAACAACATCCTCAACATTGAAAAACACCAACAAATTCAACAACAACCTCAACATTGAAAAACACCAACAAATTCAAACAACAACCTCAACATTGAAAAACACCAACAAATTCAACAACAACCTCAACATTGAAAAACAACAACAACCTCTACATTGAAAAACATCAACAAATTCAACAACAACCTCAACATTGAAAAACAACAACAACCTCAACATTGAAAAACACCAACAAATTCAACAACAACCTCGAAATTGAAAAACACCAACAAATACAACAACAACCTCAACATTGAAAATCAACAACAACCTCAACATTGAAAAACACCAACAAATTCAACAACAACCTCAACATTGAAAAACACCAACAATTCAACAACAACCTCAACATTGAAAAACACTAACAAATTCAACAACAACCTCGAAATTGAAAAACACCAACAAATTCAACAACAAACTCAACATTGAAAAACACCAACAAATTCAACAACAAACTCAACATTGAAAAACAACAACAACCGCAACATTGAAAAACACCAAGAAATTCAACAACAATCTCAACATTGAAAAGCACCAACAAATTCAACAACAACCTCAACATTGAAAAACAACAACAACCTCAACATTGAAAAACACCAACAAATTCAACAACATCAACATTGAAAAACAACAACAACCTCAACATTGAAAAACAACAACAAACTCAACATTGAAAAATACCAACAAATTCAACAACAACCTCAACATTGAAAAACAACAACAACCTCAACATTGAAAAACACCAACAAATTCAACAACAACCTCAACATTGAAAAACACCAACAAATTCAACAACAACCACAACATTGAAAAACAACAACAACCTAAACATTGAAAAAACACCAACAAATTCAACAACAACCTCAACATTGAAAAACAACAACAACCTCAACATTGAAAAACACCAACAAATTCAACAACAACCTCAACATTGAAAAACACCAACAAATTCAACAACAACCTCAGCATTGAAAAACAACAACAACCTCAACATTGAAAAACACCAACAAATTCAACAACAAACCTCAACATTGAAAAACAACAACAACCTCAACATTGAAAAACACCAACAAATTCAACAACAACTTCAACATTGAAAAAACAACAACAAATTCAACAACAACCTCGAAATTGAAAAAACACCAACAAATACAACAACAACCTCAACATTGAAAAACAACAACAACCTCAACATTGAAAAAACACCAACAAATTCAACAACAACCTCAACATTGAAAAACACCAACAAATTCAGCAACAACCTCAACATTGAAAAACACTAACAAATTCAAACAACAACCTCGAAATTGAAAAACACCTACAAATTCAACAACAAACTCAACATTGAAAAACACCAACAAATTCAACAACAAACTCAACATTGAAAAACAACAACAACTCTACATTGAAAAACACCAACAAATTCAACAACAACCTCAACATTGAAAAACAACAACAACCTCAACATTGAAAAACACCAACAAAATCAACAACAACCTCAACATTGAAAAACACCAACAAATTCAACAACAAACTCAACATTGAAAAACAACAACAACCTCTACATTGAAAAACACCAACAAATTCAACAAAAACCTCAACATTGAAAAACAACAACAACCTCAAAATTGAAAAACACCAACAAATTCAACAACAACCTCAACATTGAAAAACACCAACAAATTCAATAACAACCTCAACATTGAAAAACAACAACAACCTAAACATTGAAAAAACACCAACAAATTCAACAACAACCTCAACATTGAAAAACAACAACAACCTCAACATTGAAAAACACCAACAAATTCAACAACAACCTCAACTTTGAAAAACACCAACAAATTCAACAACAACCTCAGCATTGAAAAAGAACAACAACCTCAACATTGAAAAACACCAACAAATTCAACAACAACCTCAACATTGAAAAACACCAACAAATTCAACAACAACTTCAACATTGAAAAACACCAACAAATTCAACAACAACCTCGAAATTGAAAAACACCAACAAATACAAACAACAACCTCAACATTGAAAAACAACAACAACCTCAACATTGAAAAACACCAACAAATTCAACAACAACCTCAACATTGAAAAACAACAACCACCTCAACATTGCAAAACACCAGCAAATTCAACAACAACCTCAACATTTAAAAACACCAACAAATTCAACAACAACCTCAACATTGAAAAACAACAACAATCTCAACATTGAAAAAACACCAACAAATTCAACAACAACCTCAACATTGAAAAACAACAACAACCTCAACATTGAAAAACACCAACAAATTCAACAACAACCTCGACATTGAAAAACACCCTCAAATTCAAAATCAACCTCAACATTGAAAAACACCAACAAACTCAACAACAACCTCAACATTGAAAAATAACAACAACCTCAACATTGAAAAACCTAAACAAATTCAACAACAACCTCAACATTGAAAAACACCAACAAATTCAACAACAAACTCAAGATTGAAAAACACCCACAAATTCAACAACCTCAAAATTGAAAAACAACAACAACCTCATCATTGAAAAACACCAACAACTTCAACAACAACCTCAACATTGAAAAACACCAACAAATTCAGCAACAATCTCAACATTGAAAAACAACAACAACCTCAACATTGAAAAACACCAACAAATTCAACAACAACCTCAACATTGAAAAACAACAACAACCTCAACATTGAAAAACACCAACAAATTCAACAAGAACCTAAACATTCAAAAACAACAACAAACTCAACATTGAAAAACACCAACAAATTCAACAACAACCTCAACATTGAAAAACAACAACAACCTCAACATTGAAAAACACCAACAAATTCAACAACAACCTCAACATTGAAAAACAACAACAACCTCAACATTGAAAAACACCAACAAATTCAACAACAACCTCAACATTGAAAAACACCAACAAATTCAACAACAACCTCAACATTGAAAAACAACAACAACCTCAACATTGAAAAACAACAACAAATTCAACAACAACTTCAACATTGAAAAACACCAAGAAATTCAACAAAAACCTCGAAATTGAAAAACACCAACAAATTCAACAACAACCTCAACATTGAAAAACACCAACAAATTCAACAACAACCTCAAAATTGAAAAACAACAACAACCTCAAAATTGAAAAACACCAACAAATTCAACAGCAACCTCAACATTTAAAAACACCAACAATTTCAACAACAACCTCAACATTTAAAAACGCCAACAAATTCAACAACAACCTCAACATTGAAAAGCAACAACCTCAACATTGAAAAACACCAACAAATTCAACAAAAAATTCAACATAGAAAAACACCAACAAATTCAACAACAACCCCGACATTGAAAAACACCAACAAATTCAACAACAACCTCAACATTGAAAAACAACAACAATCTCAACATTGAAAAACACCAACAAATTCAACAACAACCTCAACATTGAAAAACAGCAACAACCTCAACATTGAAAAACACCAACAAATTCAACAACAACTTCAACATTGAAAAACACCAACAAATTCAACAACAACGTCGACATTGAAAAACACCATCAAATTCAACAACAACCTCAACATTGAAAAACAACAACAACCTCAACATTGAAAAACACCAACAAATTCAACAAAAACCTCAACATTGAAAACACCAACAAATTCAAAAACAACCTCAACATTGAAAAACCACAACCTCAACATTGAAAAACACCATCAAATTCAACAACAACCTCAACATTGAAAAACAACAACAAACTCAACATTGAAAAACACCAACAAATTCAACAAAAACCTCAACATGTAAAAACGCAAACAAATTCAACAACAACCTCAACATTGAAAAACAACAACCTCAACATTGAAAAACACCAACAAATTCAACAAAAAATTCAACATAGAAAAACACCAACAAATTCAACAACAACCCCGACATTGAAAAACACCAACAAATTCAACAACAACCTCAACTTTGAAAAACAACAACAACCTCATCATGGAAAAACACCAACAAATTCAACAACAACCTCAACATTGAAAAACAAAAACATCCTCAAAATTGAAAAACACCAACAAATTCAACAACAACCCCAACATTTAAAAACAACAACAACCTCAGCATTGAAAAACACCAACAAATTCAACAACAACCTCAACATTGAAAAACACCAACAAATTCAACAACAACCTCAACATTGAAAAACACCAACAAATTCAACAACAACCTCAACATTGAAAAACACCAACAAATTCAACAACAACCTGAACATTGAAAAAGACCAACAACCTCAACATTGAAAAGCACCAACAAATTCAACAACAACCTCAGCATTGAAAAACAACAACAACCTCAACATTGAAAAACACCCACAAATTCAACAACAACCTCAACATTGAAAAACAACAACAAACTAAACATTGAAAAACACCAACAAATTCAACAACAACCTCAACATTGAAAAACAACAACAACTTCAACATTGAAAAACACCAACAAATTCAACAACAACCTCAACATTGAAAAACACCAACAAATTCAACAACAACCTCAACATTGAAAAACACCAACAAATTCAACAACAACCTCGAAATTGAAAAACACCAAAAAATTCAACAACAACCTCAACATTGAAAAACACCAACAAATTCAAAAACAACCTCAACATTGAAAAACAACAACAACCTCAACATTGAAAAACACCAACAAATTCAACAACAACCTCGACATTGAAAAGCACCAACAAATTCAACAACAACCTCAACATTGAAAAACAACAACAACCTCAACATTGAAAAACACCAACAAATTCAACAACAACCTCAACATTGAAAAACAACAACAACCTCAACATTGAAAAACAACAACAAACTCAACATTGAAAAACACCAACAAATTCAACAACAACCTCAACATTGAAAAACAACAACAACCTCAACATTGAAAAACACCAACAAATTCAACAACAACCTCAACATTGAAAAACAACAACAACCTCAACATTGAAAAACACCAACAAATTCAACAACAACCTCAACATTGAAAAACACCAACAAATTCAACAACAACCTCAACATTGAAAAACAACAACAACCTAAACATTGAAAAACACCAACAAATTCAACAACAACCTCAAAATTGAAAAACAACAACAACCTCAACATTGAAAAACGCCAACAAATTCAACAACAACATCAACATTGAAAAACACCAACAAATTCAACAACAAGCTCAATATTGAAAAACACTAACAAATTCAACAACAACCTCGAAATTGAAAAACACCAACAAATTCAACAACAACCTCAACATTGAAAGACACCAACAAATTCAACAACAACCTCAAATTGAAAAACAACAACAACCTCAACATTGAAAAATAACAACAACCTCAACATTGAAAAACATCAAAAAAATTCAACAAAAACCTCAACGTTGAAAACACCAACAAATTCAACAACAACCTCAACATTTAAAAACGCCAACAAATTCAACAACAACCTCAACATTGAAAAACAACAACCTCAACATTGAAAAACACCAACAAATTCAACAAAAAATTCAACATAGAAAAACACCAACAAATTCAACAACAACCCCGACATTGAAAAACACCAACAAATTCAACAACAACCTCAACTTTGAAAAACAACAACAACCTCATCATGGAAAAACACCAACAAATTCAACAACAACCTCAACATTGAAAAACAAAAACATCCTCAAAATTGAAAAACACCAACAAATTCAACAACAACCCCAACATTTAAAAACAACAACAACCTCAGCATTGAAAAACACCAACAAATTCAACAACAACTTCAACATTGAAAAACAACAACAAATTCAACAACAACCTCGTAATTGAAAAACACCAACAAATACAACAACAACCTCAACATTGAAAAACAACAACAACCTCAACATTGAAAAACGCCAACAAATTCAACAACAAACTCAACATTGAAAAACAACAACAACCTCTACATTGAAAAACACCAACAAATTCAGCAACAAAAAAACATTGAAAAACACTAACAAATTCAACAACAACCTCGAAATTGAAAAACACCTACAAATTCAACAACAAACTCAACATTGAAAAACACCAACAAATTCAACAACAAACTCAACATTGAAAAACGACAACAACCTCTACATTGAAAAACACCAACAAATTCAACAATAACCTCAACATTGAAAAACAACAACAACCTCAACATTGAAAAACACCAACAAATTCAACAACAACCTCAACATTGAAAAACACCAACAAATTCAACAACAACCTCAACATTGAAAAACAACAACAACCTAAACATTGAAAAACACCAACAAATTCAACAACAACCTCAACATTGAAAAACAACAACAACCTCAACATTGAAAAACACCAACAAATTCAACAACAACCTCAACTTTGAAAAACACCAACAAATTCAACAACAACCTCAGCATTGAAAAAGAACAACAACCTCAACATTGAAAAACACCAACAAATTCAACAACAACCTCAACATTGAAAAACACCAACAAATTCAACAACAACTTCAACATTGAAAAACACCAACAAATTCAACAACAACCTCGAAATTGAAAAACACCAACAAATACAACAACAACCTCAACATTGAAAAACAACAACAACCTCAACATTGAAAAACACCAACAAATTCAACAACAACCTCAACATTGAAAAACAACAACCACCTCAACATTGCAAAACACCAGCAAATTCAACAACAACCTCAACATTTATAAACACCAACAAATTCAACAACAACCTCAACATTGAAAAACAACAACAATCTCAACATTGAAAAACACCAACAAATTCAACAACAACCTCAACATTGAAAAACAACAACAACCTGAACATTGAAAAACACCAACAAATTCAACAACAACCTCGACATTGAAAAACACCCTCAAATTCAAAATCAACCTCAACATTGAAAAACACCAACAAACTCAACAACAACCTCAACATTGAAAAATAACAACAACCTCAACATTGAAAAACCTAAACAAATTCAACAACAACCTCAACATTGAAAAACACCAACAAATTCAACAACAAACTCAAGATTGAAAAATACCCACAAATTCAACAACCTCAAAATTGAAAAACAACAAAAACCTCATCATTGAAAAACACCAACAAATTCAACAACAACCTCAACATTGAAAAACACCAACAAATTCAACAACAACCTCAACATTGAAAAACAACAACAACCTCAACATTGAAAAACACCAACAAATTCAACAACAACCTCAACATTGAAAAACAACAACAACCTCAACATTGAAAAACACCAACAAATTCAACAAGAACCTCAACATTGAAAAACAACAACAACCTCAACATTGAAAAACACCAACAAATTCAACAACAACCTCAACATTGAAAAACAACAACAACCTCAACATTGAAAAACACCAACAAATTCAACAACAACCTCAACATTGAAAAACAACAACAACCTCAACATTGAAAAACAACAACAAATTCAACAACAACTTCAACATTGAAAAACACCAACAAATTCAACAACAACCTCGAAATTGAAAAACACCAACAAATTCAACAACAACCTCAACATTGAAAAACACCAACAAATTCAACAACAACCTCAAAATTGAAAAACAACAACAACCTCAAAATTGAAAAACACCAACAAATTCAACAGCAACCTCAACATTTAAAAACACCAACAATTTCAACAACAACCTCAACATTTAAAAACGCCAACAAATTCAACAAAAAATTCAACATAGAAAAACACCAACAAATTCAACAACAACCCCGACATTGAAAAACACCAACAAATTCAACAACAAGCTCAACATTGAAAAACAACAACAATCTCAACATTGAAAAACACCAACAAATTCAACAACAACTTCAACATTGAAAAACACCAACAAATTCAACAACAACGTCGACATTGAAAAACACCATCAAATTCAACAAGAACCTCAACATTGAAAAACAACAACAACCTCAACATTGAAAAACACCAACAAATTCAGCAAAAACCTCAACATTGAAAACACCAACAAATTCAACAACAACCTCAACATTGAAAAACCACAACCTCAACATTGAAAAACACCATCAAATTCAACAACCACCTCAACATTGAAAAACAACAACAAATTCAACATTGAAAAACACCAACAAATTCAACAAAAACCTCAACATTTAAAAACGCAAACAAATTCAACAACAACCTCAACATTGAAAAACAACAACCTCAACATTGAAAAACACCAACAAATTCAACAAAAAATTCAACATAGAAAAACACCAACAAATTCAACAACAACCCCGACATTGAAAAACACCAACAAATTCAACAACAACCTCAACTTTGAAAAACAGCAACAACCTCATCATGGAAAAACACCAACAAATTCAACAACAACCTCAGCATTGAAAAATAACAACAACCTCAACATTGAAAAACCTAAACAAATTCAACAACAACCTCAACATTGAAAAACACCAACAAATTCAACAACAAACTCAAGATTGAAAAATACCCACAAATTCAACAACCTCAAAATTGAAAAACAACAAAAACCTCATCATTGAAAAACACCAACAAATTCAACAACAACCTCAACATTGAAAAACACCAACAAATTCAACAACAACCTCAACATTGAAAAACAACAACAACCTCAACATTGAAAAACACCAACAAATTCAACAACAACCTCAACATTGAAAAACAACAACAACCTCAACATTGAAAAACACCAACAAATTCAACAAGAACCTCAACATTGAAAAACAACAACAACCTCAACATTGAAAAACACCAACAAATTCAACAACAACCTCAACATTGAAAAACAACAACAACCTCAACATTGAAAAACACCAACAAATTCAACAACAACCTCAACATTGAAAAACAACAACAACCTCAACATTGAAAAACAACAACAAATTCAACAACAACTTCAACATTGAAAAACACCAACAAATTCAACAACAACCTCGAAATTGAAAAACACCAACAAATTCAACAACAACTTCAACATTGAAAAACACCAACAAATTCAACAACAACCTCAAAATTGAAAAACAACAACAACCTCAAAATTGAAAAACACCAACAAATTCAACAGCAACCTCAACATTTAAAAACACCAACAATTTCAACAACAACCTCAACATTTAAAAACGCCAACAAATTCAACAAAAAATTCAACATAGAAAAACACCAACAAATTCAACAACAACCCCGACATTGAAAAACACCAACAAATTCAACAACAAGCTCAACATTGAAAAACAACAACGATCTCAACATTGAAAAACACCAACAAATTCAACAACAACCTCAACATTGAAAAACAGCAACAACCTCAACATTGAAAAACACCAACAAATTCAACAACAACTTCAACATTGAAAAACACCAACAAATTCAACAACAACGTCGACATTGAAAAACACCATCAAATTCAACAAGAACCTCAACATTGAAAAACAACAACAACCTCAACATTGAAAAACACCAACAAATTCAACAAAAACCTCAACATTGAAAACACCAACAAATTCAACAACAACCTCAACATTGAAAAACCACAACCTCAACATTGAAAAACACCATCAAATTCAACAACAACCTCAACATTGAAAAACAACAACAAATTCAACATTGAAAAACACCAACAAATTCAACAAAAACCTCAACATTTAAAAACGCAAATAAATTCAACAACAACCTCAACATTGAAAAACAACAACCTCAACATTGAAAAACACCAACAAATGCAACAAAAAATTCAACATAGAAAAACACCAACAAATTCAACAACAACCCCGACATTGAAAAACACCAACAAATTCAACAACAACCTCAACTTTGAAAAACAGCAACAACCTCATCATGGAAAAACACCAACAAATTCAACAACAACCTCAACATTGAAAAACACCAACAAATTCAACAACAACCTCAACATTGAAAAACAACAACAAACTAAACATTGAAAAACACCAACAAATTCAACAACAACCTCAACATTGAAAAAAAACAACAACCTCAACATTGAAAAACACCAACAAATTCAACATCAACCTCAACATTGAAAAACACCAACAAATTCAACAACAACCTCAACATTGAAAAACACCAACAAATTCAACAACAACCTCGAAATTGAAAAACACCAAAAAATTCAACAACAAACTCAACATTGAAAAATCCCAACAAATTCAACAACAACCTCAACATTGAAAAACAACAACAACCTCAACATTGAAAAACACCAACAAATTCAACAACAACCTCGACATTGAAAAGCACCAACAAATTCAACAACAACCTCAACATTGAAAAACAACAACAACCTCAACATTGAAAAACACCAACAAATTCAACAACAACCTCAACATTGAAAAACAACAACAACCTCAACATTGAAAAACAACAACAAACTCACCATTGAAAAACACCAACAAATTCAACAACAACCTCAACATTGAAAAACAACAACAACCTCAAAATTGAAAAACACCAACAAATTCAACAACAACCTCAACATTGAAAAACACCAACAAATTCAACAACAACCTCAACATTGAAAAACACCAACAAATTCAACAACTACCTCAACATTGAAAAACAACAACAACCTAAACATTGAAAAACACCAACAAATTCAACAACAACCTCAACATTGAAAAACAACAACAACCTCAACATTGAAAAACACCAACAAATTCAACAACAACCTCAACATTGAAAAACACCAACAAATTCAACAACAAGCTCAATATTGAAAAACACTAACAAATTCAACAACAACCTCGAAATTGAAAAACACCAACAAATTCAACAACAACCTCAACATTGAAAGACACCAACAAATTCAACAACAACCTCAAATTGAAAAACAACAACAACCTCAACATTGAAAAATAACAACAACCTCAACATTGAAAAACACCAACAAATTCAACAAAAACCTCAACACTGAAAACACCAACAAATTCAACAACAACCTCAACATTTAAAAACGCCAACAAATTCAACAACAACCTCAACATTGAAAAACAACAACCTCAACATTGAAAAACACCAACAAATTCAACAAAAAATTCAACATAGAAAAACACCAACAAATTCAACAACAACCCCGACATTGAAAAACACCAACAAATTCAACAACAACCTCAACTTTGAAAAACAACAACAACCTCATCATGGAAAAACACCAACAAATTCAACAACAACCTCAACATTGAAAAACAACAACAACCTCAACATTGAAAAACACCAACAAATTCAACAAGAACCTCAACATTGAAAAACAACAACCTCAACATTGAAAAACACCAACAAATTCAACAACAACCTCAACATTGAAAAACAACAACAACCTCAACATTGAAAAACACCAACAAATTCAACAACAACCTCAACATTGAAAAACAACAACAACCTCAACATTGAAAAACAACAACAAATTCAACAACAACTTCAACATTGAAAAACACCAACAAATTCAACAACAACCTCGAAATTGAAAAACACCAACAAATTCAACAACAACCTCAACATTGAAAAACACCAACAAATTCAACAACAACCTCAAAATTGAAAAACAACAACAACCTCAAAATTGAAAAACACCAACAAATTCAACAGCAACCTCAACATTTAAAAACACCAACAATTTCAACAACAACCTCAACATTTAAAAACGCCAACAAATTCAACAAAAAATTCAACATAGAAAAACACCAACAAATTCAACAACAACCCCGACATTGAAAAACACCAACAAATTCAACAACAAGCTCAACATTGAAAAACAACAACAATCTCAACATTGAAAAACACCAACAAATTCAACAACAACCTCAACATTGAAAAACAGCAACAACCTCAACATTGAAAAACACCAACAAATTCAACAACAACTTCAACATTGAAAAACACCAACAAATTCAACAACAACGTCGACATTGAAAAACACCATCAAATTCAACAAGAACCTCAACATTGAAAAACAACAACAACCTCAACATTGAAAAACACCAACAAATTCAACAAAAACCTCAACATTGAAAACACCAACAAATTCAACAACAACCTCAACATTGAAAAACCATAACCTCAACATTGAAAAACACCATCAAATTCAACAACCACCTCAACATTGAAAAACAACAAGAAATTCAACATTGAAAAACACCAACAAATTCATTAAAAACCTCAACATTTAAAAACGCAAACAAATTCAACAACAACCTCAACATTGAAAAACAACAACCCCGACATTGAAAAACACCAACAAATTCAACAACAACCTCAACTTTGAAAAACAGCAACAACCTCATCATGGAAAAACACCAACAAATTCAACAACAACCTCAGCATTGAAAAATAACAACAACCTCAACATTGAAAAACCTAAACAAATTCAACAACAACCTCAACATTGAAAAACACCAACAAATTCAACAACAAACTCAAGATTGAAAAATACCCACAAATTCAACAACCTCAAAATTGAAAAACAACAAAAACCTCATCATTGAAAAACACCAACAAATTCAACAACAACCTCAACATTGAAAAACACCAACAAATTCAACAACAACCTCAACATTGAAAAACAACAACAACCTCAACATTGAAAAACACCAACACATTCAACAAGAACCTCAACATTGAAAAACAACAACAACCTCAACATTGAAAAACACCAACAAATTCAACAAGAACCTCAACATTGAAAAACAACAACAACCTCAACATTGAAAAACACCAACAAATTCAACAACAACCTCAACATTGAAAAACAACAACAACCTCAACATTGAAAAACACCAACAAATTCAACAACAACCTCAACATTGAAAAACAACAACAACCTCAACATTGAAAAACAACAACAAATTCAACAACAACTTCAACATTGAAAAACACCAACAAATTCAACAACAACCTCGAAATTGAAAAACACCAACAAATTCAACAACAACCTCAACATTGAAAAACACCAACAAATTCAACAACAACCTCAAAATTGAAAAACAACAACAACCTCAAAATTGAAAAACACCAACAAATTCAACAGCAACCTCAACATTTAAAAACACCAACAATTTCAACAACAACCTCAACATTTAAAAACGCCAACAAATTCAACAAAAAATTCAACATAGAAAAACACCAACAAATTCAACAACAACCCCGACATTGAAAAACACCAACAAATTCAACAACAAGCTCAACATTGAAAAACAACAACAATCTCAACATTGAAAAACACCAACAAATTCAACAACAACCTCAACATTGAAAAACAGCAACAACCTCAACATTGAAAAACACCAACAAATTCAACAACAACTTCAACATTGAAAAACACCAACAAATTCAACAACAACGTCGACATTGAAAAACACCATCAAATTCAACAAGAACCTCAACATTGAAAAACAACAACAACCTCAACATTGAAAAACACCAACAAATTCAACAACAACCTCAACATTGAAAAACCACAACCTCAACATTGAAAAACACCATCAAATTCAACAACAACCTCAACATTGAAAAACAACAACAAATTCAACATTGAAAAACACCAACAAATTCAACAAAAACCTCAACATTTAAAAACGCAAACAAATTCAACAACAACCTCATCATTGAAAAACAACAACCTCAACATTGAAAAACACCAACAAATTCAACAAAAAATTCAACATAGAAAAACACCAACAAATTCAACAACAACCCCGACATTGAAAAACACCAACAAATTCAACAACAACCTCAACTTTGAAAAACAGCAACAACCTCATCATGGAAAAACACCAACAAATTCAACAACAACCTCAACATTGAAAAACACCGACAAATTCAACAACAACCTCAACATTGAAAAACAACAACAAACTAAACATTGAAAAACACCAACAAATTCAACAACAACCTCAACATTGAAAAACAACAACAACCTCAACATTGAAAAACACCAACAAATTCAACAACAACCTCAACATTGAAAAACACCAACAAATTCAACAACAACCTCAACATTGAAAAACACCAACAAATTCAACAACAACCTTGAAATTGAAAAACACCAAAAAATTCAACAACAAACTCAACATTGAAAAATCCCAACAAATTCAACAACAACCTCAACATTGAAAAACAACAACAACCTCAACATTGAAAAACACCAACAAATTCAACAACAACCTCGACATTGAAAAGCACCAACAAATTCAACAACAACCTCAACATTGAAAAACAACAACAACCTCAACATTGAAAAACACCAACAAATTCAACAACAACCTCAACATTGAAAAACAACAACAACCTCAACATTGAAAAACAACAACAAACTCACCATTGAAAAACACCAACAAATTCAACAACAACCTCAACATTGAAAAACAACAACAACCTCAAAATTGAAAAACACCAACAAATTCAACAACAACCTCAACATTGAAAAACAACAACAACCTCAA
This sequence comes from Isurus oxyrinchus, assembly GCA_026770705.1. Lineage (NCBI taxonomy): Eukaryota > Metazoa > Chordata > Chondrichthyes > Lamniformes > Lamnidae > Isurus > Isurus oxyrinchus. Next base: position 1,570,461 of record JANJGN010000104.1, on the reverse strand, counting down.
CATTGAAAAACACCAACAAATTCAACAACAACCTCAACATTGAAAAACACCAACAAATTCAACAACAACCTCAACATTGAAAAACAACAACAACCTAAACATTGAAAAACACCAACAAATTCAACAACAACCTCAACATTGAAAAACAACAACAACCTCAACATTGAAAAACACCAACAAATTCAACAGCAACCTCAACATTTAAAAACACCAACAATTTCAACAACAACCTCAACATTTAAAAACGCCAACAAATTCAACAAAAAATTCAACATAGAAAAACACCAACAAATTCAACAACAACCCCGACATTGAAAAACACCAACAAATTCAACAACAAGCTCAACATTGAAAAACAACAACAATCTCAACATTGAAAAACACCAACAAATTCAACAACAACCTCAACATTGAAAAACAGCAACAACCTCAACATTGAAAAACACCAACAAATTCAACAACAACTTCAACATTGAAAAACACCAACAAATTCAACAACAACGTCGACATTGAAAAACACCATCAAATTCAACAAGAACCTCAACATTGAAAAACAACAACAACCTCAACATTGAAAAACACCAACAAATTCAACAACAACCTCAACATTGAAAAACCACAACCTCAACATTGAAAAACACCATCAAATTCAACAACAACCTCAACATTGAAAAACAACAACAAATTCAACATTGAAAAACACCAACAAATTCAACAAAAACCTCAACATTTAAAAACGCAAACAAATTCAACAACAACCTCATCATTGAAAAACAACAACCTCAACATTGAAAAACACCAACAAATTCAACAAAAAATTCAACATAGAAAAACACCAACAAATTCAACAACAACCCCGACATTGAAAAACACCAACAAATTCAACAACAACCTCAACTTTGAAAAACAGCAACAACCTCATCATGGAAAAACACCAACAAATTCAACAACAACCTCAACATTGAAAAACACCGACAAATTCAACAACAACCTCAACATTGAAAAACAACAACAAACTAAACATTGAAAAACACCAACAAATTCAACAACAACCTCAACATTGAAAAACAACAACAACCTCAACATTGAAAAACACCAACAAATTCAACAACAACCTCAACATTGAAAAACACCAACAAATTCAACAACAACCTCAACATTGAAAAACACCAACAAATTCAACAACAACCTTGAAATTGAAAAACACCAAAAAATTCAACAACAAACTCAACATTGAAAAATCCCAACAAATTCAACAACAACCTCAACATTGAAAAACAACAACAACCTCAACATTGAAAAACACCAACAAATTCAACAACAACCTCGACATTGAAAAGCACCAACAAATTCAACAACAACCTCAACATTGAAAAACAACAACAACCTCAACATTGAAAAACACCAACAAATTCAACAACAACCTCAACATTGAAAAACAACAACAACCTCAACATTGAAAAACAACAACAAACTCACCATTGAAAAACACCAACAAATTCAACAACAACCTCAACATTGAAAAACAACAACAACCTCAAAATTGAAAAACACCAACAAATTCAACAACAACCTCAACATTGAAAAACAACAACAACCTCAACATTGAAAAACACCAACAAATTCAACAACAACCTCAACATTGAAAAACACCAACAAATTCAACAACAACCTCAACATTGAAAAACAACAACAACCTAAACATTGAAAAACACCAACAAATTCAACAACAACCTCAACATTGAAAAACAACAACAACCTCAACATTGAAAAACACCAACAAATTCAACAACAACCTCAACATTGAAAAACACCAACAAATTCAACAACAAGCTCAATATTGAAAAACAATAACAAATTCAACAACAACCTCGAAATTGAAAAACACCAACAAATTCAACAACAACCTCAACATTGAAAGACACCAACAAATTCAACAACAACCTCAAATTGAAAAACAACAACAACCTCAACATTGAAAAATAACAACAACCTCAACATTGAAAAACACCAACAAATTCAACAAAAACCTCAACACTGAAAACACCAACAAATTCAACAACAACCTCAACATTTAAAAACGCCAACAAATTCAACAACAACCTCAACATTGAAAAACAACAACCTCAACATTGAAAAACACCAACAAATTCAACAAAAAATTCAACATAGAAAAACACCAACAAATTCAACAACAACCCCGACATTGAAAAACACCGACAAATTCAACAACAACCTCAACTTTGAAAAACAACAACAACCTCATCATGGAAAAACACCAACAAATTCAACAACAACCTCAACATTGATAAACAAAAACATCCTCAAAATTGAAAAACACCAACAAATTCAACAACAACCCCAACATTTAAAAACAACAACAACCTCAGCATTGAAAAACACCAACAAATTCAACAACAACCTCAGCATTGAAAAACACCAACAAATTCAACAACAACCTCTACATTGAAAAACACCAACAAATTCAACAAAAACCTCAACATTTAAAAACGCAAACAAATTCAACAACAACCTCAACATTGAAAAACAACAACCACAACATTGAAAAACACCAACAAATTCAACAAAAAATTCAACATAGAAAAACACCAACAAATTCAACAACAACCCCGACATTGAAAAACACCAACAAATTCAACAGCAACCTCAACTTTGAAAAACAACAACAACCTCATCATGGAAAAACACCAACAAATTCAACAACAACCTCAACATTGAAAAACAAAAACATCCTCAAAATTGAAAAACACCAACAAATTCAACAACAACCCCAACATTTAAAAACAACAACAACCTCAGCATTGAAAAACAACAACAAATTCAACAACAACCTCAACATTGAAAAACACCAACAAATTCAACAACAACCTCAATATTGAAAAACACCAACAAATTCAACAACAACCTCAACATTGAAAAACAACAACAAATTCAACAACAACCTGAACATTGAAAAACACCAACAACCTCAACATTGAAAAGCACCAACAAATTCAACAACAACCTCAACATTGAAAAACAACAACAACCTCAACATTGAAAAACACCAACAAATTCAACAACAACCTCAACATTGAAAAACAACAACAAACTAAACATTGAAAAACACCAACAAATTCAACAACAACCACAACATTGAAAAACAACAACAACCTCAACATTGAAAAACACCAACAAATTCAACAACAACCTCAACATTGAAAAAGACCAACAAATTCAACAACAACCTCAACATTGAAAAACACCAACAAATTCAACAACAACCTCGAAATTGAAAAACACCAAAAAATTCAACAACAAACTCAACATTGAAAAACCCCAACAAATTCAACAACAACCTCAACATTGAAAAACAACAACAACCTCAACATTGAAAAACACCAACAAATTCAACAACATCCTCGACATTGAAAAGCACCAACAAATTCAACAACAACCTCAACATTGAAAAACAACAACAACCTCAACATTGAAAAACACCAACAAATTCAACAACAACCTCAACATTGAAAAACAACAACAACCTCAACATTGAAAAACAACAACAAACTCAACATTGAAAAACACCAACAAATTCAACAACAACCTCAACATTGAAAAACAACAATAACCTCAAAATTGAAAAACACCAACAAATTCAACAACAACCTCAACATTGAAAAACAACAACAACCTCAACATTGAAAAACACCAACAAATTCAACAACAACCTCAACATTGAAAAACACCAACAAATTCAACAACAACCTCAACATTGAAAAACAACAACAACCTAAACATTGAAAAACACCAACTATTTCAACAACAACCTCAACATTGAAAAACAACAACAAACTCAACATTGAAAAACACCAACAAATTCAACAACAACCTCAACATTGAAAAACACCAACAAATTCAACAACAAGCTCAATATTGAAAAACACTAACAAATTCAACAACAACCTCGAAATTGAAAAACACCAACAAATTCAACAACAACCTCAACATTGAAAGACACCAACAAATTCAACAACAACCTCAAATTGAAAAACAACAACAACCTCAACATTGAAAAATAACAACAACCTCAACATTGAAAAACACCAACAAATTCAACAAAAACCTCAACATTGAAAACACCAACAAATTCAACAACAACCTCAACATTTAAAAACGCCAACAAATTCAACAACAACCTCAACATTGAAAAACAATAACCTCAACATTGAAAAACACCAACAAATTCAACAAAAAATTCAACATAGAAAAACACCAACAAATTCAACAACAACCCCGACATTGAAAAACACCAACAAATTCAACAACAACCTCAACTTTGAAAAACAACAACAACCTCAACATTGAAAAACAACAACAATCTCAACATTGAAAAACACCAACAAATTCAACAACAACCTCAACATTGAAAAACAGCAACAACCTCAACATTGAAAAACACCAACAAATTCAACAATAACTTCAACATTGAAAAACACCAACAAATTCAACAACAACGTCGACATTGAAAAACACCATCAAATTCAACAACAACCTCAACATTGAAAAACAACAACAACCTCAACATTGAAAAACACCAACAAAATCAACAAAAACCTCAACATTGAAAACACCAACAAATTCAACAACAACCTCAACATTGAAAAACCTCAACCTCAACATTGAAAAACACCATCAAATTCAACAACAACCTCAACATTGAAAAACAACAACAAACTCAACATTGAAAAACACCAACAAATTCAACAAAAACCTCAACATGTAAAAACGCAAACAAATTCAACAACAACCTCAACATTGAAAAACAACAACCTCAACATTGAAAAACACCAACAAATTCAACAAAAATTTCAACATAGAAAAACACAAACAAATTCAACAACAACCCCGACATTGAAAAACACCAACAAATTCAACAACAACCTCAACTTTGAAAAACAACAACAACCTCATCATGGAAAAACACCAACAAATTCAACAACAACCTCAACATTGAAAAACAAAAACATCCTCAAAATTGAAAAACACCAACAAATTCAACAACAACCCCAACATTTAAAAACAACAACAACCTCAGCATTGAAAAACACCAACAAATTCAACAACAACCTCAACATTGAAAAACACCAACAAATTCAACAACAACCTCAACATTGAAAAACACCAACAAATTCAACAACAACCTCAACATTGAAAAACACCAACAAATTCAACAACAACCTGAACATTGAAAAACACCAACAACCTCAACATTGAAAAGCACCAACAAATTCAACAACAACCTCAACATTGAAAAACAACAACAACCTCAACATTGAAAAACACCAACAAATTCAACAACAACCTCAACATTGAAAAACAACAACAAACTAAACATTGAAAAACACCAACAAATTCAACAACAACCTCAACATTGAACAACAACAACAACCTCAACATTGAAAAACACCAACAAATTCAACAACAACCTCAACATTTAAAAACGCCAACAAATTCAACAAAAAATTCAACATAGAAAAACACCAACAAATTCAACAACAACCCCGACATTGAAAAACACCAACAAATTCAACAACAAGCTCAACATTGAAAAACAACAACAATCTCAACATTGAAAAACACCAACAAATTCAACAACAACCTCAACATTGAAAAACAGCAACAACCTCAACATTGAAAAACACCAACAAATTCAACAACAACTTCAACATTGAAAAACACCAACAAATTCAACAACAACGTCGACATTGAAAAACACCATCAAATTCAACAAGAACCTCAACATTGAAAAACAACAACAACCTCAACATTGAAAAACACCAACAAATTCAACAAAAACCTCAACATTGAAAACACCAACAAATTCAACAACAACCTCAACATTGAAAAACCACAACCTCAACATTGAAAAACACCATCAAATTCAACAACCACCTCAACATTGAAAAACAACAACAAATTCAACATTGAAAAACACCAACAAATTCAACAAAAACCTCAACATTTAAAAACGCAAACAAATTCAACAACAACCTCAACATTGAAAAACAACAACCTCAACATTGAAAAACACCAACAAATTCAACAAAAAATTCAACATAGAAAAACACCAACAAATTCAACAACAACCCCGACATTGAAAAACACCAACAAATTCAACAACAACCTCAACTTTGAAAAACAGCAACAACCTCATCATGGAAAAACACCAACAAATTCAACAACAACCTCAGCATTGAAAAATAACAACAACCTCAACATTGAAAAACCTAAACAAATTCAACAACAACCTCAACATTGAAAAACACCAACAAATTCAACAACAAACTCAAGATTGAAAAATACCCACAAATTCAACAACCTCAAAATTGAAAAACAACAAAAACCTCATCATTGAAAAACACCAACAAATTCAACAACAACCTCAACATTGAAAAACACCAACAAATTCAACAACAACCTCAACATTGAAAAACAACAACAACCTCAACATTGAAAAACACCAACAAATTCAACAACAACCTCAACATTGAAAAACAACAACAACCTCAACATTGAAAAACACCAACAAATTCAACAAGAACCTCAACATTGAAAAACAACAACAACCTCAACATTGAAAAACACCAACAAATTCAACAACAACCTCAACATTGAAAAACAACAACAACCTCAACATTGAAAAACACCAACAAATTCAACAACAACCTCAACATTGAAAAACAACAACAACCTCAACATTGAAAAACAACAACAAATTCAACAACAACTTCAACATTGAAAAACACCAACAAATTCAACAACAACCTCGAAATTGAAAAACACCAACAAATTCAACAACAACCTCAACATTGAAAAACACCAACAAATTCAACAACAACCTCAAAATTGAAAAACAACAACAACCTCAAAATTGAAAAACACCAACAAATTCAACAGCAACCTCAACATTTAAAAACACCAACAATTTCAACAACAACCTCAACATTTAAAAACGCCAACAAATTCAACAAAAAATTCAACATAGAAAAACACCAACAAATTCAACAACAACCCCGACATTGAAAAACACCAACAAATTCAACAACAAGCTCAACATTGAAAAACAACAACAATCTCAACATTGAAAAACACCAACAAATTCAACAACAACCTCAACATTGAAAAACAGCAACAACCTCAACATTGAAAAACACCAACAAATTCAACAACAACTTCAACATTGAAAAACACCAACAAATTCAACAACAACGTCGACATTGAAAAACACCATCAAATTCAACAAGAACCTCAACATTGAAAAACAACAACAACCTCAACATTGAAAAACACCAACAAATTCAACAAAAACCTCAACATTGAAAACACCAACAAATTCAACAACAACCTCAACATTGAAAAACCACAACCTCAACATTGAAAAACACCATCAAATTCAACAACAACCTCAAATTTGAAAAACAACAACAAATTCAACATTGAAAAACACCAACAAATTCAACAAAAACCTCAACATTTAAAAACGCAAACAAATTCAACAACAACCTCATCATTGAAAAACAACAACCTCAACATTGAAAAACACCAACAAATTCAACAAAAAATTCAACATAGAAAAACACCAACAAATTCAACAACAACCCCGACATTGAAAAACACCAACAAATTCAACAACAACCTCAACTTTGAAAAACAGCAACAACCTCATCATGGAAAAACACCAACAAATTCAACAACAACCTCAACATTGAAAAACACCGACAAATTCAACAACAACCTCAACATTGAAAAACAACAACAAACTAAACATTGAAAAACACCAACAAATTCAACAACAACCTCAACATTGAAAAACAACAACAACCTCAACATTGAAAAACACCAACAAATTCAACAACAACCTCAACATTGAAAAACACCAACAAATTCAACAACAACCTCAACATTGAAAAACACCAACAAATTCAACAACAACCTCGAAATTGAAAAACACCAAAAAATTCAACAACAAACTCAACATTGAAAAATCCCAACAAATTCAACAACAACCTCAACATTGAAAAACAACAACAACCTCAACATTGAAAAACACCAACAAATTCAACAACAACCTCGACATTGAAAAGCACCAACAAATTCAACAACAACCTCAACATTGAAAAACAACAACAACCTCAACATTGAAAAACACCAACAAATTCAACAACAACCTCAACATTGAAAAACAACAACAACCTCAACATTGAAAAACAACAACAAACTCACCATTGAAAAACACCAACAAATTCAACAACAACCTCAACATTGAAAAACAACAACAACCTCAAAATTGAAAAACACCAACAAATTCAACAACAACCTCAACATTGAAAAACAACAACAACCTCAACATTGAAAAACACCAACAAATTCAACAACAACCTCAACATTGAAAAACACCAACAAATTCAACAACAACCTCAACATTGAAAAACAACAACAACCTAAACATTGAAAAACACCAACAAATTCAACAACAACCTCAACATTGAAAAACAACAACAACCTCAACATTGAAAAACACCAACAAATTCAACAACAACCTCAACATTGAAAAACACCAACAAATTCAACAACAAGCTCAATATTGAAAAACACTAACAAATTCAACAACAACCTCGAAATTGAAAAACACCAACAAATTCAACAACAACCTCAACATTGAAAGACACCAACAAATTCAACAACAACCTCAAATTGAAAAACAACAACAACCTCAACATTGAAAAATAACAACAACCTCAACATTGAAAAACACCAACAAATTCAACAAAAACCTCAACACTGAAAACACCAACAAATTCAACAACAACCTCAACATTTAAAAACGCCAACAAATTCAACAACAACCTCAACATTGAAAAACAACAACCTCAACATTGAAAAACACCAACAAATTCAACAAAAAATTCAACATAGAAAAACACCAACAAATTCAACAACAACCCCGACATTGAAAAACACCGACAAATTCAACAACAACCTCAACTTTGAAAAACAACAACAACCTCATCATGGAAAAACACCAACAAATTCAACAACAACCTCAACATTGAAAAACAAAAACATCCTCAAAATTGAAAAACACCAACAAATTCAACAACAACCCCAACATTTAAAAACAACAACAACCTCAGCATTGAAAAACACCAACAAATTCAACAACAACCTCAGCATTGAAAAACACCAACAAATTCAACAACAACCTCTACATTGAAAAACACCAACAAATTCAACAAAAACCTCAACATTTAAAAACGCAAACAAATTCAACAACAACCTCAACATTGAAAAACAACAACCACAACATTGAAAAACACCAACAAATTCAACAAAAAATTCAACATAGAAAAACACCAACAAATTCAACAACAACCCCGACATTGAAAAACACCAACAAATTCAACAGCAACCTCAACTTTGAAAAACAACAACAACCTCATCATGGAAAAACACCAACAAATTCAACAACAACCTCAACATTGAAAAACAAAAACATCCTCAAAATTGAAAAACACCAACAAATTCAACAACAACCCCAACATTTAAAAACAACAACAACCTCAGCATTGAAAAACAACAACAAATTCAACAACAACCTCAACATTGAAAAACACCAACAAATTCAACAACAACCTCAATATTGAAAAACACCAACAAATTCAACAACAACCTCAACATTGAAAAACAACAACAAATTCAACAACAACCTGAACATTGAAAAACACCAACAACCTCAACATTGAAAAGCACCAACAAATTCAACAACAACCTCAACATTGAAAAACAACAACAACCTCAACATTGAAAAACACCAACAAATTCAACAACAACCTCAACATTGAAAAACAACAACAAACTAAACATTGAAAAACACCAACAAATTCAACAACAACCTCAACATTGAAAAACAACAACAACCTCAACATTGAAAAACACCAACAAATTCAACAACAACCTCAACATTGAAAAAGACCAACAAATTCAACAACAACCTCAACATTGAAAAACACCAACAAATTCAACAACAACCTCGAAATTGAAAAACACCAAAAAATTCAACAACAAACTCAACATTGAAAAACCCCAACAAATTCAACAACAACCTCAACATTGAAAAACAACAACAACCTCAACATTGAAAAACACCAACAAATTCAACAACATCCTCGACATTGAAAAGCACCAACAAATTCAACAACAACCTCAACATTGAAAAACAACAACAACCTCAACATTGAAAAACACCAACAAATTCAACAACAACCTCAACATTGAAAAACAACAACAACCTCAACATTGAAAAACACCAACAAATTCAACAACAACCTCAACATTGAAAAACACCAACAAATTCAACAACAACCTCAACATTGAAAAACAACAACAACCTAAACATTGAAAAACACCAACTATTTCAACAACAACCTCAACATTGAAAAACAACAACAAACTCAACATTGAAAAACACCAACAAATTCAACAACAACCTCAACATTGAAAAACACCAACAAATTCAACAACAAGCTCAATATTGAAAAACACTAACAAATTCAACAACAACCTCGAAATTGAAAAACACCAACAAATTCAACAACAACCTCAACATTGAAAGACACCAACAAATTCAACAACAACCTCAAATTGAAAAACAACAACAACCTCAACATTGAAAAATAACAACAACCTCAACATTGAAAAACACCAACAAATTCAACAAAAACCTCAACATTGAAAACACCAACAAATTCAACAACAACCTCAACATTTAAAAACGCCAACAAATTCAACAACAACCTCAACATTGAAAAACAATAACCTCAACATTGAAAAACACCAACAAATTCAACAAAAAATTCAACATAGAAAAACACCAACAAATTCAACAACAACCCCGACATTGAAAAACACCAACAAATTCAACAACAACCTCAACTTTGAAAAACAACAACAACCTCAACATTGAAAAACAACAACAATCTCAACATTGAAAAACACCAACAAATTCAACAACAACCTCAACATTGAAAAACAGCAACAACCTCAACATTGAAAAACACCAACAAATTCAACAACAACTTCAACATTGAAAAACACCAACAAATTCAACAACAACGTCGACATTGAAAAACACCATCAAATTCAACAACAACCTCAACATTGAAAAACAACAACAACCTCAACATTGAAAAACACCAACAAATTCAACAAAAACCTCAACATTGAAAACACCAACAAATTCAACAACAACCTCAACATTGAAAAACCACAACCTCAACATTGAAAAACACCATCAAATTCAACAACAACCTCAACATTGAAAAACAACAACAAACTCAACATTGAAAAACACCAACAAATTCAACAAAAACCTCAACATGTAAAAACGCAAACAAATTCAACAACAACCTCAACATTGAAAAACAACAACCTCAACATTGAAAAACACCAACAAATTCAACAAAAATTTCAACATAGAAAAACACAAACAAATTCAACAACAACCCCGACATTGAAAAACACCAACAAATTCAACAACAACCTCAACTTTGAAAAACAACAACAACCTCATCATGGAAAAACACCAACAAATTCAACAACAACCTCAACATTGAAAAACAAAAACATCCTCAAAATTGAAAAACACCAACAAATTCAACAACAACCCCAACATTTAAAAACAACAACAACCTCAGCATTGAAAAACACCAACAAATTCAACAACAACCTCAACATTGAAAAACACCAACAAATTCAACAACAACCTCAACATTGAAAAACACCAACAAATTCAACAACAACCTCAACATTGAAAAACACCAACAAATTCAACAACAACCTGAACATTGAAAAACACCAACAACCTCAACATTGAAAAGCACCAACAAATTCAACAACAACCTCAACATTGAAAAACAACAACAACCTCAACATTGAAAAACACCAACAAATTCAACAACAACCTCAACATTGAAAAACAACAACAAACTAAACATTGAAAAACACCAACAAATTCAACAACAACCTCAACATTGAACAACAACAACAACCTCAACATTGAAAAACACCAACAAATTCAACAACAACCTCAACATTTAAAAACGCCAACAAATTCAACAAAAAATTCAACATAGAAAAACACCAACAAATTCAACAACAACCCCGACATTGAAAAACACCAACAAATTCAACAACAAGCTCAACATTGAAAAACAACAACAATCTCAACATTGAAAAACACCAACAAATTCAACAACAACCTCAACATTGAAAAACAGCAACAACCTCAACATTGAAAAACACCAACAAATTCAACAACAACTTCAACATTGAAAAACACCAACAAATTCAACAACAACGTCGACATTGAAAAACACCATCAAATTCAACAAGAACCTCAACATTGAAAAACAACAACAACCTCAACATTGAAAAACACCAACAAATTCAACAAAAACCTCAACATTGAAAACACCAACAAATTCAACAACAACCTCAACATTGAAAAACCACAACCTCAACATTGAAAAACACCATCAAATTCAACAACCACCTCAACATTGAAAAACAACAACAAATTCAACATTGAAAAACACCAACAAATTCAACAAAAACCTCAACATTTAAAAACGCAAACAAATTCAACAACAACCTCAACATTGAAAAACAACAACCTCAACATTGAAAAACACCAACAAATTCAACAAAAAATTCAACATAGAAAAACACCAACAAATTCAACAACAACCCCGACATTGAAAAACACCAACAAATTCAACAACAACCTCAACTTTGAAAAACAGCAACAACCTCATCATGGAAAAACACCAACAAATTCAACAACAACCTCAGCATTGAAAAATAACAACAACCTCAACATTGAAAAACCTAAACAAATTCAACAACAACCTCAACATTGAAAAACACCAACAAATTCAACAACAAACTCAAGATTGAAAAATACCCACAAATTCAACAACCTCAAAATTGAAAAACAACAAAAACCTCATCATTGAAAAACACCAACAAATTCAACAACAACCTCAACATTGAAAAACACCAACAAATTCAACAACAACCTCAACATTGAAAAACAACAACAACCTCAACATTGAAAAACACCAACAAATTCAAAAACAACCTCAACATTGAAAAACAACAACAACCTCAACATTGAAAAACACCAACAAATTCAACAAGAACCTCAACATTGAAAAACAACAACAACCTCAACATTGAAAAACACCAACAAATTCAACAACAACCTCAACATTGAAAAACAACAACAACCTCAACATTGAAAAACACCAACAAATTCAACAACAACCTCAACATTGAAAAACAACAACAACCTCAACATTGAAAAACAACAACAAATTCAACAACTTCAACATTGAAAAACACCAACAAATTCAACAACAACCTCGAAATTGAAAAACACCAACAAATTCAACAACAACTTCAACATTGAAAAACACCAACAAATTCAACAACAACCTCAAAATTGAAAAACAACAACAACCTCAAAATTGAAAAACACCAACAAATTCAACAGCAACCTCAACATTTAAAAACACCAACAATTTCAACAACAACCTCAACATTTAAAAACGCCAACAAATTCAACAAAAAATTCAACATAGAAAAACACCAACAAATTCAACAACAACCCCGACATTGAAAAACACCAACAAATTCAACAACAAGCTCAACATTGAAAAACAACAACAATCTCAACATTGAAAAACACCAACAAATTCAACAACAACCTCAACATTGAAAAACAGCAACAACCTCAACATTGAAAAACACCAACAAATTCAACAACAACTTCAACATTGAAAAACACCAACAAATTCAACAACAACGTCGACATTGAAAAACACCATCAAATTCAACAAGAACCTCAACATTGAAAAACAACAACAACCTGAACATTGAAAAACACCAACAAATTCAACAAAAACCTCAACATTGAAAACACCAACAAATTCAACAACAACCTCAACATTGAAAAACCACAACCTCAACATTGAAAAACACCATCAAATTCAACAACAACCTCAACATTGAAAAACAACAACAAATTCAACATTGAAAAACACCAACAAATTCAACAAAAACCTCAACATTTAAAAACGCAAATAAATTCAACAACAACCTCAACATTGAAAAACAACAACCTCAACATTGAAAAACACCAACAAATGCAACAAAAAATTCAACATAGAAAAACACCAACAAATTCAACAACAACCCCGACATTGAAAAACACCAACAAATTCAACAACAACCTCAACTTTGAAAAACAGCAACAACCTCATCATGGAAAAACACCAACAAATTCAACAACAACCTCAACATTGAAAAACACCAACAAATTCAACAACAACCTCAACATTGAAAAACAACAACAAACTAAACATTGAAAAACACCAACAAATTCAACAACAACCTCAACATTGAAAAACAACAACAACCTCAACATTGAAAAACACCAACAAATTCAACAACAACCTCAACATTGAAAAACACCAACAAATTCAACAACAACCTCAACATTGAAAAACACCAACAAATTCAACAACAACCTCGAAATTGAAAAACACCAAAAAATTCAACAACAAACTCAACATTGAAAAATCCCAACAAATTCAACAACAACCTCAACATTGAAAAACAACAACAACCTCAACATTGAAAAACACCAACAAATTCAACAACAACCTCGACATTGAAAAGCACCAACAAATTCAACAACAACCTCAACATTGAAAAACAACAACAACCTCAACATTGAAAAACACCAACAAATTCAACAACAACCTCAACATTGAAAAACAACAACAACCTCAACATTGAAAAACAACAACAAACTCACCATTGAAAAACACCAACAAATTCAACAACAACCTCAACATTGAAAAACAACAACAACCTCAGAATTGAAAAACACCAACAAATTCAACAACAACCTCAACATTGAAAAACAACAACAACCTCAACATTGAAAAACACCAACAAATTCAACAACAACCTCAACATTGAAAAACACCAACAAATTCAACAACTACCTCAACATTGAAAAACAACAACAACCTAAACATTGAAAAACACCAACAAATTCAACAACAACCTCAACATTGAAAAACAACAACAACCTCAACATTGAAAAACACCAACAAATTCAACAACAACCTCAACATTGAAAAACACCAACAAATTCAACAACAAGCTCAATATTGAAAAACACTAACAAATTCAACAACAACCTCGAAATTGAAAAACACCAACAAATTCAACAACAACCTCAACATTGAAAGACACCAACAAATTCAACAACAACCTCAAATTGAAAAACAACAACAACCTCAACATTGAAAAATAACAACAACCTCAACATTGAAAAACACCAACAAATTCAACAAAAACCTCAACACTGAAAACACCAACAAATTCAACAACAACCTCAACATTTAAAAACGCCAACAAATTCAACAACAACCTCAACATTGAAAAACAACAACCTCAACATTGAAAAACACCAACAAATTCAACAAAAAATTCAACATAGAAAAACACCAACAAATTCAACAACAACCCCGACATTGAAAAACACCAACAAATTCAACAACAACCTCAACTTTGAAAAACAACAACAACCTCATCATGGAAAAACACCAACAAATTCAACAACAACCTCAACATTGAAAAACAACAACAACCTCAACATTGAAAAACACCAACAAATTCAACAAGAACCTCTACATTGAAAAACAACAACAACCTCAACATTGAAAAACACCAACAAATTCAACAACAACCTCAACATTGAAAAACAACAACAACCTCAACATTGAAAAACACCAACAAATTCAACAACAACCTCAACATTGAAAAACAACAACAACCTCAACATTGAAAAACAACAACAAATTCAACAACAACTTCAACATTGAAAAACACCAACAAATTCAACAACAACCTCGAAATTGAAAAACACCAACAAATTCAACAACAACCTCAACATTGAAAAACACCAACAAATTCAACAACAACCTCAAAATTGAAAAACAACAACAACCTCAAAATTGAAAAACACCAACAAATTCAACAGCAACCTCAACATTTAAAAACACCAACAATTTCAACAACAACCTCAACATTTAAAAACGCCAACAAATTCAACAAAAAATTCAACATAGAAAAACACCAACAAATTCAACAACAACCCCGACATTGAAAAACACCAACAAATTCAACAACAAGCTCAACATTGTAAAACAACAAGAATCTCAACATTGAAAAACACCAACAAATTCAACAACAACCTCAACATTGAAAAACAGCAACAACCTCAACATTGAAAAACACCAACAAATTCAACAACAACTTCAACATTGAAAAACACCAACAAATTCAACAACAACGTCGACATTGAAAAACACCATCAAATTCAACAAGAACCTCAACATTGAAAAACAACAACAACCTCAACATTGAAAAACACCAACAAATTCAACAAAAACCTCAACATTGAAAACACCAACAAATTCAACAACAACCTCAACATTGAAAAACCACAACCTCAACATTGAAAAACACCATCAAATTCAACAACCACCTCAACATTGAAAAACAACAAGAAATTCAACATTGAAAAACACCAACAAATTCAACAAAAACCTCAACATTTAAAAACGCAAACAAATTCAACAACAACCTCAACATTGAAAAACAACAACCTCAACATTGAAAAACACCAACAAATTCAACAAAAAATTCAACATAGAAAAACACCAACAAATTCAACAACAACCCCGACATTGAAAAACACCAACAAATTCAACAACAACCTCAACTTTGAAAAACAGCAACAACCTCATCATGGAAAAACACCAACAAATTCAACAACAACCTCAGCATTGAAAAATAACAACAACCTCAACATTGAAAAACCTAAACAAATTCAACAACAACCTCAACATTGAAAAACACCAACAAATTCAACAACAAACTCAAGATTGAAAAATACCCACAAATTCAACAACCTCAAAATTGAAAAACAACAAAAACCTCATCATTGAAAAACACCAACAAATTCAACAACAACCTCAACATTGAAAAACACCAACAAATTCAACAACAACCTCAACATTGAAAAACAACAACAACCTCAACATTGAAAAACACCAACAAATTCAACAACAACCTCAACATTGAAAAACAACAACAACCTCAACATTGAAAAACACCAACAAATTCAACAAGAACCTCAACATTGAAAAACAACAACAACCTCAACATTGAAAAACACCAACAAATTCAACAACAACCTCAACATTGAAAAACAACAACAACCTCAACATTGAAAAACACCAACAAATTCAACAACAACCTCAACATTGAAAAACAACAACAACCTCAACATTGAAAAACAACAACAAATTCAACAACAACTTCAACATTGAAAAACACCAACAAATTCAACAACAACCTCGAAATTGAAAAACACCAACAAATTCAACAACAACCTCAACATTGAAAAACACCAACAAATTCAACAACAACCTCAAAATTGAAAAACAACAACAACCTCAAAATTGAAAAACACCAACAAATTCAACAGCAACCTCAACATTTAAAAACACCAACAATTTCAACAACAACCTCAACATTTAAAAACGCCAACAGATTCAACAAAAAATTCAACATAGAAAAACACCAACAAATTCAACAACAACCCCGACATTGAAAAACACCAACAAATTCAACAACAAGCTCAACATTGAAAAACAACAACAATCTCAACATTGAAAAACACCAAAAAATTCAACAACAACCTCAACATTGAAAAACAGCAACAACCTCAACATTGAAAAACACCAACAAATTCAACAACAACGTCGACATTGAAAAACACCATCAAATTCAACAAGAACCTCAACATTGAAAAACAACAACAACCTCAACATTGAAAAACACCAACAAATTCAACAAAAACCTCAACATTGAAAACACCAACAAATTCAACAACAACCTCAACATTGAAAAACCACAACCTCAACATTGAAAAACACCATCAAATTCAACAACAACCTCAACATTGAAAAACAACAACAAATTCAACATTGAAAAACACCAACAAATTCAACAAAAACCTCAACATTTAAAAACGCAAACAAATTCAACAACAACCTCAACATTGAAAAACAAAAACCTCAACATTGAAAAACACCAACAAATTCAACAAAAAATTCAACATAGAAAAACACCAACAAATTCAACAACAACCCCGACATTGAAAAACACCAACAAATTCAACAACAACCTCAACTTTGAAAAACAGCAACAACCTCATCATGGAAAAACACCAACAAATTCAACAACAACCTCAACATTGAAAAACACCAACAAATTCAACAACAACCTCAACATTGAAAAACAACAACAAACTAAACATTGAAAAACACCAACAAATTCAACAACAACCTCAACATTGAAAAACAACAACAACCTCAACATTGAAAAACACCAACAAATTCAACAACAACCTCAACATTGAAAAACACCAACAAATTCAACAACAACCTCAACATTGAAAAACACCAACAAATTCAACAACAACCTCGAAATTGAAAAACACCAAAAAATTCAACAACAAACTCAACATTGAAAAATCCCAACAAATTCAACAACAACCTCAACATTGAAAAACAACAACAACCTCAACATTGAAAAACACCAACAAATTCAACAACAACCTCGACATTGAAAAGCACCAACAAATTCAACAACAACCTCAACATTGAAAAACAACAACAACCTCAACATTGAAAAACACCAACAAATTCAACAACAACCTCAACATTGAAAAACAACAACAACCTCAACATTGAAAAACAACAACAAACTCACCATTGAAAAACACCAACAAATTCAACAACAACCTCAACATTGAAAAACAACAACAACCTCAAAATTGAAAAACACCAACAAATTCAACAACAACCTCAACATTGAAAAACAACAACAACCTCAACATTGAAAAACACCAACAAATTCAACAACAACCTCAACATTGAAAAACACCAACAAATTCAACAACAACCTCAACATTGAAAAACAACAACAACCTAAACATTGAAAAACACCAACAAATTCAACAACAACCTCAACATTGAAAAACAACAACAACCTCAACATTGAAAAACACCAACAAATTCAACAACAACCTCAACATTGAAAAACACCAACAAATTCAACAACAAGCTCAATATTGAAAAACACTAACAAATTCAACAACAACCTCGAAATTGAAAAACACCAACAAATTCAACAACAACCTCAACATTGAAAGACACCAACAAATTCAACAACAACCTCAAATTGAAAAACAACAACAACCTCAACATTGAAAAATAACAACAACCTCAACATTGAAAAACACCAACAAATTCAACAAAAACCTCAACACTGAAAACACCAACAAATTCAACAACAACCTCAACATTTAAAAACGCCAACAAATTCAACAACAACCTCAACATTGAAAAACAACAACCTCAACATTGAAAAACACCAACAAATTCAACAACAACCCCGACATTGAAAAACACCAACAAATTCAACAACAACCTCAACTTTGAAAAACAACAACAACCTCATCATGGAAAAACACCAACAAATTCAACAACAACCTCAACATTGAAAAACAAAAACATCCTCAAAATTGAAAAACACCAACAAATTCAACAACAACCCCAACATTTAAAAACAACAACAACCTCAGCATTGAAAAACACCAACAAATTCAACAACAACCTCAGCATTGAAAAACACCAACAAATTCAACAACAACCTCTACATTGAAAAACACCAACAAATTCAACAAAAACCTCAACATTTAAAAACGCAAACAAATTCAACAACAACCTCAACATTGAAAAACAACAACCACAACATTGAAAAACACCAACAAATTCAACAAAAAATTCAACATAGAAAAACACCAACAAATTCAACAACAACCCCGACATTGAAAAACACCAACAAATTCAACAGCAACCTCAACTTTGAAAAACAACAACAACCTCATCATGGAAAAACACCAACAAATTCAACAACAACCTCAACATTGAAAAACAAAAACATCCTCAAAATTGAAAAACACCAACAAATTCAACAACAACCCCAACATTTAAAAACAACAACAACCTCAGCATTGAAAAACAACAACAAATTCAACAACAACCTCAACATTGAAAAACACCAACAAATTCAACAACAACCTCAATATTGAAAAACACCAACAAATTCAACAAAAACCTCAACATTGAAAAACAACAACAAATTCAACAACAACCTGAACATTGAAAAACACCAACAACCTCAACATTGAAAAGCACCAACAAATTCAACAACAACCTCAACATTGAAAAACAACAACAACCTCAACATTGAAAAACACCAACAAATTCAACAACAACCTCAACATTGAAAAACAACAACAAACTAAACATTGAAAAACACCAACAAATTCAACAACCTCAACATTGAAAAACAACAACAACCTCAACATTGAAAAACACCAACAAATTCAACAACAACCTCAACATTGAAAAAGACCAACAAATTCAACAACAACCTCAACATTGAAAAACACCAACAAATTCAACAACAACCTCGAAATTGAAAAACACCAAAAAATTCAACAACAAACTCAACATTGAAAAACCCCAACAAATTCAACAACAACCTCAACATTGAAAAACAACAACAACCTCAACATTGAAAAACACCAACAAATTCAACAACATCCTCGACATTGAAAAGCACCAACAAATTCAACAACAACCTCAACATTGAAAAACAACAACAACCTCAACATTGAAAAACACCAACAAATTCAACAACAACCTCAACATTGAAAAACAACAACAACCTCAACATTGAAAAACAACAACAAACTCAACATTGAAAAACACCAACAAATTCAACAACAACCTCAACATTGAAAAACAACAATAACCTCAAAATTGAAAAACACCAACAAATTCAACAACAACCTCAACATTGAAAAACAACAACAACCTCAACATTGAAAAACACCAACAAATTCAACAACAACCTCAACATTGAAAAACACCAACAAATTCAACAACAACCTCAACATTGAAAAACAACAACAACCTAAACATTGAAAAACACCAACAAATTCAACAACAACCTCAACATTGAAAAACAACAACAAACTCAACATTGAAAAACACCAACAAATTCAACAACAACCTCAACATTGAAAAACACCAACAAATTCAACAACAAGCTCAATATTGAAAAACACTAACAAATTCAACAACAACCTCGAAATTGAAAAACACCAACAAATTCAACAACAACCTCAACATTGAAAGACACCAACAAATTCAACAACAACCTCAAATTGAAAAACAACAACAACCTCAACATTGAAAAATAACAACAACCTCAACATTGAAAAACACCAACAAATTCAACAAAAACCTCAACATTGAAAACACCAACAAATTCAACAACAACCTCAACATTTAAAAACGCCAACAAATTCAACAACAACCTCAACATTGAAAAACAACAACCTCAACATTGAAAAACACCAACAAATTCAACAAAAAATTCAACATAGAAAAACACCAACAAATTCAACAACAACCCCGACATTGAAAAACACCAACAAATTCAACAACAACCTCAACTTTGAAAAACAACAACAACCTCAACATTGAAAAACAACAACAATCTCAACATTGAAAAACACCAACAAATTCAACAACAACCTCAACATTGAAAAACAGCAACAACCTCAACATTGAAAAACACCAACAAATTCAACAACAACTTCAACATTGAAAAACACCAACAAATTCAACAACAACGTCGACATTGAAAAACACCATCAAATTCAACAACAACCTCAACATTGAAAAACAACAACAACCTCAACATTGAAAAACACCAACAAATTCAACAAAAACCTCAACATTGAAAACACCAACAAATTCAACAACAACCTCAACATTGAAAAACCACAACCTCAACATTGAAAAACACCATCAAATTCAACAACAACCTCAACATTGAAAAACAACAACAAACTCAACATTGAAAAACACCAACAAATTCAACAAAAACCTCAACATGTAAAAACGCAAACAAATTCAACAACAACCTCAACATTGAAAAACAACAACCTCAACATTGAAAAACACCAACAAATTCAACAAAAATTTCAACATAGAAAAACACAAACAAATTCAACAACAACCCCGACATTGAAAAAGACCAACAAATTCAACAACAACCTCAACTTTGAAAAACAACAACAACCTCATCATGGAAAAACAACAACAAATTCAACAACAACCTCAACATTGAAAAACAAAAACATCCTCAAAATTGAAAAACACCAACAAATTCAACAACAACCCCAACATTTAAAAACAACAACAACCTCAGCATTGAAAAACACCAACAAATTCAACAACAACCTCAACATTGAAAAACACCAACAAATTCAACAACAACCTCAACATTGAAAAACACCAACAAATTCAACAACAACCTCAACATTGAAAAACACCAACAAATTCAACAACAACCTGAACATTGAAAAACACCAACAACCTCAACATTGAAAAGCACCAACAAATTCAACAACAACCTCAACATTGAAAAACAACAACAACCTCAACATTGAAAAACACCAACAAATTCAACAACAACCTCAACATTGAAAAACAACAACAAACTAAACATTGAAAAACACCAACAAATTCAACAACAACCTCAACATTGAAAAACAACAACAACCTCAACATTGAAAAACACCAACAAATTCAACAACAACCTCAACATTGAAAAACACCAACAAATTCAACAACAACCTCAACATTGAAAAACACCAACAAATTCAACAACAACCTCGAAATTGAAAAACACCAAAAAATTCAACAACAAACTCAACATTGAAAAACACCAACAAATTCAAAAACAACCTCAACTTTGAAAAACAACAACAACCTCAACATTGAAAAACACCAACAAATTCAACAACAACCTCGACATTGAAAAGCACCAACAAATTCAACAACAACCTCAACATTGAAAAACAACAACAACCTCAACATTGAAAAACACCAACAAATTCAACAACAACCTCAACATTGAAAAACAACAACAACCTCAACATTGAAAAACAACAACAAACTCAACATTGAAAAACACCAACAAATTCAACAACAACCTCAACATTGAAAAACAACAACAACCTCAACATTGAAAAACACCAACAAATTCAACAACAACCTCAACATTGAAAAACAACAACAACCTCAACATTGAAAAACACCAACAAATTCAACAACAACCTCAACATTGAAAAACACCAACAAATTCAACAACAACCTCAACATTGAAAAACAACAACAACCTAAACATTGAATAACACCAACAAATTCAACAACAACCTCAACATTGAAAAACAACAACAACCTCAACATTGAAAAACACCAACAAATTCAACAACAACCTCAACATTGAAAAACACCAACAAATTCAACAACAAGCTCAATATTGAAAAACACTAACAAATTCAACAACAACCTCGAAATTGAAAAACACCAACAAATTCAACAACAACCTCAACATTGAAAGACACCAACAAATTCAACAACAACCTCAAATTGAAAAACAACAACAACCTCAACATTGAAAAATAACAACAACCTCAACATTGAAAAACACGAACAAATTCAACAAAAACCTCAACATTGAAAACACCAACAAATTCAACAACAACCTCAACATTTAAAAACGCCAACAAATTCAACAACAACCTCAACATTGAAAAACACCAACAAATTCAACAAAAAATTCAACATAGAAAAACACCAACAAATTCAACAACAACCCCGACATTGAAAAAAACCAACAAATTCAACAACAACCTCAGCTTTGAAAAACAACAACAACCTCATCATGGAAAAACACCAACAAATTCAACAACAACCTCAACATTGAAAAACAACAACATCCTCAAAATTGAAAAACACCAACAAATTCAACAACAACCCCAACATTTAAAAACAACAACAACCTCAGCATTGAAAAACACCAACAAATTCAACAACAACCTCAACATTGAAAAACACCAACAAATTCAACAACAACCTCAACATTGAAAAACACCAACAAACTCAACAACAACCTCAACATTGAAAAACAACAACAACCTCAACATTGAAAAACACCAACAAATTCAACAACAACCTCAACATTGAAAAACACCAACGAATTCAACAACAACCTCAACATTGAAAAACACCAACAACCTCAACGTTGAAAAACACCAACAAATTCAACAACAACCTCAACATTGAAAAACAACAACAACCTCAACATTGAAAAACACCAACAAATTCAACAAAAACCTCAACATTGAAAAACAACAACAAACTAAACATTGAAAAACACCAACAAATTAAACAACAACCTCAACATTGAGAACCAACAACAACCTCAACATTGAAAAACACCAACAAATTCAACAACAACCTCAACATTGAAAAACACCAACAAATTCAACAACAACCTCAACATTGAAAAACACCAACAAATTCAACAACAACCTCGAAATTGAATAACACCAACAAATTCAACAACAAACTCAACATTGAAAAACGCCAACAAATGCAACAACAACCTCAACATTGAAAAACAACAACAACCTCAACATTGAAAAACACCAACAAAGTAAACAACAACCTCAACATTGAAAAGCACCAACAAATTCAACAACAACCTCAACATTGAAAAACAACAACAACCTCAACATTGAAAAACAACAACCTCAAAATTGAAAAACACCAACAAATTCAACAAAAAATTCAACATAGAAAAACACCAACAAATTCAACAACAACCCCGACATTGAAAAACACCAACAAATTCAACAACAACCTCAACTTTGAAAAACAACAACAACCTCATCATGGAAAAACACCAACAAATTCAACAACAACCTCAACATTGAAAAACAAAAACATCCTCAAGATTGAAAAACACCAACAAATTCAACAACAACCCCAACATTTAAAAACAACAACAACCTCAGCATTGAAAAACACCAACAAATTCAACAACAACTTCAACATTGAAAAACAACAACAAATTCAACAACAACCTCGAAATTGAAAAACACCAACAAATACAACAACAACCTCAACATTGAAAAACACCAACAAATTCAACAACAACCTCAACTTTGAAAAACAACAACAACCTCAACATTGAAAAACAACAACAATCTCAACATTGAAAAACACCAACAAATTCAACAACAACCTCAACATTGAAAAACAGCAACAACCTCAACATTGAAAAACACCAACAAATTCAACAACAACTTCAACATTGAAAAACACCAACAAATTCAACAACAACGTCGACATTGAAAAACACCATCAAATTCAACAACAACCTCAACATTGAAAAACAACAACAACCTCAACATTGAAAAACACCAACAAATTCAACAAAAACCTCAACATTGAAAACACCAACAAATTCAACAACAACCTCAACATTGAAAAACCAGAACCTCAACATTGAAAAACACCATCAAATTCAACAACAACCTCAACATTGAAAAACAACAACAAACTCAACATTGAAAAACACCAACAAATTCAACAAAAACCTCAACATGTAAAAACGCAAACAAATTCAACAACAACCTCAACATTGAAAAACAACAACCTCAACATTGAAAAACACCAACAAATTCAACAAAAATTTCAACATAGAAAAACACAAACAAATTCAACAACAACCCCGACATTGAAAAACACCAACAAATTCAACAACAACCTCAACTTTGAAAAACAACAACAACCTCATCATGGAAAAACACCAACAAATTCAACAACAACCTCAACATTGAAAAACAAAAACATCCTCAAAATTGAAAAACACCAACAAATTCAACAACAACCCCAACATTTAAAAACAACAACAACCTCAGCATTGAAAAACACCAACAAATTCAACAACCACCTCAACATTGAAAAACACCAACAAATTCAACAACAACCTCAACATTGAAAAACACCAACAAATTCAACAACAACCTCAACATTGAAAAACACCAACAAATTCAACAACAACCTGAACATTGAAAAACACCAACAACCTCAACATTGAAAAGCACCAACAAATTCAACAACAACCTCAACATTGAAAAACAACAACAACCTCAACATTGAAAAACACCAACAAATTCAACAACAACCTCAACATTGAAAAACAACAACAAACTAAACATTGAAAAACACCAACAAATTCAACAACAACCTCAACATTGAAAAACAACAACAACCTCAACATTGAAAAACACCAACAAATTCAACAACAACCTCAACATTGAAAAACACCAACAAATTCAACAACAACCTCAACATTGAAAAACACCAACAAATTCAACAACAACCTCGAAATTGAAAAACACCAAAAAATTCAACAACAAACTCAACATTGAAAAACACCAACAAATTCAAAAACAACCTCGACATTGAAAAGCACCAACAAATTCAACAACAACCTCAACATTGAAAAACAACAACAACCTCAACATTGAAAAACACCAACAAATTCAACAACAACCTCAACATTGAAAAACAACAACAACCTCAACATTGAAAAACAACAACAAACTCAACATTGAAAAACACCAACAAATTCAACAACAACCTCAACATTGAAAAACAACAACAACCTCAACATTTAAAAACACCAACAAATTCAACAACAACCTCAACATTGAAAAACAACAACAACCTCAACATTGAAAAACACCAACAAATTCAACAACAACCTCAACATTGAAAAACACCAACAAATTCAACAACAACCTCAACATTGAAAAACAACAACAACCTAAACATTGAAAAACACCAACAAATTCAACAACAACCTCAACATTGAAAAACAACAACAACCTCAACATTGAAAAACACCAACAAATTCAACAACAACCTCAACATTGAAAAACACCAACAAATTCAACAACAAGCTCAATATTGAAAAACACTAACAAATTCAACAACAACCTCGAAATTGAAAAACACCAACAAATTCAACAACAACCTCAACATTGAAAGACACCAACAAATTCAACAACAACCTCAAATTGAAAAACAACAACAACCTCAACATTGAAAAATAACAACAACCTCAACATTGAAAAACACCAACAAATTCAACAAAAACCTCAACATTGAAAACACCAACAAATTCAACAACAACCTCAATATTTAAAAACGCCAACAAATTCAACAACAACCTCAACATTGAAAAACAACAACCTCAACATTGAAAAACACCAACAAATTCAACAAAAAATTCAACATAGAAAAACACCAACAAATTCAACAACAACCCCGACATTGAAAAACACCAACAAATTCAACAACAACCTCAACTTTGAAAAACAACAACAACCTCATCATGGAAAAACACCAACAAATTCAACAACAACCTCAACATTGAAAAACAAAAACATCCTCAAGATTGAAAAACACCAACAAATTCAACAACAACCCCAACATTTAAAAACAACAACAACCTCAGCATTGAAAAACACCAACAAATTCAACAACAACTTCAACATTGAAAAACAACAACAAATTCAACAACAACCTCGAAATTGAAAAACACCAACAAATACAACAACAACCTCAACATTGAAAAACACCAACAAATTCAACAACAACCTCAACTTTGAAAAACAACAACAACCTCAACATTGAAAAACAACAACAATCTCAACATTGAAAAACACCAACAAATTCAACAACAACCTCAACATTGAAAAACAGCAACAACCTCAACATTGAAAAACACCAACAAATTCAACAACAACTTCAACATTGAAAAACACCAACAAATTCAACAACAACGTCGACATTGAAAAACACCATCAAATTCAACAACAACCTCAACATTGAAAAACAACAGCAACCTCAACATTGAAAAACACCAACAAATTCAACAAAAACCTCAACATTGAAAACACCAACAAATTCAACAACAACCTCAACATTGAAAAACCAGAACCTCAACATTGAAAAACACCATCAAATTCAACAACAACCTCAACATTGAAAAACAACAACAAACTCAACATTGAAAAACACCAACAAATTCAACAAAAACCTCAACATGTAAAAACGCAAACAAATTCAACAACAACCTCAACATTGAAAAACAACAACCTCAACATTGAAAAACACCAACAAATTCAACAAAAATTTCAACATAGAAAAACACAAACAAATTCAACAACAACCCCGACATTGAAAAACACCAACAAATTCAACAACAACCTCAACTTTGAAAAACAACAACAACCTCATCATGGAAAAACACCAACAAATTCAACAACAACCTCAACATTGAAAAACAAAAACATCCTCAAAATTGAAAAACACCAACAAATTCAACAACAACCCCAACATTTAAAAACAACAACAACCTCAGCATTGAAAAACACCAACAAATTCAACAACCACCTCAACATTGAAAAACACCAACAAATTCAACAACAACCTCAACATTGAAAAACACCAACAAATTCAACAACAACCTCAACATTGAAAAACACCAACAAATTCAACAACAACCTGAACATTGAAAAACACCAACAACCTCAACATTGAAAAGCACCAACAAATTCAACAACAACCTCAACATTGAAAAACAACAACAACCTCAACATTGAAAAACACCAACAAATTCAACAACAACCTCAACATTGAAAAACAACAACAAACTAAACATTGAAAAACACCAACAAATTCAACAACAACCTCAACATTGAAAAACAACAACAACCTCAACATTGAAAAACACCAACAAATTCAACAACAACCTCAACATTGAAAAACACCAACAAATTCAACAACAACCTCAACATTGAAAAACACCAACAAATTCAACAACAACCTCGAAATTGAAAAACACCAAAAAATTCAACAACAAACTCAACATTGAAAAACACCAGCAAATTCAAAAACAACCTCGACATTGAAAAGCACCAACAAATTCAACAACAACCTCAACATTGAAAAACAACAACAACCTCAACATTGAAAAACACCAACAAATTCAACAACAACCTCAACATTGAAAAACAACAACAACCTCAACATTGAAAAACAACAACAAACTCAACATTGAAAAACACCAACAAATTCAACAACAACCTCAACATTGAAAAACAACAACAACCTCAACATTTAAAAACACCAACAAATTCAACAACAACCTCAACATTGAAAAACAACAACAACCTCAACATTGAAAAACACCAACAATTTCAACAACAACCTCAACATTGAAAAACACCAACAAATTCAACAACAACCTCAACATTGAAAAACAACAACAACCTAAACATTGAAAAACACCAACAAATTCAACAACAACCTCAACATTGAAAAACAACAACAACCTCAACATTGAAAAACACCAACAAATTCAACAACAACCTCAACATTGAAAAACACCAACAAATTCAACAACAAGCTCAATATTGAAAAACACTAACAAATTCAACAACAACCTCGAAATTGAAAAACACCAACAAATTCAACAACAACCTCAACATTGAAAGACACCAACAAATTCAACAACAACCTCAAATTGAAAAACAACAACAACCTCAACATTGAAAAATAACAACAACCTCAACATTGAAAAACACCAACAAATTCAACAAAAACCTCAACATTGAAAACACCAACAAATTCAACAACAACCTCAATATTTAAAAACGCCAACAAATTCAACAACAACCTCAACATTGAAAAACAACAACCTCAACATTGAAAAACACCAACAAA
Organism: Isurus oxyrinchus; assembly: GCA_026770705.1. NCBI lineage: Eukaryota > Metazoa > Chordata > Chondrichthyes > Lamniformes > Lamnidae > Isurus > Isurus oxyrinchus. The sequence continues at coordinate 1,540,462 of JANJGN010000104.1, read as the reverse complement.
TTCAACAAAAAATTCAACATAGAAAAACACCAACAAATTCAACAACAACCCCGACATTGAAAAACACCAACAAATTCAACAACAACCTCAACTTTGAAAAACAACAACAACCTCATCATGGAAAAACACCAACAAATTCAACAACAACCTCAACATTGAAAAACAAAAACATCCTCAAAATTGAAAAACACCAACAAATTCAACAACAACCCCAACATTTAAAAACAACAACAACCTCAGCATTGAAAAACACCAACAAATTCAACAACAACTTCAACATTGAAAAACAACAACAAATTCAACAACAACCTCGAAATTGAAAAACACCAACAAATACAACAACAACCTCAACATTGAAAAACAACAACAACCTCAACATTGAAAAACACCAACAAATTCAACAACAAACTCAACATTGAAAAACAACAACAACCTCTACATTGAAAAACACCAACAAATTCAGCAACAACCTGAACATTGAAAAACCCTAACAAATTCAACAACAACCTCGAAATTGAAAAACACCTACAAATTCAACAACAAACTCAACATTGAAAAGCACCAACAAATTCAACAACAACCTCAACATTGAAAAACAACAACAACCTCAACATTGAAAAACACCAACAAATTCAACAACAACCTCAACATTGAAAAACAACAACAAACTAAACATTGAAAAACACCAACAAATTCAACAACAACCTCAACATTGAAAAACAACAACAACCTCAACATTGAAAAACACCAACAAATTCAACAACAACCTCAACATTGAAAAACACCAACAAATTCAACAACAACCTCAACATTGAAAAACACCAACAAATTCAACAACAACCTCGAAATTGAAAAACACCAAAAAATTCAACAACAAACTCAACATTGAAAAACACCAACAAATTCAAAAACAACCTCGACATTGAAAAGCACCAACAAATTCAACAACAACCTCAACATTGAAAAACAACAACAACCTCAACATTGAAAAACACCAACAAATTCAACAACAACCTCAACATTGAAAAACAACAACAACCTCAACATTGAAAAACAACAACAAACTCAACATTGAAAAACACCAACAAATTCAACAACAACCTCAACATTGAAAAACAACAACAACCTCAACATTTAAAAACACCAACAAATTCAACAACAACCTCAACATTGAAAAACAACAACAACCTCAACATTGAAAAACACCAACAAATTCAACAACAACCTCAACATTGAAAAACACCAACAAATTCAACAACAACCTCAACATTGAAAAACAACAACAACCTAAACATTGAAAAACACCAACAAATTCAACAACAACCTCAACATTGAAAAACAACAACAACCTCAACATTGAAAAACACCAACAAATTCAACAACAACCTCAACATTGAAAAACACCAACAAATTCAACAACAAGCTCAATATTGAAAAACACTAACAAATTCAACAACAACCTCGAAATTTAAAAACACCAACAAATTCAACAACAACCTCAACATTGAAAGACACCAACAAATTCAACAACAACCTCAAATTGAAAAACAACAACAACCTCAACATTGAAAAATAACAACAACCTCAACATTGAAAAACACCAACAAATTCAACAAAAACCTCAACATTGAAAACACCAACAAATTCAACAACAACCTCAATATTTAAAAACGCCAACAAATTCAACAACAACCTCAACATTGAAAAACAACAACCTCAACATTGAAAAACACCAACAAATTCAACAAAAAATTCAACATAGAAAAACACCAACAAATTCAACAACAACCCCGACATTGAAAAACACCAACAAATTCAACAACAACCTCAACTTTGAAAAACAACAACAACCTCATCATGGAAAAACACCAACAAATTCAACAACAACCTCAACATTGAAAAACAAAAACATCCTCAAGATTGAAAAACACCAACAAATTCAACAACAACCCCAACATTTAAAAACAACAACAACCTCAGCATTGAAAAACACCAACAAATTCAACAACAACTTCAACATTGAAAAACAACAACAAATTCAACAACAACCTCGAAATTGAAAAACACCAACAAATACAACAACAACCTCAACATTGAAAAACACCAACAAATTCAACAACAACCTCAACTTTGAAAAACAACAACAACCTCAACATTGAAAAACAACAACAATCTCAACATTGAAAAACACCAACAAATTCAACAACAACCTCAACATTGAAAAACAGCAACAACCTCAACATTGAAAAACACCAACAAATTCAACAACAACTTCAACATTGAAAAACACCAACAAATTCAACAACAACGTCGACATTGAAAAACACCATCAAATTCAACAACAACCTCAACATTGAAAAACAACAACAACCTCAACATTGAAAAACACCAACAAATTCAACAAAAACCTCAACATTGAAAACACCAACAAATTCAACAACAACCTCAACATTGAAAAACCAGAACCTCAACATTGAAAAACACCATCAAATTCAACAACAACCTCAACATTGAAAAACAACAACAAACTCAACATTGAAAAACACCAACAAATTCAACAAAAACCTCAACATGTAAAAACGCAAACAAATTCAACAACAACCTCAACATTGAAAAACAACAACCTCAACATTGAAAAACACCAACAAATTCAACAAAAATTTCAACATAGAAAAACACAAACAAATTCAACAACAACCCCGACATTGAAAAACACCAACAAATTCAACAACAACCTCAACTTTGAAAAACAACAACAACCTCATCATGGAAAAACACCAACAAATTCAACAACAACCTCAACATTGAAAAACAAAAACATCCTCAAAATTGAAAAACACCAACAAATTCAACAACAACCCCAACATTTAAAAACAACAACAACCTCAGCATTGAAAAACACCAACAAATTCAACAACCACCTCAACATTGAAAAACACCAACAAATTCAACAACAACCTCAACATTGAAAAACACCAACAAATTCAACAACAACCTCAACATTGAAAAACACCAACAAATTCAACAACAACCTGAACATTGAAAAACACCAACAACCTCAACATTGAAAAGCACCAACAAATTCAACAACAACCTCAACATTGAAAAACAACAACAACCTCAACATTGAAAAACACCAACAAATTCAACAACAACCTCAACATTGAAAAACAACAACAAACTAAACATTGAAAAACACCAACAAATTCAACAACAACCTCAACATTGAAAAACAACAACAACCTCAACATTGAAAAACACCAACAAATTCAACAACAACCTCAACATTGAAAAACACCAACAAATTCAACAACAACCTCAACATTGAAAAACACCAACAAATTCAACAACAACCTCGAAATTGAAAAACACCAAAAAATTCAACAACAAACTCAACATTGAAAAACACCAACAAATTCAAAAACAACCTCGACATTGAAAAGCACCAACAAATTCAACAACAACCTCAACATTGAAAAACAACAACAACCTCAACATTGAAAAACACCAACAAATTCAACAACAACCTCAACATTGAAAAACAACAACAACCTCAACATTGAAAAACAACAACAAACTCAACATTGAAAAACACCAACAAATTCAACAACAACCTCAACATTGAAAAACAACAACAACCTCAACATTTAAAAACACCAACAAATTCAACAACAACCTCAACATTGAAAAACAACAACAACCTCAACATTGAAAAACACCAACAAATTCAACAACAACCTCAACATTGAAAAACACCAACAAATTCAACAACAACCTCAACATTGAAAAACAACAACAACCTAAACATTGAAAAACACCAACAAATTCAACAACAACCTCAACATTGAAAAACAACAACAACCTCAACATTGAAAAACACCAACAAATTCAACAACAACCTCAACATTGAAAAACACCAACAAATTCAACAACAAGCTCAATATTGAAAAACACTAACAAATTCAACAACAACCTCGAAATTGAAAAACACCAACAAATTCAACAACAACCTCAACATTGAAAGACACCAACAAATTCAACAACAACCTCAAATTGAAAAACAACAACAACCTCAACATTGAAAAATAACAACAACCTCAACATTGAAAAACACCAACAAATTCAACAAAAACCTCAACATTGAAAACACCAACAAATTCAACAACAACCTCAATATTTAAAAACGCCAACAAATTCAACAACAACCTCAACATTGAAAAACAACAACCTCAACATTGAAAAACACCAACAAATTCAACAAAAAATTCAACATAGAAAAACACCAACAAATTCAACAACAACCCCGACATTGAAAAACACCAACAAATTCAACAACAACCTCAACTTTGAAAAACAACAACAACCTCATCATGGAAAAACACCAACAAATTCAACAACAACCTCAACATTGAAAAACAAAAACATCCTCAAAATTGAAAAACACCAACAAATTCAACAACAACCCCAACATTTAAAAACAACAACAACCTCAGCATTGAAAAACACCAACAAATTCAACAACAACTTCAACATTGAAAAACAACAACAAATTCAACAACAACCTCGAAATTGAAAAACACCAACAAATACAACAACAACCTCAACATTGAAAAACAACAACAACCTCAACATTGAAAAACACCAACAAATTCAACAACAAACTCAACATTGAAAAACAACAACAACCTCTACATTGAAAAACACCAACAAATTCAGCAACAACCTGAACATTGAAAAACCCTAACAAATTCAACAACAACCTCGAAATTGAAAAACACCTACAAATTCAACAACAAACTCAACATTGAAAAACACCAACAAATTCAACAACAACCTCTACATTGAAAAACACCAACAAATTCAACAACAACCTGAACATTGAAAAACAACAACAACCTCAACATTGAAAAACACCAACAAATTCAACAACAACCTCAACTTTGAAAAACACCAACAAATTCAACAACAACCTCAGCATTGAAAAAGAACAACAACCTCAACATTGAAAAACACCAACAAATTCAACAACAACCTCAACATTGAAAAACACCAACAAATTCAACAACAACTTCAACATTGAAAAACACCAACAAATTCAACAACAACCTCGAAATTAAAAAACACCAACAAATACAACAACAACCTCAACATTGAAAAACAACAACAACCTCAACATTGAAAAACACCAACAAATTCAACAACAACCTCAACATTGAAAAACAACAACCACCTCAACATTGCAAAACACCAGCAAATTCAACAACAACCTCAACATTTATAAACACCAACAAATTCAACAACAACCTCAACATTGAAAAACAACAACAATCTCAACATTGAAAAACACCAACAAATTCAACAACAACCTCAACATTGAAAAACAACAACAACCTCAACATTGAAAAACACCAACAAATTCAGCAACAACCTCAACATTGAAAAACACCAACAAATTCAACAACAACCTCAACATTGAAAAACACCAACAAATTCAACAACAACCTCAACATTGAAAAACACCAACAAATTCAACAACAACCTCAACATTGAAAAACACCAACAAATTCAACAACAACCTCAACATTGAAAAACACCAACAACCTCAACATTGAAAAGCACCAACAAATTCAAGAACAACCTCAACATTGAAAAACAACAACAACCTCAACATTGAAAAACACCAACAAATTCAACAACAACCTCAACATTGAAAAACAACAACAAACTAAACATTGAAAAACACCAACAAATTCAACAACAACCTCAACATTGAAAAACAACAACAACCTCAACATTGAAAAACACCAACAAATTCAACAACAACCTCAACATTGAAAAACACCAACAAATTCAACAACAACCTCAACATTGAAAAACACCAACAAATTCAACAACAATCTCGAAATTGAAAAACACCAAAAAATTCAACAACAAACTCCACATTGAAAAACACCAACAAATTCAAAAACAACCTCAACATTGAAAAACAACAACAACCTCAACATTGAAAAACACCAACAAATTCAACAACAACCTCGACATTGAAAAGCACCAACAAATTCAACAACAACCTCAACATTGAAAAACAACAACAACCTCAACATTGAAAAACACCAACAAATTCAACAACAACCTCAACATTGAAAAACAACAACAACCTCAACATTGAAAAACAACAACAAACTCAACATTGAAAAACACCAACAAATTCAACAACAACCTCAACATTGAAAAACAACAACAACCTCAACATTGAAAAACACCAACAAATTCAACAACAACCTCAACATTGAAAAACAACAACAACCTCAACATTGAAAAACACCAACAAATTCAACAACAACCTCAACATTGAAAAACACCAACAAATTCAACAACAACCTCAACATTGAAAAACAACAACAACCTAAACATTGAAAAACACCAACAAATTCAACAACAACAACATTGAAAAACAACAACAACCTCAACATTGAAAAACACCAACAAATTCAACAACAACCTCAACATTGAAAAACACCAACAAATTCAACAACAAGCTCAATATTGAAAAAGACTAACAAATTCAACAACAACCTCGAAATTGAAAAACACTAACAAATTCAACAACAACCTTAACATTGAAAGACACCAGCAAATTCAACAACAACCTCAAATTGAAAAACAACAACAACCTCAACATTGAAAAACACCAACAAATTCAACAAAAACCTCAACACTGAAAACACCAACAAATTCAACAACAACCTCAACATTTAAAAACGCCAACAAATTCAACAACAACCTCAACATTGAAAAACAACAACCTCAACATTGAAAAACACCAACAAATTCAACAAAAAATTCAACATAGAAAAACACCAACAAATTCAACAACAACCCCGACATTGAAAAACACCAACAAATTCAACAACAACCTCAACTTTGAAAAACAACAACAACCTCATCATGGAAAAACACCAACAAATTCAACAACAACCTCAACATTGAAAAACAAAAACATCCTCAAAATTGAAAAACACCAACAAATTCAACAACAACCCCAACATTTAAAAACAACAACAACCTCAGCATTGAAAAACACCAACAAATTCAACAACAACTTCAACATTGAAAAACAACAACAAATTCAACAACAACCTCGAAATTGAAAAACACCAACAAATACAACAACAACCTCAACATTGAAAAACAACAACAACCTCAACATTGAAAAACACCAACAAATTCAACAACAAACTCAACATTGAAAAACAACAACAACCTCTACATTGAAAAACACCAACAAATTCAGCAACAACCTGAACATTGAAAAACACTAACAAATTCAACAACAACCTCGAAATTGAAAAACACCTACAAATTCAACAACAAACTCAACATTGAAAAACACCATCAAATTCAACAACAAACTCAACATTGAAAAACAACAACAACCTCTACATTGAAAAACACCAACAAATTCAACAACAACCTCAACATTGAAAAACAACAACAACCTCAACATTGAAAAACACCAACAAATTCAACAACAACCTCAACATTGAAAAACACCAACAAATTCAACAACAAACTCAACATTGAAAAACAACAACAACCTCTACATTGAAAAACACCAACAAATTCAACAATAACCTCAACATTGAAAAACAACAACAACCTCAACATTGAAAAACACCAACAAATTCAACAACAACCTCAACATTGAAAAACACCAACAAATTCAACAACAACCTCAACATTGAAAAACAACAACAACCTAAACATTGAAAAACACCAACAAATTCAACAACAACCTCAACATTGAAAAACAACAACAACCTCAACATTGAAAAACACCAACAAATTCAACAACAACCTCAACTTTGAAAAACACCAACAAATTCAACAACAACCTCAGCATTGAAAAAGAACAACAACCTCAACATTGAAAAACACCAACAACTTCAACAACAACCTCAACATTGAAAAACACCAACAAATTCAACAACAACTTCAACATTGAAAAACACCAACAAATTCAACAACAACCTCAACATTGAAAAACAACAACAACCTCAACATTGAAAAACACCAACAAATTCAACAACAACCTCAACATTGAAAAACAACAACCACCTCAACATTGCAAAACACCAGCAAATTCAACAACAACCTCAACATTTATAAACACCAACAAATTCAACAACAACTTCAACATTGAAAAACACCAACAAATACAACAACAACCTCAACATTGAAAAACAACAACAACCTCAACATTGAAAAACACCAACAAATTCAACAACAACCTCAACATTGAAAAACAACAACCACCTCAACATTGCAAAACACCAGCAAATTCAACAACAACCTCAACATTTATAAACACCAACAAATTCAACAACAACCTCAACATTGAAAAACAACAACAATCTCAACATTGAAAAACACCAACAAATTCAACAACAACCTCAACATTGAAAAACAACAACAACCTCAACATTGAAAAACACCAACAAATTCAACAACAACCTCGACATTGAAAAACACCCTCAAATTCAAAATCAACCTCAACATTGAAAAACACCAACAAACTCAACAACAACCTCAACATTGAAAAATAACAACAACCTCTACATTGAAAAACCTAAACAAATTCAACAACAACCTCAACATTGAAAAACACCAACAAATTCAACAACAAACTCAAGATTGAAAAACACCCACAAATTCAACAACCTCAAAATTGAAAAACAACAACAACCTCATCATTGAAAAACACCAACAAATTCAACAACAACCTCAACATTGAAAAACACCAACAAATTCAACAACAACCTCAACATTGAAAAACAACAACAACCTCAACATTGAAAAACACCAACAAATTCAACAACAACCTCAACATTGAAAAACAACAACAACCTCAACATTGAAAAGCACCAACAAATTCAACAAGAACCTCAACATTCAAAAACAACAACAAACTCAACATTGAAAAACACCAACAAATTCAACAACAACCTCAACATTGAAAAACAACAACAACCTCAACATTGAAAAACACCAACAAATTCAACAACAACCTCGAAATTGAAAAACACCAAAAAATTCAACAACAAACTCCACATTGAAAAACACCAACAAATTCAACAACAACCTCGACATTGAAAAGCACCAACAAATTCAACAACAACCTCAGCATTGAAAAACAACAACAACCTCAACATTGAAAAACACCAACAAATTCAACAACAACCTCAACATTGAAAAACAACAACAACCTCAACATTGAAAAACAACAACAAACTCAACATTGAAAAACACCAACAAATTCAACAACAACCTCAACATTGAAAAACAACAACAACCTCAACATTGAAAAACACCAACAAATTCAACAACAACCTCAACATTGAAAAACAACAACAACCTCAACATTGAAAAACACCAACAAATTCAACAACAACCTCAACATTGAAAAACACCAACAAATTCAACAACAACCTCAACATTGAAAAACAACAACAACCTAAACATTGAAAAACACCAACAAATTCAACAACAACTTCAACATTGAAAAACACCAAGAAATTCAACAACAACCTCGAAATTGAAAAACACCAACAAATACAACAACAACCTCAACATTGAAAAACAACAACAACCTCAACATTGAAAAACACCAACAAATTCAACAACAACCTCAACATTGAAAAACAACAACCACCTCAACATTGCAAAACACCAGCAAATTCAACAACAACCTCAACATTTATAAACACCAACAAATTCAACAACAACCTCAACATTGAAAAACAACAACAATCTCAACATTGAAAAACACCAACAAATTCAACAACAACCTCAACATTGAAAAACAACAACAACCTCAACATTGAAAAACACCAACAAATTCAGCAACAACCTCAACATTGAAAAACACCAACAAATTCAACAACAACCTCAACATTGAAAAACACCAACAAATTCAACAACAACCTCAACATTGAAAAACACCAACAAATTCAACAACAACCTGAACATTGAAAAACACCAACAACCTCAACATTGAAAAGCACCAACAAATTCAAGAACAACCTCAACATTGAAAAACAACAACAACCTCAACATTGAAAAACACCAACAAATTCAACAACAACCTCAACATTGAAAAACAACAACAAACTAAACATTGAAAAACACCAACAAATTCAACAACAACCTCAACATTGAAAAACAACAACAACCTCAACATTGAAAAACACCAACAAATTCAACAACAACCTCAACATTGAAAAACACCAACAAATTCAACAACAACCTCAACATTGAAAAACAACAACAACCTCAACATTGAAAAACACCAACAAATTCAACAACAACCTCAACATTGAAAAACAACAACAACCTCAACATTGAAAAACAACAACAAACTCAACATTGAAAAACACCAACAAATTCAACAACAACCTCAACATTGAAAAACAACAACCTCAACATTGAAAAACACCAACAAATTCAACAACAACCTCAACATTGAAAAACAACAACAACCTCAACATTGAAAAACACCAACAAATTCAACAACAACCTCAACATTGAAAAACACCAACAAATTCAACAACAACCTCAACATTGAAAAACAACAACAACCTAAACATTGAAAAACACCAACAAATTCAACAACAACCTCAACATTGAAAAACAACAACAACCTCAACATTGAAAAACACCAACAAATTCAACAACAACCTCAACATTGAAAAACACCAACAAATTCAACAACAAGCTCAATATTGAAAAAGACTAACAAATTCAACAACAACCTCGAAATTGAAAAACACTAACAAATTCAACAACAACCTTAACATTGAAAGACACCAGCAAATTCAACAACAACCTCAAATTGAAAAACAACAACAACCTCAACATTGAAAAATAACAACAACCTCAACATTGAAAAACACCAAGAAATTCAACAAAAACCTCAACACTGAAAACACCAACAAATTCAACAACAACCTCAACATTTAAAAACGCCAACAAATTCAACAACAACCTCAACATTGAAAAACAACAACCTCAACATTGAAAAACACCAACAAATTCAACAAAAAATTCAACATAGAAAAACACCAACAAATTCAACAACAACCCCGACATTGAAAAACACCAACAAATTCAACAACAACCTCAACTTTGAAAAACAACAACAACCTCATCATGGAAAAACACCAACAAATTCAACAACAACCTCAACATTGAAAAACAAAAACATCCTCAAAATTGAAAAACACCAACAAATTCAACAACAACCCCAACATTTAAAAACAACAACAACCTCAGCATTGAAAAACACCAACAAATTCAACAACAACTTCAACATTGAAAAACAACAACAAATTCAACAACAACCTCGAAATTGAAAAACACCAACAAATACAACAACAACCTCAACATTGAAAAACAACAACAACCTCAACATTGAAAAACACCAACAAATTCAACAACAAACTCAACATTGAAAAACAACAACAACCTCTACATTGAAAAACACCAACAAATTCAGCAACAACCTGAACATTGAAAAACACTAACAAATTCAACAACAACCTCGAAATTGAAAAACACCTACAAATTCAACAACAAACTCAACATTGAAAAACACCAACAAATTCAACAACAAACTCAACATTGAAAAACAACAACAACCTCTACATTGAAAAACACCAACAAATTCAACAACAACCTCAACATTGAAAAACAACAACAACCTCAACATTGAAAAACACCAACAAATTCAACAACAACCTCAACATTGAAAAACACCAACAAATTCAACAACAAACTCAACATTGAAAAACAACAACAACCTCTACATTGAAAAACACCAACAAATTCAACAATAACCTCAACATTGAAAAACAACAACAACCTCAACATTGAAAAACACCAACAAATTCAACAACAACCTCAACATTGAAAAACACCAACAAATTCAACAACAACCTCAACATTGAAAAACAACAACAACCTAAACATTGAAAAACACCAACAAATTCAACAACAACCTCAACATTGAAAAACAACAACAACCTCAACATTGAAAAACACCAACAAATTCAACAACAACCTCAACTTTGAAAAACACCAACAAATTCAACAACAACCTCAGCATTGAAAAAGAACAACAACCTCAACATTGAAAAACACCAACAACTTCAACAACAACCTCAACATTGAAAAACACCAACAAATTCAACAACAACTTCAACATTGAAAAACACCAACAAATTCAACAACAACCTCGAAATTGAAAAACACCAACAAATACAACAACAACCTCAACATTGAAAAACAACAACAACCTCAACATTGAAAAACACCAACAAATTCAACAACAACCTCAACATTGAAAAACAACAACCACCTCAACATTGCAAAACACCAGCAAATTCAACAACAACCTCAACATTTATAAACACCAACAAATTCAACAACAACCTCAACATTGAAAAACAACAACAATCTCAACATTGAAAAACACCAACAAATTCAACAACAACCTCAACATTGAAAAACAACAACAACCTCAACATTGAAAAACACCAACAAATTCAACAACAACCTCGACATTGAAAAACACCCTCAAATTCAAAATCAACCTCAACATTGAAAAACACCAACAAACTCAACAACAACCTCAACATTGAAAAATAACAACAACCTCTACATTGAAAAACCTAAACAAATTCAACAACAACCTCAACATTGAAAAACACCAACAAATTCAACAACAAACTCAAGATTGAAAAACACCCACAAATTCAACAACCTCAAAATTGAAAAACAACAACAACCTCATCATTGAAAAACACCAACAAATTCAACAACAACCTCAACATTGAAAAACACCAACAAATTCAACAACAACCTCAACATTGAAAAACAACAACAACCTCAACATTGAAAAACACCAACAAATTCAACAACAACCTCAACATTGAAAAACAACAACAACCTCAACATTGAAAAACACCAACAAATTCAACAAGAACCTCAACATTCAAAAACAACAACAAACTCAACATTGAAAAACACCAACAAATTCAACAACAACCTCAACATTGAAAAACAACAACAACCTCAACATTGAAAAACACCAACAAATTCAACAACAACCTCGAAATTGAAAAACACCAAAAAATTCAACAACAAACTCCACATTGAAAAACACCAACAAATTCAACAACAACCTCGACATTGAAAAGCACCAACAAATTCAACAACAACCTCAGCATTGAAAAACAACAACAACCTCAACATTGAAAAACACCAACAAATTCAACAACAACCTCAACATTGAAAAACAACAACAACCTCAACATTGAAAAACAACAACAAACTCAACATTGAAAAACACCAACAAATTCAACAACAACCTCAACATTGAAAAACAACAACAACCTCAACATTGAAAAACACCAACAAATTCAACAACAACCTCAACATTGAAAAACAACAACAACCTCAACATTGAAAAACACCAACAAATTCAACAACAACCTCAACATTGAAAAACACCAACAAATTCAACAACAACCTCAACATTGAAAAACAACAACAACCTAAACATTGAAAAACACCAACAAATTCAACAACAACTTCAACATTGAAAAACACCAAGAAATTCAACAACAACCTCGAAATTGAAAAACACCAACAAATACAACAACAACCTCAACATTGAAAAACAACAACAACCTCAACATTGAAAAACACCAACAAATTCAACAACAACCTCAACATTGAAAAACAACAACCACCTCAACATTGCAAAACACCAGCAAATTCAACAACAACCTCAACATTTATAAACACCAACAAATTCAACAACAACCTCAACATTGAAAAACAACAACAATCTCAACATTGAAAAACACCAACAAATTCAACAACAACCTCAACATTGAAAAACAACAACAACCTCAACATTGAAAAACACCAACAAATTCAGCAACAACCTCAACATTGAAAAACACCAACAAATTCAACAACAACCTCAACATTGAAAAACACCAACAAATTCAACAACAACCTCAACATTGAAAAACACCAACAAATTCAACAACAACCTGAACATTGAAAAACACCAACAACCTCAACATTGAAAAGCACCAACAAATTCAAGAACAACCTCAACATTGAAAAACAACAACAACCTCAACATTGAAAAACACCAACAAATTCAACAACAACCTCAACATTGAAAAACAACAACAAACTAAACATTGAAAAACACCAACAAATTCAACAACAACCTCAACATTGAAAAACAACAACAACCTCAACATTGAAAAACACCAACAAATTCAACAACAACCTCAACATTGAAAAACACCAACAAATTCAACAACAACCTCAACATTGAAAAACACCAACAAATTCAACAACAACCTCGAAATTGAAAAACACCAAAAAATTCAACAACAAACTCCACATTGAAAAACACCAACAAATTCAAAAACAACCTCAACATTGAAAAACACCAACAAATTCAACAACAACCTCGACATTGAAAAGCACCAACAAATTCAACAACAACCTCAACATTGAAAAACAACAACAACCTCAACATTGAAAAACTCCAACAAATTCAACAACAACCTCAACATTGAAAAACAACAACAACCTCAACATTGAAAAACAACAACAAACTCAACATTGAAAAACACCAACAAATTCAACAACAACCTCAACATTGAAAAACAACAACAACCTCAACATTGAAAAACACCAACAAATTCAACAACAACCTCAACATTGAAAAACAACAACAACCTCAACATTGAAAAACACCAACAAATTCAACAACAACCTCAACATTGAAAAACACCAACAAATTCAACAACAACCTCAACATTGAAAAACAACAACAACCTAAACATTGAAAAACACCAACAAATTCAACAACAACCTCAACATTGAAAAACACCAACAAATTCAACAACAAGCTCAATATTGAAAAAGACTAACAAATTCAACAACAACCTCGAAATTGAAAAACACTAACAAATTCAACAACAACCTTAACATTGAAAGACACCAACAAATTCAACAACAACCTCAAATTGAAAAACAACAACAACCTCAACATTGAAAAATAACAACAACCTCAACATTGAAAAACACCAACAAATTCAACAAAAACCTCAACATTGAAAACACCAACAAATTCAACAACAACCTCAACATTTAAAAACGCCAACAAATTCAACAACAACCTCAACATTGAAAAACAACAACCTCAACATTGAAAAACACCAACAAATTCAACAAAAAATTCAACATAGAAAAACACCAACAAATTCAACAACAACCCCGACATTGAAAAACACCAACAAATTCAACAACAACCTCAACTTTGAAAAACAACAACAACCTCATCATGGAAAAACACCAACAAATTCAACAACAACCTCAACATTGAAAAACAAAAACATCCTCAAAATTGAAAAACACCAACAAATTCAACAACAACCCCAACATTTAAAAACAACAACAACCTCAGCATTGAAAAACACCAACAAATTCAACAACAACTTCAACATTGAAAAACAACAACAAATTCAACAACAACCTCGAAATTGAAAAACACCAACAAATACAACAACAACCTCAACATTGTAAAACAACAACAACCTCAACATTGAAAAACACCAACAAATTCAACAACAACCTCAACATTGAAAAACAACAACAAACTAAACATTGAAAAACACCAACAAATTCAACAACAACCTCAACATTGAAAAACAACAACAACCTCAACATTGAAAAACACCAACAAATTCAACAACAACCTCAACATTGAAAAACACCAACAAATTCAACAACAACCTCAACATTGAAAAACACCAACAAATTCAACAACAACCTCGAAATTGAAAAACACCAAAAAATTCAACAACAAACTCCACATTGAAAAAGACCAACAAATTCAAAAACAACCTCAACATTGAAAAACAACAACAACCTCAACATTGAAAAACACCAACAAATTCAACAACAACCTCGACATTGAAAAGCACCAACAAATTCAACAACAACCTCAACATTGAAAAACAACAACAACCTCAACATTGAAAAACACCAACAAATTCAACAACAACCTCAACATTGAAAAACAACAACAACCTCAACATTGAAAAACAACAACAAACTCAACATTGAAAAACACCAACAAATTCAACAACAACCTCAACATTGAAAAACAACAACAACCTCAACATTGAAAAACACCAACAAATTCAACAACAACCTCAACATTGAAAAACAACAACAACCTCAACATTGAAAAACACCAACAAATTCAACAACAACCTCAACATTGAAAAACACCAACAAATTCAACAACAACCTCAACATTGAAAAACAACAACAACCTAAACATTGAAAAACACCAACAAATTCAACAACAACCTCAACATTGAAAAACACCAACAAATTCAACAACAAGCTCAATATTGAAAAAGACTAACAAATTCAACAACAACCTCGAAATTGAAAAACACTAACAAATTCAACAACAACCTTAACATTGAAAGACACCAACAAATTCAACAACAACCTCAAATTGAAAAACAACAACAACCTCAACATTGAAAAATAACAACAACCTCAACATTGAAAAACACCAACAAATTCAACAAAAACCTCAACATTGAAAACACCAACAAATTCAACAACAACCTCAACATTTAAAAACGCCAACAAATTCAACAACAACCTCAACATTGAAAAACAACAACCTCAACATTGAAAAACACCAACAAATTCAACAAAAAATTCAACATAGAAAAACACCAACAAATTCAACAACAACCCCGACATTGAAAAACACCAACAAATTCAACAACAACCTCAACTTTGAAAAACAACAACAACCTCATCATGGAAAAACACCAACAAATTCAACAACAACCTCAACATTGAAAAACAAAAACATCCTCAAAATTGAAAAACACCAACAAATTCAACAACAACCCCAACATTTAAAAACAACAACAACCTCAGCATTGAAAAACACCAACAAATTCAACAACAACTTCAACATTGAAAAACAACAACAAATTCAACAACAACCTCGAAATTGAAAAACACCAACAAATACAACAACAACCTCAACATTGTAAAACAACAACAACCTCAACATTGAAAAACACCAACAAATTCAACAACAAACTCAACATTGAAAAACAACAACAACCTCTACATTGAAAAACACCAACAAATTCAGCAACAACCTGAACATTGAAAAACACTAACAAATTCAACAACAACCTCGAAATTGAAAAACACCTACAAATTCAACAACAAACTCAACATTGAAAAACACCAACAAATTCAACAACAAACTCAACATTGAAAAACAACAACAACCTCTACATTGAAAAACACCAACAAATTCAACAACAACCTCAACATTGAAAAACAACAACAACCTCAACATTGAAAAACACCAACAAATTCAACAACAACCTCAACATTGAAAAACACCAACAAATTCAACAACAAACTCAACATTGAAAAACAACAACAACCTCTACATTGAAAAACACCAACAAATTCAACAATAACCTCAACATTGAAAAACAACAGCAACCTCAACATTGAAAAACACCAACAAATTCAACAACAACCTCAACATTGAAAAACACCAACAAATTCAACAACAACCTCAACATTGAAAAACAACAACAACCTAAACATTGAAAAACACCAACAAATTCAACAACAACCTCAACATTGAAAAACAACAACAACCTCAACATTGAAAAACACCAACAAATTCAACAACAACCTCAACTTTGAAAAACACCAACAAATTCAACAACAACCTCAGCATTGAAAAAGAACAACAACCTCAACATTGAAAAACACCAACAAATTCAACAACAACCTCAACATTGAAAAACACCAACAAATTCAACAACAACTTCAACATTGAAAAACACCAACAAATTCAACAACAACCTCGAAATTGAAAAACACCAACAAATACAACAACAACCTCAACATTGAAAAACAACAACAACCTCAACATTGAAAAACACCAACAAATTCAACAACAACCTCAACATTGAAAAACAACAACCACCTCAACATTGCAAAACACCAGCAAATTCAACAACAACCTCAACATTTATAAACACCAACAAATTCAACAACAACCTCAACATTGAAAAACAACAACAATCTCAACATTGAAAAACACCAACAAATTCAACAACAACCTCAACATTGAAAAACAACAACAACCTCAACATTGAAAAACACCAACAAATTCAACAACAACCTCGACATTGAAAAACACCCTCAAACTCAAAATCAACCTCAACATTGAAAAACACCAACAAACTCAACAACAACCTCAACATTGAAAAATAACAACAACCTCTACATTGAAAAACCTAAACAAATTCAACAACAACCTCAACATTGAAAAACACCAACAAATTCAACAACAAACTCAAGATTGAAAAACACCCACAAATTCAACAACCTCAAAATTGAAAAACAACAACAACCTCATCATTGAAAAACACCAACAAATTCAACAACAACCTCAACATTGAAAAACACCAACAAATTCAACAACAACCTCAACATTGAAAAACAACAACAACCTCAACATTGAAAAACACCAACAAATTCAACAACAACCTCAACATTGAAAAACAACAACAACCTCAACATTGAAAAACACCAACAAATTCAACAAGAACCTCAACATTCAAAAACAACAACAAACTCAACATTGAAAAACACCAACAAATTCAACAACAACCTCAACATTGAAAAACAACAACAACCTCAACATTGAAAAACACCAACAAATTCAACAACAACCTCGAAATTGAAAAACACCAAAAAATTCAACAACAAACTCCACATTGAAAAACACCAACAAATTCAAAAACAACCTCAACATTGAAAAACAACAACAACCTCAACATTGAAAAACACCAACAAATTCAACAACAACCTCGACATTGAAAAGCACCAACAAATTCAACAACAACCTCAGCATTGAAAAACAACAACAACCTCAACATTGAAAAACACCAACAAATTCAACAACAACCTCAACATTGAAAAACAACAACAACCTCAACATTGAAAAACAACAACAAACTCAACATTGAAAAACACCAACAAATTCAACAACAACCTCAACATTGAAAAACAACAACAACCTCAACATTGAAAAACACCAACAAATTCAACAACAACCTCAACATTGAAAAACAACAGCAACCTCAACATTGAAAAACACCAACAAATTCAACAACAACCTCAACATTGAAAAACACCAACAAATTCAACAACAACCTCAACATTGAAAAACAACAACAACCTAAACATTGAAAAACACCAACAAATTCAACAACAACCTCAACATTGAAAAACAACAACAACCTCAACATTGAAAAACACCAACAAATTCAACAACAACCTCAACATTGAAAAACACCAACAAATTCAACAACAAGCTCAATATTGAAAAAGACTAACAAATTCAACAACAACCTCGAAATTGAAAAACACCAACAAATTCAACAACAACCTTAACATTGAAAGACACCAACAAATTCAACAACAACCTCAACATTGAAAAACAACAACAACCTCAACATTGAAAAACACCAACAAATTCAACAACAACCTCAACATTGAAAAACACCAACAAATTCAACAACAAGCTCAATATTGAAAAAGACTAACAAATTCAACAACAACCTCGAAATTGAAAAACACTAACAAATTCAACAACAACCTTAACATTGAAAGACACCAACAAATTCAACAACAACCTCAAATTGAAAAACAACAACAACCTCAACATTGAAAAATAACAACAACCTCAACATTGAAAAACACCAACAAATTCAACAAAAACCTCAACATTGAAAACACCAACAAATTCAACAACAACCTCAATATTTAAAAACGCCAACAAATTCAACAACAACCTCAACATTGAAAAACAACAACCTCAACATTGAAAAACACCAACAAATTCAACAAAAAATTCAACATAGAAAAACACCAACAAATTCAACAACAACCTCAACTTTGAAAAACAACAACAACCTCATCATGGAAAAACACCAACAAATTCAACAACAACCTCAACATTGAAAAACAAAAACATCCTCAAAATTGAAAAACACCAACAAATTCAACAACAACCTCGAAATTGAAAAACACCAACAAATACAACAACAACCTCAACATTGAAAAACAACAACAACCTCAACATTGAAAAACACCAACAAATTCAACAACAACCTCAACATTGAAAAACAACAACCACCTCAACATTGCAAAACACCAGCAAATTCAATAACAACCTCAACATTTATAAACACCAACAAATTCAACAACAACCTCAACATTGAAAAACAACAACAATCTCAACATTGAAAAACACCAACAAATTCAACAACAACCTCAACATTGAAAAACAACAACAACCTCAACATTGAAAAACACCAACAAATTCAACAACAACCTCGACATTGAAAAACACCCTCAAATTCAAAATCAACCTCAACATTGAAAAACACCAACAAACTCAACAACAACCTCAACATTGAAAAATAACAACAACCTCTACATTGAAAAACCTAAACAAATTCAACAACAACCTCAACATTGAAAAACACCAACAAATTCAACAACAAACTCAAGATTGAAAAACACCCACAAATTCAACAACCTCAAAATTGAAAAACAACAACAACCTCATCATTGAAAAACACCAACAAATTCAACAACAACCTCAACATTGAAAAACACCAACAAATTCAACAACAACCTCAACATTGAAAAACAACAACAACCTCAACATTGAAAAACACCAACAAATTCAACAACAACCTCAACATTGAAAAACAACAACAACCTCAACATTGAAAAACACCAACAAATTCAACAAGAACCTCAACATTCAAAAACAACAACAAACTCAACATTGAAAAACACCAACAAATTCAACAACAACCTCAACATTGAAAAACAACAACAACCTCAACATTGAAAAACACCAACAAATTCAACAACAACCTCGAAATTGAAAAACACCAAAAAATTCAACAACAAACTCCACATTGAAAAACACCAACAAATTCAAAAACAACCTCAACATTGAAAAACAACAACAACCTCAACATTGAAAAACACCAACAAATTCAACAACAACCTCGACATTGAAAAGCACCAACAAATTCAACAACAACCTCAGCATTGAAAAACAACAACAACCTCAACATTGAAAAACACCAACAAATTCAACAACAACCTCAACATTGAAAAACAACAACAACCTCAACATTGAAAAACAACAACAAACTCAACATTGAAAAACACCAACAAATTCAACAACAACCTCAACATTGAAAAACAACAACAACCTCAACATTGAAAAACACCAACAAATTCAACAACAACCTCAACATTGAAAAACAACAGCAACCTCAACATTGAAAAACACCAACAAATTCAACAACAACCTCAACATTGAAAAACACCAACAAATTCAACAACAACCTCAACATTGAAAAACAACAACAACCTAAACATTGAAAAACACCAACAAATTCAACAACAACCTCAACATTGAAAAACAACAACAACCTCAACATTGAAAAACACCAACAAATTCAACAACAACCTCAACATTGAAAAACACCAACAAATTCAACAACAAGCTCAATATTGAAAAAGACTAACAAATTCAACAACAACCTCGAAATTGAAAAACACCAACAAATTCAACAACAACCTTAACATTGAAAGACACCAACAAATTCAACAACAACCTCAACATTGAAAAACAACAACAACCTCAACATTGAAAAACACCAACAAATTCAACAACAACCTCAACATTGAAAAACACCAACAAATTCAACAACAAGCTCAATATTGAAAAAGACTAACAAATTCAACAACAACCTCGAAATTGAAAAACACTAACAAATTCAACAACAACCTTAACATTGAAAGACACCAACAAATTCAACAACAACCTCAAATTGAAAAACAACAACAACCTCAACATTGAAAAATAACAACAACCTCAACATTGAAAAACACCAACAAATTCAACAAAAACCTCAACATTGAAAACACCAACAAATTCAACAACAACCTCAATATTTAAAAACGCCAACAAATTCAACAACAACCTCAACATTGAAAAACAACAACCTCAACATTGAAAAACACCAACAAATTCAACAAAAAATTCAACATAGAAAAACACCAACAAATTCAACAACAACCTCAACTTTGAAAAACAACAACAACCTCATCATGGAAAAACACCAACAAATTCAACAACAACCTCAACATTGAAAAACAAAAACATCCTCAAAATTGAAAAACACCAACAAATTCAACAACAACCTCGAAATTGAAAAACACCAACAAATACAACAACAACCTCAACATTGAAAAACAACAACAACCTCAACATTGAAAAACACCAACAAATTCAACAACAACCTCAACATTGAAAAACAACAACCACCTCAACATTGCAAAACACCAGCAAATTCAACAACAACCTCAACATTTATAAACACCAACAAATTCAACAACAACCTCAACATTGAAAAACAACAACAATCTCAACATTGAAAAACACCAACAAATTCAACAACAACCTCAACATTGAAAAACAACAACAACCTCAACATTGAAAAACACCAACAAATTCAACAACAACCTCGACATTGAAAAACACCCTCAAATTCAAAATCAACCTCAACATTGAAAAACACCAACAAACTCAACAACAACCTCAACATTGAAAAATAACAACAACCTCTACATTGAAAAACCTAAACAAATTCAACAACAACCTCAACATTGAAAAACACCAACAAATTCAACAACAAACTCAAGATTGAAAAACACCCACAAATTCAACAACCTCAAAATTGAAAAACAACAACAACCTCATCATTGAAAAACACCAACAAATTCAACAACAACCTCAACATTGAAAAACACCAACAAATTCAACAACAACCTCAACATTGAAAAACAACAACAACCTCAACATTGAAAAACACCAACAAATTCAACAACAACCTCAACATTGAAAAACAACAACAACCTCAACATTGAAAAACACCAACAAATTCAACAAGAACCTCAACATTCAAAAACAACAACAAACTCAACATTGAAAAACACCAACAAATTCAACAACAACCTCAACATTGAAAAACAACAACAACCTCAACATTGAAAAACACCAACAAATTCAACAACAACCTCGAAATTGAAAAACACCAAAAAATTCAACAACAAACTCCACATTGAAAAACACCAACAAATTCAAAAACAACCTCAACATTGAAAAACAACAACAACCTCAACATTGATAAAACACCAACAAATTCAACAACAACCTCGACATTGAAAAGCACCAACAAATTCAACAACAACCTCAGCATTGAAAAACAACAACAACCTCAACATTGAAAAACACCCACAAATTCAACAACAACCTCAACATTGAAAAACAACAACAACCTCAACATTGAAAAACAACAACAAACTCAACATTGAAAAACACCAACAAATTCAACAACAACCTCAACATTGAAAAACAACAACAACCTCAACATTGAAAAACACCAACAAATTCAACAACAACCTCAACATTGAAAAACAACAACAACCTCAACATTGAAAAACACCAACAAATTCAACAACAACCTCAACATTGAAAAACACCAACAAATTCAACAACAACCTCAACATTGAAAAACAACAACAACCTAAACATTGAAAAACACCAACAAATTCAACAACAACCTCAACATTGAAAAACAACAACAACCTCAACATTGAAAAACACCAACAAATTCAACAACAACCTCAACATTGAAAAACACCAACAAATTCAACAACAAGCTCAATATTGAAAAAGACTAACAAATTCAACAACAACCTCGAAATTGAAAAACACCAACAAATTCAACAACAACCTTAACATTGAAAGACACCAACAAATTCAACAACAACCTCAACATTGAAAAACAACAACAACCTCAACATTGAAAAACACCAACAAATTCAACAACAACCTCAACATTGAAAAACACCAACAAATTCAACAACAAGCTCAATATTGAAAAAGACTAACAAATTCAACAACAACCTCGAAATTGAAAAACACTAACAAATTCAACAACAACCTTAACATTGAAAGACACCAACAAATTCAACAACAACCTCAAATTGAAAAACAACAACAACCTCAACATTGAAAAATAACAACAACCTCAACATTGAAAAACACCAACAAATTCAACAAAAACCTCAACATTGAAAACACCAACAAATTCAACAACAACCTCAATATTTAAAAACGCCAACAAATTCAACAACAACCTCAACATTGAAAAACAACAACCTCAACATTGAAAAACACCAACAAATTCAACAAAAAATTCAACATAGAAAAACACCAACAAATTCAACAACAACCCCGACATTGAAAAACACCAACAAATTCAACAACAACCTCAACTTTGAAAAACAACAACAACCTCATCATGGAAAAACACCAACAAATTCAACAACAACCCCAACATTTAAAAACAACAACAACCTCAGCATTGAAAAACACCAACAAATTCAACAACAACTTCAACATTGAAAAACAACAACAAATTCAACAACAACCTCGAAATTGAAAAACACCAACAAATACAACAACAACCTCAACATTGAAAAACAACAACAACCTCAACATTGAAAAACACCAACAAATTCAACAACAAACTCAACATTGAAAAACAACAACAACCTCTACATTGAAAAACACCAACAAATTCAGCAACAACCTGAACATTGAAAAACACTAACAAATTCAACAACAACCTCGAAATTGAAAAACACCTACAAATTCAACAACAAACTCAACATTGAAAAACACCAACAAATTCAACAACAAACTCAACATTGAAAAACAACAACAACCTCTACATTGAAAAACACCAACAAATTCAACAACAACCTCAACATTGAAAAACAACAACAACCTCAACATTGAAAAACACCAACAAATTCAACAACAACCTCAACATTGAAAAACACCAACAAATTCAACAACAAACTCAACATTGAAAAACAACAACAACCTCTACATTGAAAAACACCAACAAATTCAACAATAACCTCAACATTGAAAAACAACAACAACCTCAACATTGAAAAACACCAACAAATTCAACAACAACCTCAACATTGAAAAACACCCACAAATTCAACAACAACCTCAACATTGAAAAACAACAACAACCTAAACATTGAAAAACACCAACAAATTCAACAACAACCTCAACATTGAAAAACAACAACAACCTCAACATTGAAAAACACCAACAAATTCAACAACAAACTCAACTTTGAAAAACACCAACAAATTCAACAACAACCTCAGCATTGAAAAAGAACAACAACCTCAACATTGAAAAACACCAACAAATTCAACAACAACCTCAACATTGAAAAACACCAACAAATTCAACAACAACTTCAACATTGAAAAACACCAACAAATTCAACAACAACCTCGAAATTGAAAAACACCAACAAATACAACAACAACCTCAACATTGAAAAACAACAACAACCTCAACATTGAAAAACACCAACAAATTCAACAACAACCTCAACATTGAAAAACAACAACCACCTCAACATTGCAAAACACCAGCAAATTCAACAACAACCTCAACATTTATAAACACCAACAAATTCAACAACAACCTCAACATTGAAAAACAACAACAATCTCAACATTGAAAAACACCAACAAATTCAACAACAACCTCAACATTGAAAAACAACAACAACCTCAACATTGAAAAACACCAACAAATTCAACAACAACCTCGACATTGAAAAACACCCTCAAATTCAAAATCAACCTCAACATTGAAAAACACCAACAAACTCAACAACAACCTCAACATTGAAAAATAACAACAACCTCTACATTGAAAAACCTAAACAAATTCAACAACAACCTCAACATTGAAAAACACCAACAAATTCAACAACAAACTCAAGATTGAAAAACACCCACAAATTCAACAACCTCAAAATTGAAAAACAAC
Source organism: Isurus oxyrinchus (assembly GCA_026770705.1). Lineage (NCBI taxonomy): Eukaryota > Metazoa > Chordata > Chondrichthyes > Lamniformes > Lamnidae > Isurus > Isurus oxyrinchus. Next base: position 1,514,267 of record JANJGN010000104.1, on the reverse strand, counting down.
AACAACCTCATCATTGAAAAACACCAACAAATTCAACAACAACCTCAACATTGAAAAACACCAACAAATTCAACAACAACCTCAACATTGAAAAACAACAACAACCTCAACATTGAAAAACACCAACAAATTCAACAACAACCTCAACATTGAAAAACAACAACCTCAACATTGAAAAACACCAACAAATTCAACAAGAACCTCAACATTCAAAAACAACAACAAACTCAACATTGAAAAACACCAACAAATTCAACAACAACCTCAACATTGAAAAACAACAACAACCTCAACATTGAAAAACACCAACAAATTCAACAACAACCTCGAAATTGAAAAACACCAAAAAATTCAACAACAAACTCCACATTGAAAAACACCAACAAATTCAAAAACAACCTCAACATTGAAAAACAACAACAACCTCAACATTGAAAAACACCAACAAATTCAACAACAACCTCGACATTGAAAAGCACCAACAAATTCAACAACAACCTCAGCATTGAAAAACAACAACAACCTCAACATTGAAAAACACCAACAAATTCAACAACAACCTCAACATTGAAAAACAACAACAACCTCAACATTGAAAAACAACAACAAACTCAACATTGAAAAACACCAACAAATTCAACAACAACCTCAACATTGAAAAACAACAACAACCTCAACATTGAAAAACACCAACAAATTCAACAACAACCTCAACATTGAAAAACAACAACAACCTCAACATTGAAAAACACCAACAAATTCAACAACAACCTCAACATTGAAAAACACCAACAAATTCAACAACAACCTCAACATTGAAAAACAACAACAACCTAAGCATTGAAAAACACCAACAAATTCAACAACAACCTCAACATTGAAAAACAACAACAACCTCAACATTGAAAAACACCAACAAATTCAACAACAACCTCAACATTGAAAAACACCAACAAATTCAACAACAAGCTCAATATTGAAAAAGACTAACAAATTCAACAACAACCTCGAAATTGAAAAACACCAACAAATTCAACAACAACCTTAACATTGAAAGACACCAACAAATTCAACAACAACCTCAAATTGAAAAACAACAACAACCTCAACATTGAAAAATAACAACAACCTCAACATTGAAAAACACCAACAAATTCAACAAAAACCTCAACATTGAAAACACCAACAAATTCAACAACAACCTCAACATTTAAAAACGCCAACAAATTCAACAACAACCTCAACATTGAAAAACAACAACAACCTCAACATTGAAAAACACCAACAAATTCAACAAGAACCTCAACATTCAAAAACAACAACAAACTCAACATTGAAAAACACCAACAAATTCAACAACAACCTCAACATTGAAAAACAACAACAACCTCAACATTGAAAAACACCAACAAATTCAACAACAACCTCGAAATTGAAAAACACCAAAAAATTCAACAACAAACTCCACATTGAAAAACACCAACAAATTCAAAAACAACCTCAACATTGAAAAACAACAACAACCTCAACATTGAAAAACACCAACAAATTCAACAACAACCTCGACATTGAAAAGCACCAACAAATTCAACAACAACCTCAGCATTGAAAAACAACAACAACCTCAACATTGAAAAACACCAACAAATTCAACAACAACCTCAACATTGAAAAACAACAACAACCTCAACATTGAAAAACAACAACAAACTCAACATTGAAAAACACCAACAAATTCAACAACAACCTCAACATTGAAAAACAACAACAACCTCAACATTGAAAAACACCAACAAATTCAACAACAACCTCAACATTGAAAAACAACAACAACCTCAACATTGAAAAACACCAACAAATTCAACAACAACCTCAACATTGAAAAACACCAACAAATTCAACAACAACCTCAACATTGAAAAACAACAACAACCTAAACATTGAAAAACACCAACAAATTCAACAACAACCTCAACATTGAAAAACAACAACAACCTCAACATTGAAAAACACCAACAAATTCAACAACAACCTCAACATTGAAAAACACCAACAAATTCAACAACAAGCTCAATATTAAAAAAGACTAACAAATTCAACAACAACCTCGAAATTGAAAAACACCAACAAATTCAACAACAACCTTAACATTGAAAGACACCAACAAATTCAACAACAACCTCAAATTGAAAAACAACAACAACCTCAACATTGAAAAATAACAACAACCTCAACATTGAAAAACACCAACAAATTCAACAAAAACCTCAACATTGAAAACACCAACAAATTCAACAACAACCTCAACATTTAAAAACGCCAACAAATTCAACAACAACCTCAACATTGAAAAACAACAACCTCAACATTGAAAAACACCAACAAATTCAACAAAAAATTCAACATAGAAAAACACCAACAAATTCAACAACAACCCCGACATTGAAAAAAAACAACAAATTCAACAACAACCTCAACTTTGAAAAACAACAACAACCTCATCATGGAAAAACACCAACAAATTCAACAACAACCTCAACATTGAAAAACAAAAACATCCTCAAAATTGAAAAACACCAACAAATTCAACAACAACCCCAACATTTAAAAACAACAACAACCTCAGCATTGAAAAACACCAACAAATTCAACAACAACTTCAACATTGAAAAACAACAACAAATTCAACAACAACCTCGAAATTGAAAAACACCAACAAATACAACAACAACCTCAACATTGAAAAACAACAACAACCTCAACATTGAAAAACACCAACAAATTCAACAACAAACTCAACATTGAAAAACAACAACAACCTCTACATTGAAAAACACCAACAAATTCAGCAACAACCTGAACATTGAAAAACACTAACAAATTCAACAACAACCTCGAAATTGAAAAACACCTACAAATTCAACAACAAACTCAACATTGAAAAACACCAACAAATTCAACAACAAACTCAACATTGAAAAACAACAACAACCTCTACATTGAAAAACACCAACAAATTCAACAACAACCTCAACATTGAAAAACAACAACAACCTCAACATTGAAAAACACCAACAAATTCAACAACAACCTCAACATTGAAAAACACCAACAAATTCAACAACAAACTCAACATTGAAAAACAACAACAACCTCTACATTGAAAAACACCAACAAATTCAACAATAACCTCAACATTGAAAAACAACAACAACCTCAACATTTAAAAACACCAACAAATTCAACAACAACCTCAACATTGAAAAACACCAACAAATTCAACAACAACCTCAACATTGAAAAACAACAACAACCTAAACATTGAAAAACACCAACAAATTCAACAACAACCTCAACATTGAAAAACAACAACAACCTCAACATTGAAAAACACCAACAAATTCAACAACAACCTCAACTTTGAAAAACACCAACAAATTCAACAACAACCTCAGCATTGAAAAAGAACAACAACCTCAACATTGAAAAACACCAACAAATTCAACAACAACCTCAACATTGAAAAACACCAACAAATTCAACAACAACTTCAACATTGAAAAACACCAACAAATTCAACAACAACATCGAAATTGAAAAACACCAACAAATACAACAACAACCTCAACATTGAAAAACAACAACAACCTCAACATTGAAAAACACCAACAAATTCAACAACAACCTCAACATTGAAAAACAACAACCACCTCAACATTGCAAAACACCAGCAAATTCAACAACAACCTCAACATTTATAAACACCAACAAATTCAACAACAACCTCAACATTGAAAAACAACAACAATCTCAACATTGAAACACACCAACAAATTCAACAACAACCTCAACATTGAAAAACACCAACAAATTCAACAACAACCTCGACATTGAAAAACACCCTCAAATTCAAAATCAACCTCAACATTGAAAAACACCAACAAATTCAACAACAACCTCAACATTGAAAAACACCAACAAATTCAACAACAACCTCAACATTGAAAAACAACAACAACCTCAACATTGAAAAACACCAACAAATTCAACAACAACCTCAACATTGAAAAACAACAACAACCTCAACATTGAAAAACACCAACAAATTCAACAAGAACCTCAACATTCAAAAACAACAACAAACTCAACATTGAAAAACACCAACAAATTCAACAACAACCTCAACATTGAAAAACAACAACAACCTCAACATTGAAAAACACCAACAAATTCAACAACAACCTCAACATTGAAAAACAACAACAACCTCAACATTGAAAAACACCAACAAATTCAACAACAACCTCAACATTGAAAAACACCAACAAATTCAACAACAACCTCAACATTGAGAAACAACAACAACCTCAACATTGAAAAACAACAACAAATTCAACAACAACCTCAACATTGAAAAACACCAACAAATTCAACAACAACCTCAACATTGAAAAACAACAACAACCTCAAAATTGAAAAACACCAACAAATTCAACAGCAACCTCAACATTTAAAAACACCAACAATTTCAACAACAACCTCAACATTTAAAAACGCCAACAAATTCAACAACAACCTCAACATTGAAAAGCAACAACCTCAACATTGAAAAACACCAACAAATTCAACAAAAAATTCAACATAGAAAAACACCAACAAATTCAACAACAACCCCGACATTGAAAAACACCAACAAATTCAACAACAACCTCAACATTGAAAAACAACAACAATCTCAACATTGAAAAACACCAACAAATTCAACAACAACCTCAACACTGAAAAACAGCAACAACCTCAACATTGAAAAACACCAACAAATTCAACAACAACTTCAACATTGAAAAACACCAACAAATTCAACAACAACGTCGACATTGAAAAACACCATCAAATTCAACAACAACCTCAACATTGAAAAACAACAACAACCTCAACATTGAAAAACACCAACAAATTCAACAAAAACCTCAACATTGAAAACACCAACAAATTCAACAACAACCTCAACATTGAAAAACCACAACCTCAACATTGAAAAACACCATCAAATTCAACAACAACCTCAACATTGAAAAACAACAACAAACTCAACATTGAAAAACACCAACAAATTCAACAAAAACCTCAACATTTAAAAACGCAAACAAATTCAACAACAACCTCAACATTGAAAAACACCAACAAATTCAACAAAAAATTCAACATAGAAAAACACCAACAAATTCAACAACAACCCCGACATTGAAAAACACCAACAAATTCAACAACAACCTCAACTTTGAAAAACAACAACAACCTCATCATGGAAAAACACCAACAAATTCAACAACAACCTCAACATTGAAAAACACCAACAAATTCAACAACAACCTCAACATTGAAAAACAACAACAATCTCAACATTGAAAAACACCAACAAATTCAACAACAACCTCAACATTGAAAAACAACAACAACCTCAACATTGAAAAACACCAACAAATTCAACAACAACCTCGACATTGAAAAACACCCTCAAATTCAAAATCAACCTCAACATTGAAAAACACCAACAAACTCAACAACAACCTCAACATTGAAAAATAACAACAACCTCTACATTGAAAAACCTAAACAAATTCAACAACAACCTCAACATTGAAAAACACCAACAAATTCAACAACAAACTCAAGATTGAAAAACACCCACAAATTCAACAACCTCAAAATTGAAAAACAACAACAACCTCATCATTGAAAAACACCAACAAATTCAACAACAACCTCAACATTGAAAAACACCAACAAATTCAACAACAACCTCAACATTGAAAAACAACAACAACCTCAACATTGAAAAACACCAACAAATTCAACAACAACCTCAACATTGAAAAACAACAACCTCAACATTGAAAAACACCAACAAATACAACAAGAACCTCAACATTCAAAAACAACAACAAACTCAACATTGAAAAACACCAACAAATTCAACAACAACCTCAACATTGAAAAACAACAACAACCTCAACATTGAAAAACACCAACAAATTCAACAACAACCTCGAAATTGAAAAACACCAAAAAATTCAACAACAAACTCCACAGTGAAAAACACCAACAAATTCAAAAACAACCTCAACATTGAAAAACAACAACAACCTCAACATTGAAAAACACCAACAAATTCAACAACAACCTCGACATTGAAAAGCACCAACAAATTCAACAACAACCTCAGCATTGAAAAACAACAACAACCTCAACATTGAAAAACACCAACAAATTCAACAACAACCTCAACATTGAAAAACAACAACAACCTCAACATTGAAAAACAACAACAAACTCAACATTGAAAAACACCAACAAATTCAACAACAACCTCAACATTGAAAAACAACAACAACCTCAACATTGAAAAACACCAACAAATTCAACAACAACCTCAACATTGAAAAACAACAACAACCTCAACATTGAAAAACACCAACAAATTCAACAACAACCTCAACATTGAAAAACACCAACAAATTCAACAACAACCTCAACATTGAAAAACAACAACAACCTAAACATTGAAAAACACCAACAAATTCAACAACAACCTCAACATTGAAAAACAACAACAACCTCAACATTGAAAAACACCAACAAATTCAACAACAACCTCAACATTGAAAAACACCAACAAATTCAACAACAAGCTCAATATTGAAAAAGACTAACAAATTCAACAACAACCTCGAAATTGAAAAACACCAACAAATTCAACAACAACCTTAACATTGAAAGACACCAACAAATTCAACAACAACCTCAAATTGAAAAACAACAACAACCTCAACATTGAAAAATAACAACAACCTCAACATTGAAAAACACCAACAAATTCAACAAAAACCTCAACATTGAAAACACCAACAAATTCAACAACAACCTCAACATTTAAAAACGCCAACAAATTCAACAACAACCTCAACATTGAAAAACAACAACCTCAACATTGAAAAACACCAACAAATTCAACAAAAAATTCAACATAGAAAAACACCAACGAATTCAACAACAACCCCGACATTGAAGAAAACCAACAAATTCAACAACAACCTCAACTTTGAAAAACAACAACAACCTCATCATGGAAAAACACCAACAAATTCAACAACAACCTCAACATTGAAAAACAAAAACATCCTCAAAATTGAAAAACACCAACAAATTCAACAACAACCCCAACATTTAAAAACAACAACAACCTCAGCATTGAAAAACACCAACAAATTCAACAACAACTTCAACATTGAAAAACAACAACAAATTCAACAACAACCTCGAAATTGAAAAACACCAACAAATACAACAACAACCTCAACATTGAAAAACAACAACAACCTCAACATTGAAAAACACCAACAAATTCAACAACAAACTCAACATTGAAAAACAACAACAACCTCTACATTGAAAAACACCAACAAATTCAGCAACAACCTGAACATTGAAAAACACTAACAAATTCAACAACAACCTCGAAATTGAAAAACACCTACAAATTCAACAACAAACTCAACATTGAAAAACACCAACAAATTCAACAACAAACTCAACATTGAAAAACAACAACAACCTCTGCATTGAAAAACACCAACAAATTCAACAACAACCTCAACATTGAAAAACAACAACAACCTCAACATTGAAAAACACCAACAAATTCAACAACAACCTCAACATTGAAAAACACCAACAAATTCAACAACAAACTCAACATTGAAAAACAACAACAACCTCTACATTGAAAAACACCAACAAATTCAACAATAACCTCAACATTGAAAAACAACAACAACCTCAACATTTAAAAACACCAACAAATTCAACAACAACCTCAACATTGAAAAACACCAACAAATTCAACAACAACCTCAACATTGAAAAACAACAACAACCTAAACATTGAAAAACACCAACAAATTCAACAACAACCTCAACATTGAAAAACAACAACAACCTCAACATTGAAAAACACCAACAAATTCAACAACAACCTCAACTTTGAAAAACACCAACAAATTCAACAACAACCTCAGCATTGAAAAAGAACAACAACCTCAACATTGAAAAACACCAACAAATTCAACAACAACCTCAACATTGAAAAACACCAACAAATTCAACAACAACTTCAACATTGAAAAACACCAACAAATTCAACAACAACCTCGAAATTGAAAAACACCAACAAATACAACAACAACCTCAACATTGAAAAACAACAACAACCTCAACATTGAAAAACACCAACAAATTCAACAACAACCTCAACATTGAAAAACAACAACCACCTCAACATTGCAAAACACCAGCAAATTCAACAACAACCTCAACATTTATAAACACCAACAAATTCAACAACAACCTCAACATTGAAAAACAACAACAATCTCAACATTGAAAAACACCAACAAATTCAACAACAACCTCAACATTGAAAAACAACAACAACCTCAACATTGAAAAACACCAACAAATTCAACAACAACCTCGACATTGAAAAACACCCTCAAATTCAAAATCAACCTCAACATTGAAAAACACCAACAAACTCAACAACAACCTCAACATTGAAAAATAACAACAACCTCTACATTGAAAAACCTAAACAAATTCAACAACAACCTCAACATTGAAAAACACCAACAAATTCAACAACAAACTCAAGATTGAAAAACACCCACAAATTCAACAACCTCAAAATTGAAAAACAACAACAACCTCATCATTGAAAAACACCAACAAATTCAACAACAACCTCAACATTGAAAAACACCAACAAATTCAACAACAACCTCAACATTGAAAAACAACAACAACCTCAACATTGAAAAACACCAACAAATTCAACAACAACCTCAACATTGAAAAACAACAACAACCTCAATATTGAAAAACACCAACAAATTCAACAAGAACCTCAACATTCAAAAACAACAACAAACTCAACATTGAAAAACACCAACAAATTCAACAACAACCTCAACATTGAAAAACAACAACAACCTCAACATTGAAAAACACCAACAAATTCAACAACAACCTCAACATTGAAAAACAACAACAACCTCAACATTGAAAAACAACAACAAATTCAACAACAACCTCAACATTGAAAAACACCAACAAATTCAACAACAACCTCAACATTGAAAAACAACAACAACCTCAACATTGAAAAACAACAACAAATTCAACAACAACTTCAACATTGAAAAACACCAACAAATTCAACAACAACCTCGAAATTGAAAAACACCAACAAATTCAACAACAACCTCAACATTGAAAAACACCAACAAATTCAACAACAACCTCAAAATTGAAAAACAACAACAACCTCAAAATTGAAAAACACCAACAAATTCAACAGCAACCTCAACATTTAAAAACACCAACAATTTCAACAACAACCTCAACATTTAAAAACGCCAACAAATTCAACAACAACCTCAACATTGAAAAGCAACAACCTCAACATTGAAAAACACCAACAAATTCAACAAAAAATTCAACATAGAAAAACACCAACAAATTCAACAACAACCCCGACATTGAAAAACACCAACAAATTCAACAACAACCTCAACATTGAAAAACAACAACAATCTCAACATTGAAAAACACCAACAAATTCAACAACAACCTCAACATTGAAAAACAGCAACAACCTCAACATTGAAAAACACCAACAAATTCAACAACAACTTCAACATTGAAAAACACCAACAAATTCAACAACAACGTCGACATTGAAAAACACCATCAAATTCAACAACAACCTCAACATTGAAAAACAACAACAACCTCAACATTGAAAAACACCAACAAATTCAACAAAAACCTCAACATTGAAAACACCAACAAATTCAACAACAACCTCAACATTGAAAAACCACAACCTCAACATTGAAAAACACCATCAAATTCAACAACAACCTCAACATTGAAAAACAACAACAAACTCAACATTGGAAAACACCAACAAATTCAACAAAAACCTCAACATTTAAAAACGCAAACAAATTCAACAACAACCTCAACATTGAAAAACACCAACAAATTCAACAAAAAATTCAACATAGAAAAACACCAACAAATTCAACAACAACCCCGACATTGAAAAACACCAACAAATTCAACAACAACCTCAACTTTGAAAAACAACAACAACCTCATCATGGAAAAACACCAACAAATTCAACAACAACCTCAACATTGAAAAACACCAACAAATTCAACAACAACCTCAACATTGAAAAACAACAACAAACTAAACATTGAAAAACACCAACAAATTCAACAACAACCTCAACATTGAAAAACAACAACAACCTCAACATTGAAAAACACCGACAAATTCAACAACAACCTCAACATTGAAAAACACCAACAAATTCAACAACAACCTCAACATTGAAAAACACCAACAAATTCAACAACAACCTCGAAATTGAAAAACACCAAAAAATTCAACAACAAACTCAACATTGAAAAACCCCAACAAATTCAACAACAACCTCAACATTGAAAAACAACAACAACCTCAACATTGAAAAACACCAACAAATTCAACAACAACCTCGACATTGAAAAGCACCAACAAATTCAACAACATTGATAAACAACAACAACCTCAACATTGAAAAACACCAACAAATTCAACAACAACCTCAACATTGAAAAACAACAACAACCTCAACATTGAAAAACAACAACAAACTCAACATTGAAAAACACCAACAAATTCAACAACAACCTCAACATTGAAAAACAACAACAACCTCAAAATTGAAAAACACCAACAAATTCAACAACAACCTCAACATTGAAAAACACCAACAAATTCAACAACAACCTCAACATTGAAAAACACCAACAAATTCAACAACAACCTCAACATTGAAAAACAACAACAACCTAAACATTGAAAAACACCAACAAATTCAACAACAACCTCAACATTGAAAAACAACAACAACCTCAACATTGAAAAACACCAACAAATTCAACAACAACCTCAACATTGAAAAACACCAACAAATTCAACAACAAGCTCAATATTGAAAAACACTAACAAATTCAACAACAACCTCGAAATTGAAAAACACCAACAAATTCAACAACAACCTCAACATTGAAAGACACCAACAAATTCAACAACAACCTCAAATTGAAAAACAACAACAACCTCAACATTGAAAAATAACAACAACCTCAACATTGAAAAACACCAACAAATTCAACAAAAACCTCAACATTGAAAACACCAACAAATTCAACAACAACCTCAACATTTAAAAACGCCAACAAATTCAACAACAACCTCAACATTGAAAAACAACAACCTCAACATTGAAAAACACCAACAAATTCAACAAAAAATTCAACATAGAAAAACACCAACAAATTCAACAACAACCCCGACATTGAAAAACACCAACAAATTCGACAAAAACCTCAACTTTGAAAAACAACAACAACCTCATCATGGAAAAACACCAACAAATTCAACAACAACCTCAACATTGAAGAACAAAAACATCCTCAAAATTGAAAAACACCAACAAATTCAACAACAACCCCAACATTTAAAAACCCAACAACCTCAGCATTGAAAAACACCAACAAATTCAACAACAACCTCAACATTGAAAAACACCAACAAATTCAACAACAACCTCAACATTGAAAAACACCAACAAATTCAGCAACAACCTCAACATTGAAAAACACTAACAAATTCAACAACAACCTCAACATTGAAAAACACCAACAAATTCAACAACAACCTCAACATTGAAAAACACCAACAAATTCAGCAACAACCTGAACATTGAAAAACACTAACAAATTCAACAACAACCTCGAAATTGAAAAACACCTACAAATTCAACAACAAACTCAACATTGAAAAACACCAACAAATTCAACAACAAACTCAACATTGAAAAACAACAACAACCTCTACATTGAAAAACACCAACAAATTCAACAACAACCTCAACATTGAAAAACAACAACAACCTCAACATTGAAAAACACCAACAAATTCAACAACAACCTCAACATTGAAAAACACCAACAAATTCAACAACAAACTCAACATTGAAAAACAACAACAACCTCTACATTGAAAAACACCAACAAATTCAACAATAACCTCAACATTGAAAAACAACAACAACCTCAACATTTAAAAACACCAACAAATTCAACAACAACCTCAACATTGAAAAACACCAACAAATTCAACAACAACCTCAACATTGAAAAACAACAACAACCTAAACATTGAAAAACACCAACAAATTCAACAACAACCTCAACATTGAAAAACAACAACAACCTCAACATTGAAAAACACCAACAAATTCAACAACAACCTCAACTTTGAAAAACACCAACAAATTCAACAACAACCTCAGCATTGAAAAAGAACAACAACCTCAACATTGAAAAACACCAACAAATTCAACAACAACCTCAACATTGAAAAACACCAACAAATTCAACAACAACTTCAACATTGAAAAACACCAACAAATTCAACAACAACCTCGAAATTGAAAAACACCAACAAATACAACAACAACCTCAACATTGAAAAACAACAACAACCTCAACATTGAAAAACACCAACAAATTCAACAACAACCTCAACATTGAAAAACAACAACCACCTCAACATTGCAAAACACCAGCAAATTCAACAACAACCTCAACATTTATAAACACCAACAAATTCAACAACAACCTCAACATTGAAAAACAACAACAATCTCAACATTGAAACACACCAACAAATTCAACAACAACCTCAACATTGAAAAACAACAACAACCTCAACATTGAAAAACACCAACAAATTCAACAACAACCTCGACATTGAAAAACACCCTCAAATTCAAAATCAACCTCAACATTGAAAAACACCAACAAACTCAACAACAACCTCAACATTGAAAAATAACAACAACCTCTACATTGAAAAACCTAAACAAATTCAACAACAACCTCAACATTGAAAAACACCAACAAATTCAACAACAAACTCAAGATTGAAAAACACCCACAAATTCAACAACCTCAAAATTGAAAAACAACAACAACCTCATCATTGAAAAACACCAACAAATTCAACAACAACCTCAACATTGAAAAACACCAACAAATTCAACAACAACCTCAACATTGAAAAACAACAACAACCTCAACATTGAAAAACACCAACAAATTCAACAACAACCTCAACATTGAAAAACAACAACAACCTCAACATTGAAAAACACCAACAAATTCAACAAGAACCTCAACATTCAAAAACAACAACAAACTCAACATTGAAAAACACCAACAAATTCAACAACAACCTCAACATTGAAAAACAACAACAACCTCAACATTGAAAAACACCAACAAATTCAACAACAACCTCAACATTGAAAAACAACAACAACCTCAACATTGAAAAACACCAACAAATTCAACAACAACCTCAACATTGAAAAACACCAACAAATTCAACAACAACCTCAACATTGAGAAACAACAACAACCTCAACATTGAAAAACAACAACAAATTCAACAACAACCTCAACATTGAAAAACACCAACAAATTCAACAACAACCTCAACATTGAAAAACAACAACAACCTCAAAATTGAAAAACACCAACAAATTCAACAGCAACCTCAACATTTAAAAACACCAACAATTTCAACAACAACCTCAACATTTAAAAACGCCAACAAATTCAACAACAACCTCAACATTGAAAAGCAACAACCTCGACATTGAAAAACACCAACAAATTCAACAAAAAATTCAACATAGAAAAACACCAACAAATTCAACAACAACCCCGACATTGAAAAACACCAACAAATTCAACAACAACCTCAACATTGAAAAACAACAACAATCTCAACATTGAAAAACACCAACAAATTCAACAACAAACTCAACATTGAAAAACAGCAACAACCTCAACATTGAAAAACACCAACAAATTCAACAACAACTTCAACATTGAAAAACACCAACAAATTCAACAACAACGTCGACATTGAAAAACACCATCAAATTCAACAACAACCTCAACATTGAAAAACAACAACAACCTCAACATTGAAAAACACCAACAAATTCAACAAAAACCTCAACATTGAAAACACCAACAAATTCAACAACAACCTCAACATTGAAAAACCACAACCTCAACATTGAAAAACACCATCAAATTCAACAACAACCTCAACATTGAAAAACAACAACAAACTCAACATTGAAAAACACCAACAAATTCAACAAAAACCTCAACATTTAAAAACGCAAACAAATTCAACAACAACCTCAACATTGAAAAACACCAACAAATTCAACAAAAAATTCAACATAGAAAAACACCAACAAATTCAACAACAACCCCGACATTGAAAAACACCAACAAATTCAACAACAACCTCAACTTTGAAAAACAACAACAACCTCATCATGGAAAAACACCAACAAATTCAACAACAACCTCAACATTGAAAAACACCAACAAATTCAACAACAACCTCAACATTGAAAAACAACAACAATCTCAACATTGAAAAACACCAACAAATTCAACAACAACCTCAACATTGAAAAACAACAACAACCTCAACATTGAAAAACACCAACAAATTCAACAACAACCTCGACATTGAAAAACACCCTCAAATTCAAAATCAACCTCAACATTGAAAAACACCAACAAACTCAACAACAACCTCAACATTGAAAAATAACAACAACCTCTACATTGAAAAACCTAAACAAATTCAACAACAACCTCAACATTGAAAAACACCAACAAATTCAACAACAAACTCAAGATTGAAAAACACCCACAAATTCAACAACCTCAAAATTGAAAAACAACAACAACCTCATCATTGAAAAACACCAACAAATTCAACAACAACCTCAACATTGAAAAACACCAACAAATTCAACAACAACCTCAACATTGAAAAACAACAACAACCTCAACATTGAAAAACACCAACAAATTCAACAACAACCTCAACATTGAAAAACAACAACCTCAACATTGAAAAACACCAACAAATACAACAAGAACCTCAACATTCAAAAACAACAACAAACTCAACATTGAAAAACACCAACAAATTCAACAACAACCTCAACATTGAAAAACAACAACAACCTCAACATTGAAAAACACCAACAAATTCAACAACAACCTCGAAATTGAAAAACACCAAAAAATTCAACAACAAACTCCACAGTGAAAAACACCAACAAATTCAAAAACAACCTCAACATTGAAAAACAACAACAACCTCAACATTGAAAAACACCAACAAATTCAACAACAACCTCGACATTGAAAAGCACCAACAAATTCAACAACAACCTCAGCATTGAAAAACAACAACAACCTCAACATTGAAAAACACCAACAAATTCAACAACAACCTCAACATTGAAAAACAACAACAACCTCAACATTGAAAAACAACAACAAACTCAACATTGAAAAACACCAACAAATTCAACAACAACCTCAACATTGAAAAACAACAACAACCTCAACATTGAAAAACACCAACAAATTCAACAACAACCTCAACATTGAAAAACAACAACAACCTCAACATTGAAAAACACCAACAAATTCAACAACAACCTCAACATTGAAAAACACCAACAAATTCAACAACAACCTCAACATTGAAAAACAACAACAACCTAAACATTGAAAAACACCAACAAATTCAACAACAACCTCAACATTGAAAAACAACAACAACCTCAACATTGAAAAACACCAACAAATTCAACAACAACCTCAACATTGAAAAACACCAACAAATTCAACAACAAGCTCAATATTGAAAAAGACTAACAAATTCAACAACAACCTCGAAATTGAAAAACACCAACAAATTCAACAACAACCTTAACATTGAAAGACACCAACAAATTCAACAACAACCTCAAATTGAAAAACAACAACAACCTCAACATTGAAAAATAACAACAACCTCAACATTGAAAAACACCAACAAATTCAACAAAAACCTCAACATTGAAAACACCAACAAATTCAACAACAACCTCAACATTTAAAAACGCCAACAAATTCAACAACAACCTCAACATTGAAAAACAACAACCTCAACATTGAAAAACACCAACAAATTCAACAAAAAATTCAACATAGAAAAACACCAACGAATTCAACAACAACCCCGACATTGAAGAAAACCAACAAATTCAACAACAACCTCAACTTTGAAAAACAACAACAACCTCATCATGGAAAAACACCAACAAATTCAACAACAACCTCAACATTGAAAAACAAAAACATCCTCAAAATTGAAAAACACCAACAAATTCAACAACAACCCCAACATTTAAAAACAACAAAAACCTCAGCATTGAAAAACACCAACAAATTCAACAACAACTTCAACATTGAAAAACAACAACAAATTCAACAACAACCTCGAAATTGAAAAACACCAACAAATACAACAACAACCTCAACATTGAAAAACAACAACAACCTCAACATTGAAAAACACCAACAAATTCAACAACAAACTCAACATTGAAAAACAACAACAACCTCTACATTGAAAAACACCAACAAATTCAGCAACAACCTGAACATTGAAAAACACTAACAAATTCAACAACAACCTCGAAATTGAAAAACATCTACAAATTCAACAACAAACTCAACATTGAAAAACACCAACAAATTCAACAACAAACTCAACATTGAAAAACAACAACAACCTCTGCATTGAAAAACACCAACAAATTCAACAACAACCTCAACATTGAAAAACAACAACAACCTCAACATTGAAAAACACCAACAAATTCAACAACAACCTCAACATTGAAAAACACCAACAAATTCAACAACAAACTCAACATTGAAAAACAACAACAACCTCTACATTGAAAAACACCAACAAATTCAACAATAACCTCAACATTGAAAAACAACAACAACCTCAACATTTAAAAACACCAACAAATTCAACAACAACCTCGAAATTGAAAAACACCAACAAATACAACAACAACCTCAACATTGAAAAACAACAACAACCTCAACATTGAAAAACACCAACAAATTCAACAACAACCTCAACATTGAAAAACAACAACCACCTCAACATTGCAAAACACCAGCAAATTCAACAACAACCTCAACATTTATAAACACCAACAAATTCAACAACAACCTCAACATTGAAAAACAACAACAATCTCAACATTGAAAAACACCAACAAATTCAACAACAACCTCAACATTGAAAAACAACAACAACCTCAACATTGAAAAACACCAACAAATTCAACAACAACTTCAACATTGAAAAACACCAACAAATTCAACAACAACGTCGACATTGAAAAACACCATCAAATTCAACAACAACCTCAACATTGAAAAACAACAACAACCTCAACATTGAAAAACACCAACAAATTCAACAAAAACCTCAACATTGAAAACACCAACAAATTCAACAACAACCTCAACATTGAAAAACCACAACCTCAACATTGAAAAACACCATCAAATTCAACAACAACCTCAACATTGAAAAACAACAACAAACTCAACATTGAAAAACACCAACAAATTCAACAAAAACCTCAACATTTAAAAACGCAAACAAATTCAACAACAACCTCAACATTGAAAAACACCAACAAATTCAACAAAAAATTCAACATAGAAAAACACCAACAAATTCAACAACAACCCCGACATTGAAAAACACCAACAAATTCAACAACAACCTCAACTTTGAAAAACAACAACAACCTCATCATGGAAAAACACCAACAAATTCAACAACAACCTCAACATTGAAAAACACCAACAAATTCAACAACAACCTCAACATTGAAAAACAACAACAATCTCAACATTGAAAAACACCAACAAATTCAACAACAACCTCAACATTGAAAAACAACAACAACCTCAACATTGAAAAACACCAACAAATTCAACAACAACCTCGACATTGAAAAACACCCTCAAATTCAAAATCAACCTCAACATTGAAAAACACCAACAAACTCAACAACAACCTCAACATTGAAAAATAACAACAACCTCTACATTGAAAAACCTAAACAAATTCAACAACAACCTCAACATTGAAAAACACCAACAAATTCAACAACAAACTCAAGATTGAAAAACACCCACAAATTCAACAACCTCAAAATTGAAAAACAACAACAACCTCATCATTGAAAAACACCAACAAATTCAACAACAACCTCAACATTGAAAAACACCAACAAATTCAACAACAACCTCAACATTGAAAAACAACAACAACCTCAACATTGAAAAACACCAACAAATTCAACAACAACCTCAACATTGAAAAACAACAACCTCAACATTGAAAAACACCAACAAATACAACAAGAACCTCAACATTCAAAAACAACAACAAACTCAACATTGAAAAACACCAACAAATTCAACAACAACCTCAACATTGAAAAACAACAACAACCTCAACATTGAAAAACACCAACAAATTCAACAACAACCTCGAAATTGAAAAACACCAAAAAATTCAACAACAAACTCCACAGTGAAAAACACCAACAAATTCAAAAACAACCTCAACATTGAAAAACAACAACAACCTCAACATTGAAAAACACCAACAAATTCAACAACAACCTCGACATTGAAAAGCACCAACAAATTCAACAACAACCTCAGCATTGAAAAACAACAACAACCTCAACATTGAAAAACACCAACAAATTCAACAACAACCTCAACATTGAAAAACAACAACAACCTCAACATTGAAAAACAACAACAAACTCAACATTGAAAAACACCAACAAATTCAACAACAACCTCAACATTGAAAAACAACAACAACCTCAACATTGAAAAACACCAACAAATTCAACAACAACCTCAACATTGAAAAACAACAACAACCTCAACATTGAAAAACACCAACAAATTCAACAACAACCTCAACATTGAAAAACACCAACAAATTCAACAACAACCTCAACATTGAAAAACAACAACAACCTAAACATTGAAAAACACCAACAAATTCAACAACAACCTCAACATTGAAAAACAACAACAACCTCAACATTGAAAAACACCAACAAATTCAACAACAACCTCAACATTGAAAAACACCAACAAATTCAACAACAAGCTCAATATTGAAAAAGACTAACAAATTCAACAACAACCTCGAAATTGAAAAACACCAACAAATTCAACAACAACCTTAACATTGAAAGACACCAACAAATTCAACAACAACCTCAAATTGAAAAACAACAACAACCTCAACATTGAAAAATAACAACAACCTCAACATTGAAAAACACCAACAAATTCAACAAAAACCTCAACATTGAAAACACCAACAAATTCAACAACAACCTCAACATTTAAAAACGCCAACAAATTCAACAACAACCTCAACATTGAAAAACAACAACCTCAACATTGAAAAACACCAACAAATTCAACAAAAAATTCAACATAGAAAAACACCAACGAATTCAACAACAACCCCGACATTGAAGAAAACCAACAAATTCAACAACAACCTCAACTTTGAAAAACAACAACAACCTCATCATGGAAAAACACCAACAAATTCAACAACAACCTCAACATTGAAAAACAAAAACATCCTCAAAATTGAAAAACACCAACAAATTCAACAACAACCCCAACATTTAAAAACAACAAAAACCTCAGCATTGAAAAACACCAACAAATTCAACAACAACTTCAACATTGAAAAACAACAACAAATTCAACAACAACCTCGAAATTGAAAAACACCAACAAATACAACAACAACCTCAACATTGAAAAACAACAACAACCTCAACATTGAAAAACACCAACAAATTCAACAACAAACTCAACATTGAAAAACAACAACAACCTCTACATTGAAAAACACCAACAAATTCAGCAACAACCTGAACATTGAAAAACACTAACAAATTCAACAACAACCTCGAAATTGAAAAACATCTACAAATTCAACAACAAACTCAACATTGAAAAACACCAACAAATTCAACAACAAACTCAACATTGAAAAACAACAACAACCTCTGCATTGAAAAACACCAACAAATTCAACAACAACCTCAACATTGAAAAACAACAACAACCTCAACATTGAAAAACACCAACAAATTCAACAACAACCTCAACATTGAAAAACACCAACAAATTCAACAACAAACTCAACATTGAAAAACAACAACAACCTCTACATTGAAAAACACCAACAAATTCAACAATAACCTCAACATTGAAAAACAACAACAACCTCAACATTTAAAAACACCAACAAATTCAACAACAACCTCGAAATTGAAAAACACCAACAAATACAACAACAACCTCAACATTGAAAAACAACAACAACCTCAACATTGAAAAACACCAACAAATTCAACAACAACCTCAACATTGAAAAACAACAACCACCTCAACATTGCAAAACACCAGCAAATTCAACAACAACCTCAACATTTATAAACACCAACAAATTCAACAACAACCTCAACATTGAAAAACAACAACAATCTCAACATTGAAAAACACCAACAAATTCAACAACAACCTCAACATTGAAAAACAACAACAACCTCAACATTGAAAAACACCAACAAATTCAACAACAACCTCGACATTGAAAAACACCCTCAAATTCAAAATCAACCTCAACATTGAAAAACTCCAACAAACTCAACAACAACCTCAACATTGAAAAATAACAACAACCTCTACATTGAAAAACCTAAACAAATTCAACAACAACCTCAACATTGAAAAACACCAACAAATTCAACAACAAACTCAAGATTGAAAAACACCCACAAATTCAACAACCTCAAAATTGAAAAACAACAACAACCTCATCATTGAAAAACACCAACAAATTCAACAACAACCTCAACATTGAAAAACACCAACAAATTCAACAACAACCTCAACATTGAAAAACAACAACAACCTCAACATTGAAAAACACCAACAAATTCAACAACAACCTCAACATTGAAAAACAACAACAACCTCAACATTGAAAAACACCAACAAATTCAACAAGAACCTCAACATTCAAAAACAACAACAAACTCAACATTGAAAAACACCAACAAATTCAACAACAACCTCAACATTGAAAAACAACAACAACCTCAACATTGAAAAACACCAACAAATTCAACAACAACCTCAACATTGAAAAACAACAACAACCTCAACATTGAAAAACAACAACAAATTCAACAACAACCTCAACATTGAAAAACACCAACAAATTCAACAACAACCTCAACATTGAAAAACAACAACAACCTCAACATTGAAAAACAACAACAAATTCAACAACAACTTCAACATTGAAAAACACCAACAAATTCAACAACAACCTCGAAATTGAAAAACACCAACAAATTCAACAACAACCTCAACATTGAAAAACAACAACAACCTCATCATGGAAAAACACCAACAAATTCAACAACAACCTCAACATTGAAAAACAAAAACATCCTCAAAATTGAAAAACACCAACAAATTCAACAACAACCCCAACATTTAAAAACAACAAAAACCTCAGCATTGAAAAACACCAACAAATTCAACAACAACTTCAACATTGAAAAACAACAACAAATTCAACAACAACCTCGAAATTGAAAAACACCAACAAATACAACAACAACCTCAACATTGAAAAACAACAACAACCTCAACATTGAAAAACACCAACAAATTCAACAACAAACTCAACATTGAAAAACAACAACAACCTCTACATTGAAAAACACCAACAAATTCAGCAACAACCTGAACATTGAAAAACACTAACAAATTCAACAACAACCTCGAAATTGAAAAACACCTACAAATTCAACAACAAACTCAACATTGAAAAACACCAACAAATTCAACAACAAACTCAACATTGAAAAACAACAACAACCTCTGCATTGAAAAACACCAACAAATTCAACAACAACCTCAACATTGAAAAACAACAACAACCTCAACATTGAAAAACACCAACAAATTCAACAACAACCTCAACATTGAAAAACACCAACAAATTCAACAACAAACTCAACATTGAAAAACAACAACAACCTCTACATTGAAAAACACCAACAAATTCAACAATAACCTCAACATTGAAAAACAACAACAACCTCAACATTTAAAAACACCAACAAATTCAACAACAACCTCGAAATTGAAAAACACCAACAAATACAACAACAACCTCAACATTGAAAAACAACAACAACCTCAACATTGAAAAACACCAACAAATTCAACAACAACCTCAACATTGAAAAACAACAACCACCTCAACATTGCAAAACACCAGCAAATTCAACAACAACCTCAACATTTATAAACACCAACAAATTCAACAACAACCTCAACATTGAAAAACAACAACAATCTCAACATTGAAAAACACCAACAAATTCAACAACAACCTCAACATTGAAAAACAACAACAACCTCAACATTGAAAAACACCAACAAATTCAACAACAACCTCGACATTGAAAAACACCCTCAAATTCAAAATCAACCTCAACATTGAAAAACACCAACAAACTCAACAACAACCTCAACATTGAAAAATAACAACAACCTCTACATTGAAAAACCTAAACAAATTCAACAACAACCTCAACATTGAAAAACACCAACAAATTCAACAACAAACTCAAGATTGAAAAACACCCACAAATTCAACAACCTCAAAATTGAAAAACAACAACAACCTCATCATTGAAAAACACCAACAAATTCAACAACAACCTCAACATTGAAAAACACCAACAAATTCAACAACAACCTCAACATTGAAAAACAACAACAACCTCAACATTGAAAAACACCAACAAATTCAACAACAACCTCAACATTGAAAAACAACAACAACCTCAACATTGAAAAACACCAACAAATTCAACAAGAACCTCAACATTCAAAAACAACAACAAACTCAACATTGAAAAACACCAACAAATTCAACAACAACCTCAACATTGAAAAACAACAACAACCTCAACATTGAAAAACACCAACAAATTCAACAACAACCTCAACATTGAAAAACAACAACAACCTCAACATTGAAAAACAACAACAAATTCAACAACAACCTCAACATTGAAAAACACCAACAAATTCAACAACAACCTCAACATTGAAAAACAACAACAACCTCAACATTGAAAAACAACAACAAATTCAACAACAACTTCAACATTGAAAAACACCAACAAATTCAACAACAACCTCGAAATTGAAAAACACCAACAAATTCAACAACAACCTCAACATTGAAAAACACCAACAAATTCAACAACAACCTCAAAATTGAAAAACAACAACAACCTCAAAATTGAAAAACACCAACAAATTCAACAGCAACCTCAACATTTAAAAACACCAACAATTTCAACAACAACCTCAACATTTAAAAACGCCAACAAATTCAACAACAACCTCAACATTGAAAAGCAACAACCTCAACATTGAAAAACACCAACAAATTCAACAAAAAATTCAACATAGAAAAACACCAACAAATTCAACAACAACCCCGACATTGAAAAACACCAACAAATTCAACAACAACCTCAACATTGAAAAACAACAACAATCTCAACATTGAAAAACACCAACAAATTCAACAACAACCTCAACATTGAAAAACAGCAACAACCTCAACATTGAAAAACACCAACAAATTCAACAACAACTTCAACATTGAAAAACACCAACAAATTCAACAACAACGTCGACATTGAAAAACACCATCAAAT
Source organism: Isurus oxyrinchus (assembly GCA_026770705.1). Classification (NCBI taxonomy): domain Eukaryota; kingdom Metazoa; phylum Chordata; class Chondrichthyes; order Lamniformes; family Lamnidae; genus Isurus; species Isurus oxyrinchus. The sequence continues at coordinate 1,490,298 of JANJGN010000104.1, read as the reverse complement.
TCAACAACAACCTCAACATTGAAAAACAACAACAACCTCAACATTGAAAAACACCAACAAATTCAACAAAAACCTCAACATTGAAAACACCAACAAAATCAACAACAACCTCAACATTGAAAAACCACAACCTCAACATTGAAAAACACCATCAAATTCAACAACAACCTCAACATTGAAAAACAACAACAAACTCAACATTGGAAAACACCAACAAATTCAACAAAAACCTCAACATTTAAAAACGCAAACAAATTCAACAACAACCTCAACATTGAAAAACACCAACAAATTCAACAAAAAATTCAACATAGAAAAACACCAACAAATTCAACAACAACCCCGACATTGAAAAACACCAACAAATTCAACAACAACCTCAACTTTGAAAAACAACAACAACCTCATCATGGAAAAACACCAACAAATTCAACAACAACCTCAACATTGAAAAACACCAACAAATTCAACAACAACCTCAACATTGAAAAACAACAACAAACTAAACATTGAAAAACACCAACAAATTCAACAACAACCTCAACATTGAAAAACAACAACAACCTCAACATTGAAAAACACCGACAAATTCAACAACAACCTCAACATTGAAAAACACCAACAAATTCAACAACAACCTCAACATTGAAAAACACCAACAAATTCAACAACAACCTCGAAATTGAAAAACACCAAAAAATTCAACAACAAACTCAACATTGAAAAACCCCAACAAATTCAACAACAACCTCAACATTGAAAAACAACAACAACCTCAACATTGAAAAACACCAACAAATTCAACAACAACCTCGACATTGAAAAGCACCAACAAATTCAACAACATTGATAAACAACAACAACCTCAACATTGAAAAACACCAACAAATTCAACAACAACCTCAACATTGAAAAACAACAACAACCTCAACATTGAAAAACAACAACAAACTCAACATTGAAAAACACCAACAAATTCAACAACAACCTCAACATTGAAAAACAACAACAACCTCAAAATTGAAAAACACCAACAAATTCAACAACAACCTCAACATTGAAAAACACCAACAAATTCAACAACAACCTCAACATTGAAAAACACCAACAAATTCAACAACAACCTCAACATTGAAAAACAACAACAACCTAAACATTGAAAAACACCAACAAATTCAACAACAACCTCAACATTGAAAAACAACAACAACCTCAACATTGAAAAACACCAACAAATTCAACAACAACCTCAACATTGAAAAACACCAACAAATTCAACAACAAGCTCAATATTGAAAAACACTAACAAATTCAACAACAACCTCGAAATTGAAAAACACCAACAAATTCAACAACAACCTCAACATTGAAAGACACCAACAAATTCAACAACAACCTCAAATTGAAAAACAACAACAACCTCAACATTGAAAAATAACAACAACCTCAACATTGAAAAACACCAACAAATTCAACAAAAACCTCAACATTGAAAACACCAACAAATTCAACAACAACCTCAACATTTAAAAACGCCAACAAATTCAACAACAACCTCAACATTGAAAAACAACAACCTCAACATTGAAAAACACCAACAAATTCAACAAAAAATTCAACATAGAAAAACACCAACAAATTCAACAACAACCCCGACATTGAAAAACACCAACAAATTCAACAACAACCTCAACATTGAAAAACACCAACAAATTCAACAACAACCTCAACATTGAAAAACAGCAACAAACTCAACAACAACCTCAACATTGAAAAACAACAACAACCTCAACATTGAAAAACACCAACAAATTCAACAACAACCTCAAAATTGAAAAACACCAACAAATTCAAAAACAACCTGAACATTGAAAAACACCAACAACCTCAACATTGAAAAGCACCAACAAATTCAACAACAACCTCAACATTGAAAAACAACAACCTCAACATTGAAAAACACCAACAAATTCAACAACAACCTCAACATTGAAAAACAACAACAAACTAAACATTGAAAAACACCAACAAATTCAACAACAATCTCAACATTGAAAAACACCAACAAATTCAACAACAAACTCAACATTGAACAACAACAACAACCTCTACATTGAAAAACACCAACAAATTCAACAACAACCTCAACATTGAAAAACAACAACAACCTCAACATTGAAAAACACCAACAAATTCAACAACAACCTCAACATTGAAAAACACCAACAAATTCAACAACAAACTCAACATTGAAAAACACCAACAACCTCTACATTGAAAAACACCAACAAATTCAACAAAAACCTCAACATTTAAAAACGCAAACAAATTCAACAACAACCTCAACATTGAAAAACAACAACCTCAACATTGAAAAACACCAACAAATTCAACAAAAAATTCAACATAGAAAAACACCAACAAATTCAACAACAACCCCGACATTGAAAAACACCAACAAATTCAACAACAACCTCAACTTTGAAAAACAACAACAACCTCATCATGGAAAAACACCAACAAATTCAACAACAACCTCAACATTGAAAAACAAAAACATCCTCAAAATTGAAAAACACCAACAAATTCAACAACAACCCCAACATTTAAAAACAACAACAACCTCAGCATTGAAAAACACCAACAAATTCAACAACAACCTCAACATTGAAAAACACCAACAAATTCAACAACAACCTCAATATTGAAAAACACCAACAAATTCAACAACAACCTCAACATTGAAAAACACCAACAAATTCAACAACAACCTGAACATTGAAAAACACCAACAACCTCAACATTGAAAAGCACCAACAAATTCAACAACAACCTCAACATTGAAAAACAACAACAACCTCAACATTGAAAAACACCAACAAATTCAACAACAACCTCAACATTGAAAAACAACAACAAACTAAACATTGAAAAACACCAACAAATTCAACAACAACCTCAACATTGAAAAACAACAACAACGTCAACTTTGAAAAACACCAACAAATTCAACAACAACCTCAACATTGAAAAACACCAACAAATTCAACAACAACCTCAACATTGAAAAACACCAACAAATTCAACAACAACCTCGAAATTGAAAAACACCAAAAAATTCAACAACAAACTCAACATTGAAAAACCCCAACAAATTCAACAACAACCTCAACATTGAAAAACAACAACAACCTCAACATTGAAAAACACCAACAAATTCAACAACAACCTCGACATTGAAAAGCACCAACAAATTCAACAACAACCTCAACATTGAAAAACAACAACAACCTCAACATTGAAAAACACCAACAAATTCAACAACAACCTCAACATTGAAAAACAACAACAACCTCAACATTGAAAAACAACAACAAACTCAACATTGAAAAACACCAACAAATTCAACAACAACCTCAACATTGAAAAACAACAACAACCTCAAAATTGAAAAACACCAACAAATTCAACAACAACCTCAACATTGAAAAACAACAACAACCTCAACATTGAAAAACACCAACAAATTCAACAACAACCTCAACATTGAAAAACACCAACAAATTCAACAAAAACCTCAACATTGAAAAACAACAACAACCTAAACATTGAAAAACACCAACAAATTCAACAACAACCTCAACATTGAAAAACAACAACAACCTCAACATTGAAAAACACCAACAAATTCAACAACAACCTCAACATTGAAGAACACCAACAAATTCAACAACAAGCTCAATATTGAAAAACACTAACAAATTCAACAACAACCTCGAAATTGAAAAACACCAACAATTCAACAACAACCTCAACATTGAAAGACACCAACAAATTCAACAACAACCTCAAATTGAAAAACAACAACAACCTCAACATTGAAAAATAACAACAACCTCAACATTGAAAAACACCAACAAATTCAACAAAAACCTCAACATTGAAAACACCAACAAATTCAACAACAACCTCAACATTTAAAAACGCCAACAAATTCAACAACAACCTCAACATTGAAAAACAACAACCTCAACATTGAAAAACACCAACAAATTCAACAAAAAATTCAACATAGAAAAACACCAACAAATTCAACAACAACCCCGACATTGAAAAACACCAACAAATTCAACAACAACCTCAACTTTGAAAAAACAACAACAACCTCATCATGGAAAAACACCAACAAATTCAACAACAACCTCAACATTGAAAAACAAAAACATCCTCAAAATTGAAAAACACCAACAAATTCAACAACAACCCCAACATTTAAAAACAACAACAACCTCAGCATTGAAAAACACCAACAAATTCAACAACAACCTCAACATTGAAAAACACCAACAAATTCAACAACAACCTCAACATTGAAAAACAGCAACAAACTCAACAACAACCCTCAACATTGAAAAACAACAACAACCTCAACATTGAAAAACACCAACAAATTCAACAACAACCTCAACATTGAAAAACACCAACAAATTCAAAAACAACCTGAATATTGAAAAACACCAACAACCTCAACATTGAAAAGCACCAACAAATTCAACAACAACCTCAACATTGAAAAACAACAACAACCTCAACATTGAAAAACACCAACAAATTGAACAACAACCTCAACATTGAAAAACAACAACAAACTAAACAGTGAAAAACACCAACAAATTCAACAACAATCTCAACATTGAAAAACACCAACAAATTTAACAACAAACTCAACATTGAAAAACAACAACAACCTCTACATTGAAAAACACCAACAAATTCAACAACAACCTCAACATTGAAAAACAACAACAACCTCAACATTTGAAAAACACCAACAAATTCAACAACAACCTCAACATTGAAAAACACCAACAAATTCAACAACAAACTCAACATTGAAAAACAACAACAACCTCTACATTGAAAAACACCAACAAATTCAACAAAAACCTCAACATTTAAAAAACGCAAACAAATTCAACAACAACCTCAACATTGAAAAACAACAACCTCAACATTGAAAAACACCAACAAATTCAACAAAAAATTCAACATAGAAAAACACCAACAAATTCAACAACAACCCCGACATTGAAAAACACCAACAAATTCAACAACAACCTCAACTTTGAAAAACAACAACAACCTCATCATGGAAAAACACCAACAAATTCAACAACAACCTCAACATTGAAAAACAAAAACATCCTCAAAATTGAAAAACACCAACAAATTCAACAACAACCCCAACATTTAAAAACAACAACAACCTCAGCATTGAAAAACACCAACAAATTCAACAACAACCTCAACATTGAAAAACACCAACAAATTCAACAACAACCTCAATATTGAAAAACACCAACAAATTCAACAACAACCTCAACATTGAAAAACACCAACAATTCAACAACAACCTGAACATTGAAAAACACCAACAACCTCAACATTGAAAAGCACCAACAAATTCAACAACAACCTCAACATTGAAAAACAACAACAACCTCAACATTGAAAACACCAACAAATTCAACAACAACCTCAACATTGAAAAACAACAACAAACTAAACATTGAAAAACACCAACAAATTCAACAACAACCTCAACATTGAAAAACAACAACAACCTCAACATTGAAAAACACCAACAAATTCAACAACAACCTCAACATTGAAAAACACCAACAAATTCAACAACAACCTCAACATTGAAAAACACCAACAAATTCAACAACAACCTCGAAATTGAAAAACACCAAAAAATTCAACAACAAACTCAACATTGAAAAACCCCAACAAATTCAACAACAACCTCAACATTGAAAAACAACAACAACCTCAACATTGAAAAACACCAACAAATTCAACAACAACCTCGACATTGAAAAGCACCAACAAATTCAACAACAACCTCAACATTGAAAAACAACAACAACCTCAACATTGAAAAACACCAACAAATTCAACAACAACCTCAACATTGAAAAACAACAACAACCTCAACATTGAAAAACAACAACAATCTCTACATTGAAAAACACCAACAAATTCAACAACAACCTCAACATTGAAAAACAACAACAACCTCAACATTGAAAAACACCAACAAATTCAACAACAACCTCAACATTGAAAAACACCGACAAATTCAACAACAACCTCAACATTGAAAAACAACAACAACCTAAACATTGAAAAACACCAACAAATTCAACAACAACCTCAACATTGAAAAACAACAACAACCTCAACATTGAAAAACACCAACAAATTCAACAACAACCTCAACATTGAAAAACACCAACAAATTCAACAACAAGCTCAATATTGAAAAACACTAACAAATTCAACAACAACCTCGAAATTGAAAAACACCAACAAATTCAAAAACAACCTCAACATTGAAAGTCACCAACAAATTCAACAACAACCTCAAATTGAAAAACAACAACAACCTCAACATTGAAAAATAACAACAACCTCAACATTGAAAAACACCAACAAATTCAACAAAAACCTCAACATTGAAAACACCAACAAATTCAACAACAACATCAACATTTAAAAACAACAACCTCAACATTGAAAAACACCAACAAATTCAACAAAAAATTCAACATAGAAAAAACACCAACAAATTCAACAACAACCCCGACATTGAAAAACACCAACAAATTCAACAACAACCTCAACTTTGAAAAACAACAACAACCTCATCATGGAAAAACACCAACAAATTCAACAACAACCTCAACATTGAAAAACAAAAACATCCTCAAAATTGAAAAACACCAACAAATTCAACAACAACCCCAACATTAAAAACAACAACAACCTCAACATTGAAAAACACAACAAATTCAACAACAACCTCAACATTGAAAAACACCTACAAATTCAACAACAACCTCAACATTGAAAAACAGCAACAAACTCAACAACAACCTCAACATTGAAAAACAACAACAACCTCAACATTGAAAAACACCAACAAATTCAACAACAACCTCAACATTGAAAAACACCAACAAATTTAAAAAGAACCTGAACATTGAAAAACACCAACAACCTCAACATTGAAAAGCACCAACAAATTCAACAACAACCTCAACATTGAAAAACAACAACAACCTCAACATTGAAAAACACCAACAAATTCAACAACAACCTCAACATTGAAAAACAACAAAAACTAAACATTGAAAAACACCAACAAACTCAACAACAATCTCAATATTGAAAAACACAACAAATTCAACAACAAACTCAACATTGAAAAACAACAACAACCTCTACATTGAAAAACACCAACAAATTCAACAACAACCTCAACATTGAAAAACAACAACAACCTCAACATTGAAAAACACCAACAAATTCAACAACAACCTCAACATTGAAAAACACCAACAAATTCAACAACAAATTCAACATTGAAAAACAACAACAACCTCTACATTGAAAAACACCAACAAATTCAACAACAACCTCAACATTGAAAAACAACAACAACCTCAACATTGAAAAACACCATCAAATTCAACAACAACCTCGAAATTGAAAAACACCAACAAATACAACAACAACCTCAACATTGAAAAACAACAACAACCTCAACATTGAAAAACACCAACAAATTCAACAACAACCTCAACATTGAAAAACACCAACAAATTCAACAACAACCTCAACATTGAAAAACACTAACAAATTCAACAACAACCTCGAAATTGAAAAACACCAACAAATTCAACAACAAACTCAACATTGAAAAACACCAACAAATTCAACAACAAACTCAACATTGAAAAACAGCAACAACCGCAACATTGAAAAACACCAAGAAATTCAACAACAATCTCAACATTGAAAAGCACCAACAAATTCAACAACAACCTCAACATTGAAAAACAACAACAACCTCAACATTGAAAAACACCAACAAATTCAACAACAACCTCAACATTGAAAAACAACAACAACCTCAACATTGAAAAACAACAACAAACTCAACATTGAAAAACACCAACAAATTCAACAACAACCTCAACATTGAAAAACAACAAGAACCTCAACATTGAAAAACACCAACAAATTCAACAACAACCTCAACATTGAAAAACACCAACAAATTCAACAACAACCTCAACATTGAAAAACAACAACAACCTAAACATTGAAAAACACCAACAAATTCAACAACAACCTCAACATTGAAAAACAACAACAACCTCAACATTGAAAAACACCAACAAATTCAACAACAACCTCAACATTGAAAAACACCAACAAATTCAACAACAACCTCAGCATTGAAAAACAACAACAACCTCAACATTGAAAAACACCAACAAATTCAACAACAACCTCAACATTGAAAAACAACAACAACCTCAACATTGAAAAACACCAACAAATTCAACAACAACTTCAACATTGAAAAACAACAACAAATTCAACAACAACCTCGAAATTGAAAAACACCAACAAATACAACAGCAACCTCAACATTGAAAAACAACAACAACCTCAACATTGAAAAACACCAACAAATTCAACAACAACCTCAACATTGAAAAACACCAACAAATTCAGCAACAACCTCAACATTGAAAAACACTAACAAATTCAACAACAACCTCGAAATTGAAAAACACCAACAAATTCAACAACAAACTCAACATTGAAAAACACCAACAAATTCAACAACAAACTCAACATTGAAAAACAACAACAGCCTCTACATTGAAAAACACCAACAATTCAACAACAACCTCAACATTGAAAAACAACAACAACCTCAACATTGAAAAACACCAACAAAATTCAACAACAACCTCAACATTGAAAAACACCAACAAATTCAACAACAAACTCAACATTGAAAAACAACAACAACCTCTACATTGAAAAACACCAACAAATTCAACAACAACCTCAACATTGAAAAACAACAACAACCTCAACATTGAAAAACACCAACAAATTCAACAACAACCTCAACATTGAAAAACACCAACAAATTCAACAACAACCTCAACATTGAAAAACAACAACAACCTAAACATTGAAAAACACCAACAAATTCAACAACAACCTCAACATTGAAAAACAACAACAACCTCAACATTGAAAAACACCAACAAATTCAACAACAACCTCAACTTTGAAAAACACCAACAAATTCAACAACAACCTCAGCATTGAAAAAGAACAACAACCCTCAACATTGAAAAACACCAACAAATTCAACAACAACCTCAACATTGAAAAACACCAACAAATTCAACAACAACTTCAACATTGAAAAACACCAACAAATTCAACAACAACCTCGAAATTGAAAAACACCAACAAATACAACAACAACCTCAACATTGAAAAACAACAACAACCTCAACATTGAAAAACACCAACAAATTCAACAACAACCTCAACATTGAAAAACAACAACCACCTCAACATTGCAAAACACCAGCAAATTCAACAACAACCTCAACATTTATAAACACCAAAAATTCAACAACAACCTCAACATTGAAAAACAACAACAAACTCAACATTGAAAAACACCAACAAATTCAACAACAACCTCAACATTGAAAAACAACAAGAACCTCAACATTGAAAAACACCAACAAATTCAACAACAACCTCAACATTGAAAAACACCAACAAATTCAACAACAACCTCAACATTGAAAAACAACAACAACCTAAACATTGAAAAACACCAACAAATTCAACAACAACCTCAACATTGAAAAACAACAACAACCTCAACATTGAAAAACACCAACAAATTCAACAACAACCTCAACATTGAAAAACACCAACAAATTCAACAACAACCTCAGCATTGAAAAACAACAACAACCTCAACATTGAAAAACACCAACAAATTCAACAACAACCTCAACATTGAAAAACAACAACAACCTCAACATTGAAAAACACCAACAAATTCAACAACAACTTCAACATTGAAAAACAACAACAAATTCAACAACAACCTCGAAATTGAAAAACACCAACAAATACAACAGCAACCTCAACATTGAAAAACAACAACAACCTCAACATTGAAAAACACCAACAAATTCAACAACAACCTCAACATTGAAAAACACCAACAAATTCAGCAACAACCTCAACATTGAAAAACACTAACAAATTCAACAACAACCTCGAAATTGAAAAACACCAACAAATTCAACAACAAACTCAACATTGAAAAACACCAACAAATTCAACAACAAACTCAACATTGAAAAACAACAACAGCCTCTACATTGAAAAACACCAACAAATTCAACAACAACCTCAACATTGAAAAACAACAACAACCTCAACATTGAAAAACACCAACAAATTCAACAACAACCTCAACATTGAAAAACACCAACAAATTCAACAACAAACTCAACATTGAAAAACAACAACAACCTCTACATTGAAAAACACCAACAAATTCAACAACAACCTCAACATTGAAAAACAACAACAACCTCAACATTGAAAAACACCAACAAATTCAACAACAACCTCAACATTGAAAAACACCAACAAATTCAACAACAACCTCAACATTGAAAAACAACAACAACCTAAACATTGAAAAACACCAACAAATTCAACAACAACCTCAACATTGAAAAACACCAACAAATTCAACAACAACCTCAACTTTGAAAAACACCAACAAATTCAACAACAACCTCAGCATTGAAAAAGAACAACAACCTCAACATTGAAAAACACCAACAAATTCAACAACAACCTCAACATTGAAAAACACCAACAAATTCAACAACAACTTCAACATTGAAAAACACCAACAAATTCAACAACAACCTCAACATTGAAAAACACCAACAAATTCAACAACAACCTCAACATTGAAAAACAACAACAACCTCAACATTGAAAAACACCAACAAATTCAACAACAACTTCAACATTGAAAAACAACAACAAATTCAACAACAACCTCGAAATTGAAAAACACCAACAAATACAACAGCAACCTCAACATTGAAAAACAACAACAACCTCAACATTGAAAAACACCAACAAATTCAACAACAACCTCAACATTGAAAAACACCAACAAATTCAGCAACAACCTCAACATTGAAAAACACTAACAAATTCAACAACAACCTCGAAATTGAAAAACACCAACAAATTCAACAACAAACTCAACATTGAAAAACACCAACAAATTCAACAACAAACTCAACATTGAAAAACAACAACAGCCTCTACATTGAAAAACACCAACAAATTCAACAACAACCTCAACATTGAAAAACAACAACAACCTCAACATTGAAAAACACCAACAAATTCAACAACAACCTCAACATTGAAAAACACCAACAAATTCAACAACAAACTCAACATTGAAAAACAACAACAACCTCTACATTGAAAAACACCAACAAATTCAACAACAACCTCAACATTGAAAAACAACAACAACCTCAACATTGAAAAACACCAACAAATTCAACAACAACCTCAACATTGAAAAACACCAACAAATTCAACAACAACCTCAACATTGAAAAACAACAACAACCTAAACATTGAAAAACACCAACAAATTCAACAACAACCTCAACATTGAAAAACAACAACAACCTCAACATTGAAAAACACCAACAAATTCAACAACAACCTCAACTTTGAAAAACACCAACAAATTCAACAACAACCTCAGCATTGAAAAAGAACAACAACCTCAACATTGAAAAACACCAACAAATTCAACAACAACCTCAACATTGAAAAACACCAACAAATTCAACAACAACTTCAACATTGAAAAACACCAACAAATTCAACAACAACCTCGAAATTGAAAAACACCAACAAATACAACAACAACCTCAACATTGAAAAACAACAACAACCTCAACATTGAAAAACACCAACAAATTCAACAACAACCTCAACATTGAAAAACAACAACCACCTCAACATTGCAAAACACCAGCAAATTCAACAACAACCTCAACATTTATAAACACCAAAAATTCAACAACAACCTCAACATTGAAAAACAACAACAAACTCAACATTGAAAAACACCAACAAATTCAACAACAACCTCAACATTGAAAAACAACAAGAACCTCAACATTGAAAAACACCAACAAATTCAACAACAACCTCAACATTGAAAAACACCAACAAATTCAACAACAACCTCAACATTGAAAAACAACAACAACCTAAACATTGAAAAACACCAACAAATTCAACAACAACCTCAACATTGAAAAACAACAACAACCTCAACATTGAAAAACACCAACAAATTCAACAACAACCTCAACATTGAAAAACACCAACAAATTCAACAACAACCTCAGCATTGAAAAACAACAACAACCTCAACATTGAAAAACACCAACAAATTCAACAACAACCTCAACATTGAAAAACAACAACAACCTCAACATTGAAAAACAACAACAATCTCTACATTGAAAAACACCAACAAATTCAACAACAACCTCAACATTGAAAAACAACAACAACCTCAACATTGAAAAACACCAACAAATTCAACAACAACCTCAACATTGAAAAACACCGACAAATTCAACAACAACCTCAACATTGAAAAACAACAACAACCTAAACATTGAAAAACACCAACAAATTCAACAACAACCTCAACATTGAAAAACAACAACAACCTCAACATTGAAAAACACCAACAAATTCAACAACAACCTCAACATTGAAAAACACCAACAAATTCAACAACAAGCTCAATATTGAAAAACACTAACAAATTCAACAACAACCTCGAAATTGAAAAACACCAACAAATTCAAAAACAACCTCAACATTGAAAGTCACCAACAAATTCAACAACAACCTCAAATTGAAAAACAACAACAACCTCAACATTGAAAAATAACAACAACCTCAACATTGAAAAACACCAACAAATTCAACAAAAACCTCAACATTGAAAACACCAACAAATTCAACAACAACATCAACATTTAAAAACAACAACCTCAACATTGAAAAACACCAACAAATTCAACAAAAAATTCAACATAGAAAAACACCAACAAATTCAACAACAACCCCGACATTGAAAAACACCAACAAATTCAACAACAACCTCAACTTTGAAAAACAACAACAACCTCATCATGGAAAAACACCAACAAATTCAACAACAACCTCAACATTGAAAAACAAAAACATCCTCAAAATTGAAAAACACCAACAAATTCAACAACAACCCCAACATTTAAAAACAACAACAACCTCAACATTGAAAAACACCAACAAATTCAACAACAACCTCAACATTGAAAAACACCTACAAATTCAACAACAACCTCAACATTGAAAAACAGCAACAAACTCAACAACAACCTCAACATTGAAAAACAACAACAACCTCAACATTGAAAAACACCAACAAATTCAACAACAACCTCAACATTGAAAAACACCAACAAATTTAAAAAGAACCTGAACATTGAAAAACACCAACAACCTCAACATTGAAAAGCACCAACAAATTCAACAACAACCTCAACATTGAAAAACAACAACAACCTCAACATTGAAAAACACCAACAAATTCAACAACAACCTCAACATTGAAAAACAACAAAAAACTAAACATTGAAAAACACCAACAAATTCAACAACAATCTCAATATTGAAAAACACCAACAAATTCAACAACAAACTCAACATTGAAAAACAACAACAACCTCTACATTGAAAAACACCAACAAATTCAACAACAACCTCAACATTGAAAAACAACAACAACCTCAACATTGAAAAACACCAACAAATTCAACAACAACCTCAACATTGAAAAACACCAACAAATTCAACAACAAATTCAACATTGAAAAACAACAACAACCTCTACATTGAAAAACACCAACAAATTCAACAACAACCTCAACATTGAAAAACAACAACAACCTCAACATTGAAAAACACCATCAAATTCAACAACAACCTCGAAATTGAAAAACACCAACAAATACAACAACAACCTCAACATTGAAAAACAACAACAACCTCAACATTGAAAAACACCAACAAATTCAACAACAACCTCAACATTGAAAAACACCAACAAATTCAACAACAACCTCAACATTGAAAAACACTAACAAATTCAACAACAACCTCGAAATTGAAAAACACCAACAAATTCAACAACAAACTCAACATTGAAAAACACCAACAAATTCAACAACAAACTCAACATTGAAAAACAGCAACAACCGCAACATTGAAAAACACCAAGAAATTCAACAACAATCTCAACATGGAAAAGCACCAACAAATTCAACAACAACCTCAACATTGAAAAACAACAACAACCTCAACATTGAAAAACACCAACAAATTCAACAACAACCTCAACATTGAAAAACAACAACAACCTCAACATTGAAAAACAACAACAAACTCAACATTGAAAAACACCAACAAATTCAACAACAACCTCAACATTGAAAAACAACAAGAACCTCAACATTGAAAAACACCAACAAATTCAACAACAACCTCAACATTGAAAAACACCAACAAATTCAACAACAACCTCAACATTGAAAAACAACAACAACCTAAACATTGAAAAACACCAACAAATTCAACAACAACCTCAACATTGAAAAACAACAACAACCTCAACATTGAAAAACACCAACAAATTCAACAACAACCTCAACATTGAAAAACACCAACAAATTCAACAACAACCTCAGCATTGAAAAACAACAACAACCTCAACATTGAAAAACACCAACAAATTCAACAACAACCTCAACATTGAAAAACAACAACAACCTCAACATTGAAAAACACCAACAAATTCAACAACAACTTCAACATTGAAAAACAACAACAAATTCAACAACAACCTCGAAATTGAAAAACACCAACAAATACAACAGCAACCTCAACATTGAAAAACAACAACAACCTCAACATTGAAAAACACCAACAAATTCAACAACAACCTCAACATTGAAAAACACCAACAAATTCAGCAACAACCTCAACATTGAAAAACACTAACAAATTCAACAACAACCTCGAAATTGAAAAACACCAACAAATTCAACAACAAACTCAACATTGAAAAACACCAACAAATTCAACAACAAACTCAACATTGAAAAACAACAACAGCCTCTACATTGAAAAACACCAACAAATTCAACAACAACCTCAACATTGAAAAACAACAACAACCTCAACATTGAAAAACACCAACAAATTCAACAACAACCTCAACATTGAAAAACACCTACAAATTCAACAACAAACTCAACATTGAAAAACAACAACAACCTCTACATTGAAAAACACCAACAAATTCAACAACAACCTCAACATTGAAAAACAACAACAACCTCAACATTGAAAAACACCAACAAATTCAACAACAACCTCAACATTGAAAAACACCAACAAATTCAACAACAACCTCAACATTGAAAAACAACAACAACCTAAACATTGAAAAACACCAACAAATTCAACAACAACCTCAACATTGAAAAACAACAACAACCTCAACATTGAAAAACACCAACAAATTCAACAACAACCTCAACTTTGAAAAACACCAACAAATTCAACAACAACCTCAGCATTGAAAAAGAACAACAACCTCAACATTGAAAAACACCAACAAATTCAACAACAACCTCAACATTGAAAAACACCAACAAATTCAACAACAACTTCAACATTGAAAAACACCAACAAATTCAACAACAACCTCGAAATTGAAAAACACCAACAAATACAACAACAACCTCAACATTGAAAAACAACAACAACCTCAACATTGAAAAACACCAACAAATTCAACAACAACCTCAACATTGAAAAACAACAACCACCTCAACATTGCAAAACACCAGCAAATTCAACAACAACCTCAACATTTATAAACACCAAAAATTCAACAACAACCTCAACATTGAAAAACAACAACAAACTCAACATTGAAAAACACCAACAAATTCAACAACAACCTCAACATTGAAAAACAACAAGAACCTCAACATTGAAAAACACCAACAAATTCAACAACAACCTCAACATTGAAAAACACCAACAAATTCAACAACAACCTCAACATTGAAAAACAACAACAACCTAAACATTGAAAAACACCAACAAATTCAACAACAACCTCAACATTGAAAAACAACAACAACCTCAACATTGAAAAACACCAACAAATTCAACAACAACCTCAACATTGAAAAACACCAACAAATTCAACAACAACCTCAGCATTGAAAAACAACAACAACCTCAACATTGAAAAACACCAACAAATTCAACAACAACCTCAACATTGAAAAACAACAACAACCTCAACATTGAAAAACACCAACAAATTCAACAACAACTTCAACATTGAAAAACAACAACAAATTCAACAACAACCTCGAAATTGAAAAACACCAACAAATACAACAGCAACCTCAACATTGAAAAACAACAACAACCTCAACATTGAAAAACACCAACAAATTCAACAACAACCTCAACATTGAAAAACACCAACAAATTCAGCAACAACCTCAACATTGAAAAACACTAACAAATTCAACAACAACCTCGAAATTGAAAAACACCAACAAATTCAACAACAAACTCAACATTGAAAAACACCAACAAATTCAACAACAAACTCAACATTGAAAAACAACAACAGCCTCTACATTGAAAAACACCAACAAATTCAACAACAACCTCAACATTGAAAAACAACAACAACCTCAACATTGAAAAACACCAACAAATTCAACAACAACCTCAACATTGAAAAACACCAACAAATTCAACAACAAACTCAACATTGAAAAACAACAACAACCTCTACATTGAAAAACACCAACAAATTCAACAACAACCTCAACATTGAAAAACAACAACAACCTCAACATTGAAAAACACCAACAAATTCAACAACAACCTCAACATTGAAAAACACCAACAAATTCAACAACAACCTCAACATTGAAAAACAACAACAACCTAAACATTGAAAAACACCAACAAATTCAACAACAACCTCAACATTGAAAAACACCAACAAATTCAACAACAACCTCAACTTTGAAAAACACCAACAAATTCAACAACAACCTCAGCATTGAAAAAGAACAACAACCTCAACATTGAAAAACACCAACAAATTCAACAACAACCTCAACATTGAAAAACACCAACAAATTCAACAACAACTTCAACATTGAAAAACACCAACAAATTCAACAACAACCTCAACATTGAAAAACACCAACAAATTCAACAACAACCTCAACATTGAAAAACAACAACAACCTCAACATTGAAAAACACCAACAAATTCAACAACAACTTCAACATTGAAAAAGAACAACAAATTCAACAACAACCTCGAAATTGAAAAACACCAACAAATACAACAGCAACCTCAACATTGAAAAACAACAACAACCTCAACATTGAAAAACACCAACAAATTCAACAACAACCTCAACATTGAAAAACACCAACAAATTCAGCAACAACCTCAACATTGAAAAACACTAACAAATTCAACAACAACCTCGAAATTGAAAAACACCAACAAATTCAACAACAAACTCAACATTGAAAAACACCAACAAATTCAACAACAAACTCAACATTGAAAAACAACAACAGCCTCTACATTGAAAAACACCAACAAATTCAACAACAACCTCAACATTGAAAAACAACAACAACCTCAACATTGAAAAACACCAACAAATTCAACAACAACCTCAACATTGAAAAACACCAACAAATTCAACAACAAACTCAACATTGAAAAACAACAACAACCTCTACATTGAAAAACACCAACAAATTCAACAACAACCTCAACATTGAAAAACAACAACAACCTCAACATTGAAAAACACCAACAAATTCAACAACAACCTCAACATTGAAAAACACCAACAAATTCAACAACAACCTCAACATTGAAAAACAACAACAACCTAAACATTGAAAAACACCAACAAATTCAACAACAACCTCAACATTGAAAAACAACAACAACCTCAACATTGAAAAACACCAACAAATTCAACAACAACCTCAACTTTGAAAAACACCAACAAATTCAACAACAACCTCAGCATTGAAAAAGAACAACAACCTCAACATTGAAAAACACCAACAAATTCAACAACAACCTCAACATTGAAAAACACCAACAAATTCAACAACAACTTCAACATTGAAAAACACCAACAAATTCAACAACAACCTCGAAATTGAAAAACACCAACAAATACAACAACAACCTCAACATTGAAAAACAACAACAACCTCAACATTGAAAAACACCAACAAATTCAACAACAACCTCAACATTGAAAAACAACAACCACCTCAACATTGCAAAACACCAGCAAATTCAACAACAACCTCAACATTTATAAACACCAAAAATTCAACAACAACCTCAACATTGAAAAACAACAACAAACTCAACATTGAAAAACACCAACAAATTCAACAACAACCTCAACATTGAAAAACAACAAGAACCTCAACATTGAAAAACACCAACAAATTCAACAACAACCTCAACATTGAAAAACACCAACAAATTCAACAACAACCTCAACATTGAAAAACAACAACAACCTAAACATTGAAAAACACCAACAAATTCAACAACAACCTCAACATTGAAAAACAACAACAACCTCAACATTGAAAAACACCAACAAATTCAACAACAACCTCAACATTGAAAAACACCAACAAATTCAACAACAACCTCAGCATTGAAAAACAACAACAACCTCAACATTGAAAAACACCAACAAATTCAACAACAACCTCAACATTGAAAAACAACAACAACCTCAACATTGAAAAACACCAACAAATTCAACAACAACTTCAACATTGAAAAACAACAACAAATTCAACAACAACCTCGAAATTGAAAAACACCAACAAATACAACAGCAACCTCAACATTGAAAAACAACAACAACCTCAACATTGAAAAACACCAACAAATTCAACAACAACCTCAACATTGAAAAACACCAACAAATTCAGCAACAACCTCAACATTGAAAAACACTAACAAATTCAACAACAACCTCGAAATTGAAAAACACCAACAAATTCAACAACAAACTCAACATTGAAAAACACCAACAAATTCAACAACAAACTCAACATTGAAAAACAACAACAGCCTCTACATTGAAAAACACCAACAAATTCAACAACAACCTCAACATTGAAAAACAACAACAACCTCAACATTGAAAAACACCAACAAATTCAACAACAACCTCAACATTGAAAAACACCAACAAATTCAACAACAAACTCAACATTGAAAAACAACAACAACCTCTACATTGAAAAACACCAACAAATTCAACAACAACCTCAACATTGAAAAACAACAACAACCTCAACATTGAAAAACACCAACAAATTCAACAACAACCTCAACATTGAAAAACACCAACAAATTCAACAACAACCTCAACATTGAAAAACAACAACAACCTAAACATTGAAAAACACCAACAAATTCAACAACAACCTCAACATTGAAAAACACCAACAAATTCAACAACAACCTCAACTTTGAAAAACACCAACAAATTCAACAACAACCTCAGCATTGAAAAAGAACAACAACCTCAACATTGAAAAACACCAACAAATTCAACAACAACCTCAACATTGAAAAACACCAACAAATTCAACAACAACTTCAACATTGAAAAACACCAACAAATTCAACAACAACCTCGAAATTGAAAAACACCAACAAATACAACAACAACCTCAACATTGAAAAACAACAACAACCTCAACATTGAAAAACACCAACAAATTCAACAACAACCTCAACATTGAAAAACAACAACCACCTCAACATTGCAAAACACCAGCAAATTCAACAACAACCTCAACATTTATAAACACCAAAAATTCAACAACAACCTCAACATTGAAAAACAACAACAATCTCAACATTGAAAAACACCAACAAATTCAACAACAACCTCAACATTGAAAAACAACAACAACCTCAACATTGAAAAACACCAACAAATTCAACAACATCCTCGACATTGAAAAACACCCTCAAATTCAAAATCAACCTCAACATTGAAAAACACCAACAAACTCAACAACAACCTCAACATTGAAAAATAACAACAACCTCAACATTGAAAAACACCAACAAATTCAACAACAACCTCAACATTGAAAAACACCAACAAATTCAACAACAAACTCAAGATTGAAAAACACCCACAAATTCAACAACCTCAAAATTGAAAAACAACAACAACCTCATCATTGAAAAACACCAACAAATTCAACAACAAGCTCAACATTGAAAAACACCAACAAATTCAACAACAACCTCAACATTGAAAAACAACAACAACCTCAACATTGAAAAACACCAACAAATTCAACAACAACCTCAACATTGAAAAACAACAACCACCTCAACATTGAAAAACACCAACAAATTCAACAAGAACCTCAACATTCAAAAACAACAACAAACTCAACATTGAAAAACACCAACAAATTCAACAACAACCTCAACATTGAAAAACAACAACAACCTCAACATTGAAACACACCAACAAATTCAACAACAACCTCAACATTGAAAAACAGCAACAACCTCAACATTGAAAAACACCAACAAATTCAACAAAAACCTCAACATTGAAAAACACCAACAAATTCAACAACAACCTCAACATTGAAAAACAACAACAACCTCAACATTGAAAAACAACAACAAATTCAAAAACAACTTCAACATTGAAAAACACCAACAAATTCAACAACAACCTCGAAATTGAAAAACACCAACAAATTCAACAACAACCTCAACATTGAAAAACACCAACAAATTCAACAACAACCTCAAAATTGAAAAACAACAACAACCTCAAAATTGAAAAACACCAACAAATTCAACAGCAACCTCAACATTTAAAAACACCAACAATTTCAACAACAACCTCAACATTTAAAAACGCCAACAAATTCAACAACAACCTGAACATTGAAAAGCAACAACCTCAACATTGAAAAACACCAACAAATTCAACAAAAAATTCAACATAGAAAAACACCAACAAATTCAACAGCAACCCCGACATTGAAAAACACCAACAAATTCAACAACAACCTCAACATTGAAAAACAACAACAGTCTCAACATTGAAAAACACCAACAAATTCAACAACAACCTCAACATTGAAAAACAGCAACAACCTCAACATTGAAAAACACCAACAAATTCAACAACAACTTCAACATTGAAAAACACCATCAAATTCAACAACAACCTTAACATTGAAAAACAACAACAACCTCAACATTGAAAAACACCAACAAATTCAACAAAAACCTCAACATTGAAAACACCAACAAATTCAACAACAACCTCAACATTGAAAAACAACAACAACCTCAACATTGAAAAACACCAACAAATTCAACAAAAAATTCAACATAGAAAAACACCAACAAATTCAACAACAACCCCGACATTGAAAAACACCAACAAATTCAACAACAACCTCAACTTTGAAAAACAACAACAACCTCATCATGGAAAAACACCAACAAATTCAACAACAACCTCAACATTGAAAAACAAAAACATCCTCAAAATTGAAAAACACCAACAAATTCAACAACAACCCCAACATTTAAAAACAACAACAACCTCAGCATTGAAAAACACCAACAAATTCAACAACAACCTCAACATTGAAAAACACCAACAAATTCAGCAACAACCTCAACATTGAAAAAAACCAACAAACTCAACAACAACCTCAACATTGAAAAACAACAACAACCTCAACATTGAAAAACACCAACAAATTCAACAACAACCTCAACATTGAAAAACACCAACAAATTCAACAACAACCTGAATATTGAAAAACACCAACAACCTCAACATTGAAAAGCACCAACAAATTCAACAACAACCTCAACATTGAAAAACAACAACAACCTCAACATTGAAAAACACCAACAAATTCAACAACAACCTCAACATTGAAAAACAACAACAAACTAAACATTGAAAAACACCAACAAATTCAACAACAACCTCAACTTTGAAAAACACCAACAAATTCAACAACAACCTCAACATTGAAAAACACCAACAAATTCAACAACAACCTCAACATTGAAAAACACCAACAAATTCAACAACAACCTCAACATTGAAAAACACCAAAAAATTCAAAAACAAACTCAACATTGAAAAACCCCAACAAATTCAACAACAACCTCAACATTGAAAAACAACAACAACCTCAACATTGAAAAACACCAACAAATTCAACAACAACCTCGACATTGAAAAGCACCAACAAATTCAACAACAACCTCAACATTGAAAAACAACAACAACCTCAACATTGAAAAACACCAACAGATTCAACAACAACCTCAACATTGAAAAACAACAACAACCTCAACATTGAAAAACAACAACAAACTCTACATTGAAAAACACCAACAAATTCAACAACAACCTCAACATTGAAAAACAACAACAACCTCAACATTGAAAAACACCAACAAATTCAACAACAACCTCAACATTGAAAAACACCAACAAATTCAACAACAACCTCAACATTGAATAACAACAACAACCTAAACATTGAAAGACACCAACAAATTCAACAACAACCTCAACATTGAAAAACAACAACAACCTCAACATTGAAAAACACCAACAAATTCAACAACAACCTCGACATTGAAAAGCACCAACAAATTCAACAACAACCTCAACATTGAAAAACAACAACAACCTCAACATTGAAAAACACCAACAGATTCAACAACAACCTCAACATTGAAAAACAACAACAACCTCAACATTGAAAAACAACAACAAACTCTACATTGAAAAACACCAACAAATTCAACAACAACCTCAACATTGAAAAACAACAACAACCTCAACATTGAAAAACACCAACAAATTCAACAACAACCTCAACATTGAAAAACACCAACAAATTCAACAACAACCTCAACATTGAATAACAACAACAACCTAAACATTGAAAAACACCAACAAATTCAACAACAACCTCAACATTGAAAAACACCAACAAATTCAACAACAACCTCAATATTGAAAAACACTAACAAATTCAACAACAACCTCGAAATTGAAAAACACCAACAAATTCAACAACAACCTCAACATTGAAAGACACCAACAAATTCAACAACAACCTCAAATTGAAAAACAACAACAACCTCAACATTGAAAAATAACAACAACCTCAACATTGAAAAACACCAACAAATTCAACAAAAACCTCAACATTGAAAACACCAACAAATTCAACAACAACATCAACATTTAAAAACAACAACCTCAACATTGAAAAACACCAACAAATTCAACAAAAAATTCAACATAGAAAAACACCAACAAATTCAACAACAACCCCGACATTGAAAAACACCAACAAATTCAACAACAACCTCAACTTTGAAAAACAACAACAACCTCATCATGGAAAAACACCAACAAATTCAACAACAACCTCAACATTGAAAAACAAAAACATCCTCAAAATTGAAAAACACCAACAAATTCAACAACAACCCCAACATTTAAAAACAACAACAACCTCAGCATTGAAAAACACCAACAAATTCAACAACAACGTCAACATTGAAAAACACCAACAAATTCAACAACAACCTCAACATTGAAAAACAGCAACAAACTCAACAACAACCTCAACATTGAAAAACAACAACAACCTCAACATTGAAAAACACCAACAAATTCAACAACAACCTCAACATTGAAAAACACCAACAAATTCAACAACAACCTGAACATTGAAAAACACCAACAACCTCAACATTGAAAAGCACCAACAAATTCAACAACGACCTCAACATTGAAAAACAACAACAACCTCAACATTGAAAAACACCAACAAATTCAACAACAACCTCAACATTGAAAAACAACAACAAACTAAACATTGAAAAACACCAACAAATTCAACAACAACCTCAACATTGATAAACAACAACAACCTCAACATTGAAAAACACCAACAAATTCAACAACAACCTCAACATTGAAAAACATCAACAAATTCAACAACAACCTCAACATTGAAAAACACCAAAAAATTCAACAACAACCTCGAAATTGAAAAACACCAAAAAATTCAACAACAAACTCAACATTGAAAAACACAAACAAATTCAACAACAAACTCAACATTGAAAAACAACAACAACCTCAACATTGAAAAACACCAACAAATTCAACAACAACCTCAACATTGAAAAGCACCAACAAATTCAACAACAACCTCAACATTGAAAAACACCAACAAATTCAACAACAACCTCAACATTGAAAAACACCAACAAATTCAACAACAACCTCAACATTGAAAAACACTAACAAATTCAACAACAACCTCGAAATTGAAAAACACCAACAAATTCAACAACAAACTCAACATTGAAAAACACCAACAAATTCAACAACAAACTCAACATTGAAAAACAACAACAACCTCAACATTGAAAAACACCAACAAATTCAACAACAACCTCAACATTGAAAAACACCAACAAATTCAACAACAACCCCAACATTTAAAAACAACAACAACCTCAGCATTGAAAAACACCAACAAATTCAACAACAACGTCAACATTGAAAAACACCAACAAATTCAACAACAACCTCAACATTGAAAAACAGCAACAAACTCAACAACAACCTCAACATTGAAAAACAACAACAACCTCAACATTGAAAAACACCAACAAATTCAACAACAACCTCAACATTGAAAAACACCAACAAATTCAACAACAACCTGAACATTGAAAAACACCAACAACCTCAACATTGAAAAGCACCAACAAATTCAACAACGACCTCAACATTGAAAAACAACAACAACCTCAACATTGAAAAACACCAACAAATTCAACAACAACCTCAACATTGAAAAACAACAACAAACTAAACATTGAAAAACACCAACAAATTCAACAACAACCTCAACATTGAAAAACAACAACAACCTCAACATTGAAAAACACCAACAAATTCAACAACAACCTCAACATTGAAAAACACCAACAAATTCAACAACAACCTCAACATTGAAAAACACCAAAAAATTCAACAACAACCTCGAAATTGAAAAACACCAAAAAATTCAACAACAAACTCAACATTGAAAAACACAAACAAATTCAACAACAAACTCAACATTGAAAAACAACAACAACCTCAACATTGAAAAACACCAACAAATTCAACAACAACCTCAACATTGAAAAGCACCAACAAATTCAACAACAACCTCAACATTGAAAAACAACAACAACCTCAACATTGAAAAACACCAACAAATTCAACAACAACCTCAACATTGAAAAACAACAACAACCTCAACATTGAAAAACAACAACAAACTCAACATTGAAAAACACCAACAAATTCAACAACAACCTCAACATTGAAAAACAACAACAACCTCAACATTGAAAAACACCAACAAATTCAACAACAACCTCAACATTGAAAAACAACAACAACCTCAACATTGAAAAACACCAACAAATTCAACAACAACTTCAACATTGAAAAACACCAACAAATTCAACAACAACCTCGAAATTGAAAAACACCAACAAATACAACAACAACCTCAACATTGAAAAACAACAACAACCTCAACATTGAAAAACAACAACAACCTCAACATTGAAAAACAACAACAAACTCAACATTGAAAAACACCAACAAATTCAACAACAACCTCAACATTGAAAAACAACAACAACCTAAACATTGAAAAACACCAACAAATTCAACAATAACCTCAACATTGAAAAACAACAACAACCTCAACATTGAAAAACACCAACAAATTCAACAACAACTTCAACATTGAAAAACACCAACAAATTCAACAACAACCTCGAAATTGAAAAACACCAACAAATACAACAACAACCTCAACATTGAAAAACAACAACAACCTCAACATTGAAAAACACCAACAAATTCAACAACAACCTCAACATTGAAAAACACCAACAAATTCAACAACAACCTCAACATTGAAAAACACTAACAAATTCAACAACAACCTCGAAATTGAAAAACACCAACAAATTCAACAACAAACTCAACATTGAAAAACACCAACAAATTCAACAACAAACTCAACATTGAAAAACAACAACAACCTCAACATTGAAAAACACCAACAAATTCAACAACAACCTCAACATTGAAAAACACTAACAAATTCAACAACAACCTCGAAATTGAATAACACCAACAAATTCAACAACAAACTCAACATTGAAAAACACCAACAAATTCAATAACAAACTCAACATTGAAAAACAACAACAACCTCAACATTGAAAAACACTAACAAATTCAACAACAACCTCGAAATTGAAAAACACCAACAAATTCAACAACAAACTCAACTTTGAAAAACACCAACAAATTCAACAACAAACTCAACATTGAAAAACAACAACAACCTCAACATTGAAAAACACCAACAAATTCAACAACAATCTCAACATTGAAAAGCACCAACAAATTCAACAACAACCTCAACATTGAAAAACAACAACAACCTCAACATTGAAAAACACCAACAAATTCAACAACAACCTCAACATTGAAAAACAACAACAAGCTCAACATTGAAAAACAACAACAAACTCAACATTGAAAAACACCAACAAATTCAACAACAACCTCAACATTGAAAAACAACAACAACCTCAACATTGAAAAAGACCAACAAATTCAACAACAACCTCAACATTGAAAAACACCAACAAATTCAACAACAACCTCAACATTGAAAAACAACAACAACCTAAACATTGAAAAACACCAACAAATTCAACAACAACCTCAACATTGAAAAAGAACAACCTCAACATTGATAAACACCAACAAATTCAACAACAACCTCAACATTGAAAAACACCAACAAATTCAACAACAACCTCAGCATTGAAAAACAACAACAACCTCAACATTGAAAAACACCAACAAATTCAACAACAACCTCAACATTGAAAAACAACAAGAACCTCAACATTGAAAAACACCAACAAATTCAACAACAACCTCGAAATTTAAAAACACCAACAAATTCAACAACAAACTCAACATTGAAAAACACCAAAAATTCAACAACAAACTCAACATTGAAAAACAACAACAACCTCAACATTGAAAAACACCAACAAATTCAACAACAACCTCAACATTGAAAAACACTAACAAATTCAACAACAACCTCGAAATTGAAAAACACCAACAAATTCAACAACAAACTCAACATTGAAAAACACCAACAAATTCAATAACAAACTCAACATTGAAAAACAATAACAACCTCAACATTGAAAAACACTAACAAATTCAACAACAACCTCGAAATTGAAAAACACCAACAAATTCAACAACAAACTCAACATTGAAAAACACCAACAAATTCAACAACAAACTCAACATTGAAAAACAACAACAACCTCAACATTGAAAAACACCAACAAATTCAACAACAATCTCAACATTGAAAAGCACCAACAAATTCAACAACAACCTCAACATTGAAAAACAACAACAACCTCAACATTGAAAAACACCAACAAATTCAACAACAACCTCAACATTGAAAAACAACAACAACCTCAACATTGAAAAACAACAACAAACTCAACATTGAAAAACACCAACAAATTCAACAACAACCTCAACATTGAAAAACAACAACAACCTCAACATTGAAAAACATCAACAAATTCAACAACAACCTCAACATTGAAAAACACCAAGAAATTCAACAACAACCTCAACATTGAAAAACAACAACAACCTAAACATTGAAAAACACCAACAAATTCAACAACAACCTCAACATTGAAAAAGAACAACCTCAACATTGAAAAACACCAACAAATTCAACAACAACCTCAACATTGAAAAACACCAACAAATTCAACAACAACCTCAGCATTGAAAAACAACAACAACCTCAATATTGAAAAACACCAACAAATTCAACAACAACCTCAACATTGAAAAACAACAACAACCTCATCATTGAAAAACACCAACAAATTCAACAACAACTTCAACATTGAAAAACACCAACAAATTCAACAACAACCTCGAAATTGAAAAACACCAACAAATACAACAACAACCTCAAAATTGAAAAACAACAACAACCTCAACACTGAAAAACACCAACAAATTCAACAACAACCTCAACATTGAAAAACACCAACAAATTCAACAACAACCTCAACATTGAAAAACACTAACAAATTCAACAACAACCTCGAAATTGAAAAACACCAACAAATTCAACAACAAACTCAACATTGAAAAACACCAACAAATTCAACAACAAACTCAACATTGAAAAACAACAACAACCTCAACATTGAAAAACACCAACAAATTCAATAACAATCTCAACATTGAAAAGCACCAACAAATTCAACAACAACCTCAACATTGAAAAACAACAACAACCTCAACATTGAAAAACACCAACAAATTCAACAACAACCTCAACATTGAAAAACAACAACAACCTCAACATTGAAAAACACCAACAAATTCAACAACAACCTCAACATTGAAAAACAACAACAAACTCAACATTGAAAAACACCAACAAATTCAACAACAACCTCAACATTGAAAAACAACAACAACCTCAACATTGAAAAACACCAACAAATTCAACAACAACCTCAACATTGAAAAACACCAACAAATTCAACAACAACCTCAACATTGAAAAACAACAACAACCTCAACATTGAAAAACACCAACAAATTCAACAACAACTTCAACATTGAAAAACAACAACAAATTCAACAACAACCTCAACATTGAAAAACAACAAGAACCTCAACATTGAAAAACACCAACAAATTAAACAACAACCTCGACATTGAAAAACACCCTCAAATTCAAAATCAACCTTAACATTGAAAAACACCAACAACCTCAAAATTGAAAAAACACCAACAAATTCAACAACAACCTCAACATTTAAAAACAACAACAACCTCAACATTGAAAAACACCAACAAATTCAACAACAACCTCAACATTGAAAAACACCAACAAATTCAACAACAACCTCAACATTGAAAAACACCAACAAACTCAACAACAACCTCAACATTGAAAAATAACAACAACCTCAACATTGAAAAACACCAACAAATTCAACAAAAACCTCAACATTGAAAACACCAACAAATTCAACAACAACCTCAACATTTAAAAACGCCAACAAATTCAACAACAACCTCAACATTGAAAAACAACAACCTCAACATTGAAAAACACCAACAAATTCAACAAAAAATTCAACATAGAAAAACACCAACAAATTCAACAACAACCCCGACATTGTAAAACACCAACAAATTCAACAACAACCTGAACTTTGAAAAACAACAACAACCTCATCATGGAAAAACACCAACAAATTCAACAACAACCTCAACATTGAAAAACAAAAACATCCTCAAAATTGAAAAACACCAACAAATTCAACAACAACCCCAACATTTAAAAACAACAACAACCTCAGCATTGAAAAACACCAACAAATTCAACAACAACCTCAACATTGAAAAACACCAACAAATTCAACAACAACCTCAACATTGAAAAACACCAACAAACTCAACAACAACCTCAACATTGAAAAACAACAACAACCTCAACATTGAAAAACACCAACAAATTCAACAACAACCTCAACATTGAAAAACACCAACAAATTCAACAACAACCTGAACATTGAAAAACACCAACAACCTCAACATTGAAAAGCACCAACAAATTCAACAACAACCTCAACATTGAAAAACAACAACAACCTCAACATTGAAAAACACCAACAAATTCAACAACAACCTCAACATTGAAAAACAACAACAAACTAAACATTGAAAAACACCAACAAATTCAACAACAACCTCAACATTGAAAAACAACAACAACCTCAACATTGAAAAACACCAACAAATTCAACAACAACCACAACATTGAAAAACACCAACAAATTCAACAACAACCTCAACATTGAAAAACACCAACAAATTCAACAACAACCTCGAAATTTAAAAACACGAAAAAATTCAACAACAAACTCAGCATTGAAAAACACCAACAAATTCAACAACAACCTCTACATTGAAAAACAACAACAACCTCAACATTGAAAAACACCAACAAATTCAACAACAACCTCAACATTTAAAAACACCAACAAATTGAACAACAACCTCAACATTGAAAAACAACAACAACCTCAACATTGAAAAACACCAACAAATTAAACAACAACCTCGACATTGAAAAACACCCTCAAATTCAAAATCAACCTCAACATTGAAAAACACCAACAACCTCAAAATTGAAAAAACACCAACAAATTCAACAACAACCTCAACATTTAAAAACAACAACAACCTCAACATTGAAAAACACCAACAAATTCAACAACAACCTCAACATTGAAAAACACCAACAAATTCAACAACAACCTCAACATTGAAAAACACCAACAAACTCAACAACAACCTCAACATTGAAAAATAAGAACAACCTCAACATTGAAAAACACCAACAAATTCAACAAAAACCTCAACATTGAAAACACCACCAAATTCAACAACAACCTCAACATTTAAAAACGACAACAAATTCAACAACAACCTCTACATTGAAAAACAACAACCTCAACATTGAAAAACACCAACAAATTCAACAAAAAATTCAACATAGAAAAACACCAACAAATTCAACAACAACCCCGACATTGAAAAACACCAACAAATTCAACAACAACCTGAACTTTGAAGAACAACAACAACCTCATCATGGAAAAACACCAACAAATTAAACAACAACCTCGACATTGAAAAACACCCTCAAATTCAAAATCAACCTCAACATTGAAAAACACCAACAACCTCAAAATTGAAAAAAACACCAACAAATTCAACAACAACCTCAACATTTAAAAACAACAACCTCAACATTGAAAACCACCAACAAATTCAACAACAACCTCAACATTGAAAAACACCAACAAATTCAACAACAACCTCAACATTGAAAAACAACAACAAACTCAACAACAACCTCAACATTGAAAAATAACAACAACCTCAACATTGAAAAACACCAACAAATTCAACAAAAACCTCAACATTGAAAACACCAACAAATTCAACAACATCCTCAAAATTGAAAAACACCAACAAATTCAACAACAACCCCAACATTTAAAAACAGCAACAACCTCAGCATTGATAAACACCAACAAATTCAACAACAACCTCAACATTGAAAAACACCAACAAATTCAACAACAACCTCAACATTGAAACACACCAACAAACTCAACATCAACCTCAACATTGAAAAACAACAACAACCTCAACATTGAAAAACACCAACAAATTCAACAACAACCTCAACATTGAAAAACACCAACAAATTCAACAACAACCTGAACATTGAAAAACACCAACAACCTCAACATTGAAAAGCACCAACAAATTCAACAACAACCTCAACATTGAAAAACAACAACAACCTCAACATTGAAAAACACCAACAAATTCAACAACAACCTCAACATTGTAAAACAACAACAAACTAAACATTGAAAAACACCAACAAATTCAACAACAACCTCAACATTGAAAAACAACAACAACCTCAACATTGAAAAACACCAACAAATTCAACAACAACCTCAACATTGAAAAACACCAACAAATTCAACAACAACCTCAACATTGAAAAACACCAACAAATTCAACAACAACCTCGAAATTTAAAAACACCAAAAAATTCAACAACAAACTCAACATTGAAAAACACCAACAAATTCAACAACAACCTCAACATTGAAAAACAGCAACAACCTCAACATTGAAAAACACCAACAAATTCAACAACAACCTCAACATTGAAAAACACCAACAAATTCAACAACAACCTCAACATTGAAAAACAACAACAATCTCAACATTGAAAAACACCAACAAATTCAACAACAGCCTCAACATTGAAAAACAACAACAACCTCAACATTGAAAAACACCAACAAATTCAACAAAAACCTCAACATTGAAAACAGCAACAAATTCAACAACAACCTCAACATTGAAAAACCACAACCTCAACATTGAAAAACACCATTAAATTCAACAACAACCTCAACATTGAAAAACAACAACAACCTCAACATTGAAAAACACCAACAAATTCAACAAAAACCTCAACATTTAAAAACGCAAACAAATTCAAGAACAACCTCAACATGGAAAAACAACAACCTCAACACTGAAAAACACCAACAAATTCAACAAAAAATTCAACATAGAAAAACACCAACAAATTCAACAACAACCCCGACATTGAAAAACACCAACAAATTCAACAACAACCTCAACTTTGAAAAACAACAACAACCTCATCACGGAAAAACACCAACAAATTCAACAACAACCTCAACATTGAAAAACAAAAACATCCTCAAAATTGAAAAACACCAACAAATTCAACAACAACCCCAACATTTAAAAACAACAACAACCTCAGCATTGAAAAACACCAACAAATTCAACAACAACCTCAACATTGAAAAACACCAACAAATTCAACAACAACCTCAACATTGAAAAACACCAACAAACTCAACAACAACCTCAACATTGAAAAACAACAACAACCTCAACATTGAAAAACACCAACAAATTCAACAACAACCTCAACATTGAAAAACACCAACAAATTCAACAACAACCTGAACATTGAAAAACACCAACAACCTCAACATTGAAAAGCACCAACAAATTCAACCACAACCTCAACATTGAAAAACAACAACAACCTCAACATTGAAAAACACCAACAAATTCAACAACAACCTCAACATTGAAAAACAGCAACAAACTAAACATTGAAAAACACCAACAAATTCAACAACAACCTCAACATTGAAAAACAACAACAACCTCAACATTGAAAAACACCAACAAATTCAACAACAACCTCAACATTGAAAAACACCAACAAATTCAACAACAACCTCAACATTGAAAAACACCAACAAATTCAACAACAACCTCGAAATTGAAAAACACCAAAAAATTCAACAACAAACTCAACATTGAAAAACCCCAACAAATTCAACAACAACCTCAACATTGAAAAACAACAACAACCTCAACATTGAAAAACACCAACAAATTCAACAACAACCTCGACATTGAAAAGCACCAACAAACTCAACAACAACCTCAACATTGAAAAACAACAACAACCTCAATATTGAAAAACACCAACAAATTCAACAACAACCTCAACATTGAAAAACACCAACAAATTCAACAACAACCTGAACATTGAAAAACACCAACAACCTCAACATTGAAAAGCACCAACAAATTCAACAACAACCTCAACATTGAAAAACAACAACAACCTTCAACATTGAAAAACACCAACAAATTCAACAACAACCTCAACATTGAAAAACAACAACAAACTAAACATTGAAAAACACCAACAAATTCAACAACAACCTCAACATTGAAAAACAACAACAACCTCAACATTGAAAAACACCAACAAATTCAACAACAACCTCAACATTGAAAAACACCAACAAATTCAACAACAACCTCAACATTGAAAAACACCAACAAATTCAACAACAACCTCGAAATTGAAAAACACCAAAAAATTCAACAACAAACTCAACATTGAAAAACCCCAACAAATTCAACAACAACCTCAACATTGAAAAACAACAACAACCTCAACATTGAAAAACACCAACAAATTCAACAACAACCTCGACATTGAAAAGCACCAACAAATTCAACAACAACCTCAACATTGAAAAACAACAACAACCTCAACATTGAAAAACACCAACAAATTCAACAACAACCTCAACATTGAAAAACAACAACAACCTCAACATTGAAAAACAACAACAAACTCAACATTGAAAAACACCAACAAATTCAACAACAACCTCAACATTGAAAAACAACAACAACCTCAACATTGAAAAACACCAACAAATTCAACAACAACCTCAACATTGAAAAACACCAACAAATTCAACAACAACCTCAACATTGAAAAACACCAACAACCTAAACATTGAAAAACACCAACAAATTCAACAACAACCTCAACATTGAAAAACAACAACAACCTCAACATTGAAAAACACCAACAAATTCAACAACAACCTCAACATTGAAAAACACCAACAAATTCAACAACAAGCTCAATATTGAAAAACACTTACAAATTCAACAACAACCTCGAAATTGAAAAACACCAACAAATTCAACAACAACCTCAACATTGA
This sequence comes from Isurus oxyrinchus, assembly GCA_026770705.1. Classification (NCBI taxonomy): domain Eukaryota; kingdom Metazoa; phylum Chordata; class Chondrichthyes; order Lamniformes; family Lamnidae; genus Isurus; species Isurus oxyrinchus. The sequence continues at coordinate 1,455,704 of JANJGN010000104.1, read as the reverse complement.
AAGACACCAACAAATTCAACAACAACCTCAACATTGAAAAACCACAACCTCAACATTGAAAAACACCATCAAATTCAACAACAACCTCAACATTGAAAAACAACAACAACCTCAACATTGAAAAACACCAACAAATTCAACAAAAACCTCAACATTTAAAAACGCAAACAAATTCAAGAACAACCTCAACATTGAAAAACAATAACCTCAACATTGAAAAACACCAACAAATTCAACAAAAAATTCAACATAGAAAAACACCAACAAATTCAACAACAACCCCGACATTGAAAAACACCAGCAAATTCAACAACAACCTCAACTTTGAAAAACAACAACAACCTCATCATGGAAAAACACCAACAAATTCAACAACAACCTCAACATTGAAAAACAAAAAAATCCTCAAAATTGAAAAACACCAACAAATTCAACAACAACCCCAACATTTAAAAACAACAACAACCTCAGCATTGAAAAACACCAACAAATTCAACAACAACCTCAACATTGAAAAACTCCAACAAATTCAACAACAACCTCAACATTGAAAAACACCAACAAACTTAACAACAACCTCAACATTGAAAAACAACAACAACCTCAACATTGAAAAACACCAACAAATTCAACAACAACCTCAACATTGAAAAACACCAACAAATTCAACAACAACCTGAACATTGAAAAACACCAACAACCTCAACATTGAAAAGCACCAACAAATTCAACAACAACCTCAACATTGAAAAACAACAACAACCTCAACATTGAAAAACACCAACAAATTCAACAACAACCTCAACATTGAAAAACAACAACAAACTAAACATTGAAAAAGACCAACAAATTCAACAACAACCTCAACATTGAAAAACAACAACAACCTCAACATTGAAGAACACCAACAAATTCAACAACAACCTCAACATTGAAAAACACCAACAAATTCAACAACAACCTCAACATTGAAAAACACCAACAAATTCAACAACAACCTCGAATTTGAAAAACACCAAAAAATTCAACAACAAACTCAACATTGAAAAACCCCAACAAATTCAACAACAACCTCAACAATGAAAAACAACAACAACCTCAACATTGAAAAACACCAACAAATTCAACAACAACCTCGACATTGAAAAGCACCAACAAATTCAACAACAACCTCAACATTGAAAAACAACAACAACCTCAACATTGAAAAACACCAACAAATTCAACAACAACCTCAACATTGAAAAACAACAACAACCTCAACATTGAAAAACAACAACAAACTCAACATTGAAAAACACCAACAAATTCAACAACAACCTCAACATTGAAAAACAACAACAACCTCAACATTGAAAAACACCAACAAATTCAACAACAACCTCAACATTGAAAAACACCAACAAATTCAACAACAACCTCAACATTGAAAAACAACAACAACCTAAACATTGAAAAACACCAACAAATTCAACAACAACCTCAACATTGAAAAACAACAACAACCTCAACATTGAAAAACACCAACAAATTCAACAACAACCTCAACATTGAAAAACACCAACAAATTCAACAATAAGCTCAATATAGAAAAACACTACAAATTCAACAACAACCTCGAAATTGAAAAACACCAACAAATTCAACAACAACCTCAACATTGAAAGACACCAACAAATTCAACAACAACCTCAAATTGAAAAACAACAACAACCTCAACATTGAAAAATAACAACAACCTCAACATTGAAAAACACCAACAAATTCAACAAAAACCTCAACATTGAAAACACCAACAAATTCAACAACAACCTCAACATTTAAAAACGCCAACAAATTCAACAACAACCTCAACATTGAAAAACAACAACCTCAACATTGAAAAACACCAACAAATTCAACAAAAAATTCAACATAGAAAAACACCAACAAATTCAACAACAACCCCGATATTGAAAAACACCAACAAATTCAACAACAACCTCAACTTTGAAAAACAACTACAACCTCATCATGGAAAAACACCAACAAATTCAACAACAACCTCAACATTGAAAAACAAAAACATCCTCAAAATTGAAAAACACCAACAAATTCAACAACAACCCCAACGTTTAAAAACAACAACAACCTCAGCATTGAAAAACACCAACAAATTCAACAACAACCTCAACATTGAAAAACACCAACAAATTCAACAACAACCTCAACATTGAAAAACAGCAACAAACTCAACAACAACCTCAACATTGAAAAAAAGCAACAACCTCAACATTGAAAAACACCAACAAATTCAACAACAACCTCAACATTGAAAAATACCAACAAATTCAACAACAACCTCAACATTGAAAAACACCAACAACCTCAACATTGAAAAGCACCAACAAATTCAACAACAACCTCAACATTGAAAAACAACAACAACCTCAACATTGAAAAACACCAACAAATTCAACAACAACCTCAACATTGAAAAACAACAACAAACTAAACATTGAAAAACACCAACAAATTCAACAACAACCTCAACATTGAAAAACAACAACAACCTCAACATTGAAAAACACCAACAAATTCAACAACAACCTCAACATTGAAAAACACCAACAAATTCAACAACAACCTCAACATTGAAAAATACCAACAAATTCAACAACAACCTCGAAATTGAAAAACACCAAAAAATTAAACAACAAACTCAACATTGAAAAACACCAACAAACTCAACAACAACCTCAACATTGAAAAACAACAACAACCTCAACATTGAAAAACACCAACAAATTCAACAACAACCTCAACATTGAAAAGCACCAACAAATTCAACAACAACCTCAACATTGAAAAACAACAACAACCTCAACATTGAAAAACACCAACAAATTCAACAACAACCTCAACATTGAAAAACAACAACAACCTCAACATTGAAAAACAACAACAAACTCAACATTGAAAAACACCAACAAATTCAACAACAACCTCAACATTGAAAAACAACAACAACCTCAACATTGAAAAACACCAACAAATTCAACAACAACCTCAACATTGAAAAACACCAACAAATTCAACAACAACCTCAACATTGAAAAACAACAACAACCTAAACATTGAAAAACACCAACAAATTCAACAACAACCTCAACATTGAAAAAAAACAACAACCTCAACATTGAAAAACACCAACAAATTCAACAACAACTTCAACATTGAAAAACACCAACAAATTCAACAACAACCTCGAAATTGAAAAACACCAACAAATACAACAACAACCTCAACATTGAAAAACAACAACAACCTCAACATTGAAAAACACCAACAAATTCAACAACAACCTCAACATTGAAAAACACCAACAAATTCAACAACAACCTCAACATTGAAAAACACTTACAAATTCAACAACAACCTCGAAATTGAAAAACACCAACAAATTCAACAACAAACTCAACATTGAAAAACACCAACAAATTCAACAACAAACTCAACATTGAAAAACAACAACAACCTCAACATTGAAAAACACCAACAAATTCAACAACAACCTCAACATTGAAAAACACTAACAAATTCAACAACAACCTCGAAATTGAAAAACACCAACAAATTCAACAACAAACTCAACATTGAAAAACACCAACAAATTCAATAACAAACTCAACATTGAAAAACAACAACAACCTCAACATTGAAAAACACTAACAAATTCAACAACAACCTCGAAATTGAAAAATACCAACAAATTCAACAACAAACTCAACATTGAAAAACACCAACAAATTCAACAACAAACTCAACATTGAAAAACAACAACAACCTCAACATTGAAAAACACCAACAAATTCAACAACAATCTCAACATTGAAAAGCACCAACAAATTCAACAACAACCTCAACATTGAAAAACAACAACAACCTCAACATTGAAAAACACCAACAAATTCAACAACAACCTCATCATTGAAAAACAACAACAACCTCAACATTGAAAAACAACAACAAACTCAACATTGAAAAACACCAACAAATTCAACAACAACCTCAACATTGAAAAACAACAACAACCTCAACATTGAAAAACACCAACAAATTGAACAACAACCTCAACATTGAAAAACACCAACAAATTCAACAACAACCTCAACATTGAAAAACAACAACAACCTAAACATTGAAAAACACCAACAAATTCAACAACAACCTCAACATTGAAAAAGAACAACCTCAACATTGAAAAACACCAACAAATTCAACAACAACCTCAACATTGAAAAACACCAACCAATTCAACAACAACCTCAGCATTGAAAAACAACAACAACCTCAACATTGAAAAACACGAACAAATTCAACAACAACCTCAACATTGAAAAACAACAACAACCTCAACATTGAAAAACACCAACAAATTCAACAACAACTTCAACATTGAAAAACACCAACAAATTCAACAACAACCTCGAAATTGAAAAACACCAACAAATACAACAACAACCTCAACATTGAAAAACAACAACAACCTCAACATTGAAAAACACCAACAAATTCAACAACAACCTCAACATTGAAAAACACCAACAAATTCAACAACAACCTCAACATTGAAAAACACCAACAAATTCAACAACAACCTCAACATTGAAAAACAACAACAACCTAAACATTGAAAAACACCAACAAATTCAACAACAACCTCAACATTGAAAAACAACAACAACCTCAACATTGAAAAACACCAACAAATTCAACAACAACCTCAACATTGAAAAACACCAACAAATTCAACAACAAGCTCAATATTGAAAAACACTAACAAATTCAACAACAACCTCGAAATTGAAAAACACCAACAAATTCAACAACAACCTCAACATTGAAAGACACCAACAAATTCAACAACAACCTTAAATTGAAAAACAACAACAACCTCAACACTGAAAAATAACAACAACCTCAACATTGCAAAACACCAACAAATTCAACAAAAACCTGAACATTGAAAACACCAACAAATTCAACAACAACCTCAACATTTAAAAACGCCAACAAATTCAACAACAACCTCAACATTGAAAAACAACAACCTCAACATTGAAAAACACCAACAAATTCAACAAAAAATTCAACATAGAAAAACACCAACAAATTCAACAACAACCCCGACATTGAAAAACACCAACAAATTCAACAACAACCTCAACTTTGAAAAACAACAACAACCTCATCATGGAAAAACACCAACAAATTCAACAACAACCTCAACATTGAAAAACAAAAACATCCTCAAAATTGAAAAACACCAACAAATTCAACAACAACCCCAACATTTAAAAACAACAACAACCTCAGCATTGAAAAACACCAACAAATTCAACAACAACCTCAACATTGAAAAACACCAACAAATTCAACAACAACCTCAACATTGAAAAACAACAACAACCTAAACATTGAAAAACACCAACAAATTCAACAACAACCTCAACATTGAAAAACAACAACAACCTCAACATTGAAAAACACCAACAAATTCAACAACAACTTCAACATTGAAAAACACCAACAAATTCAACAACAACCTCGAAATTGAAAAACACCAACAAATACAACAACAACCTCAACATTGAAAAACAACAACAACCTCAACATTCAAAAACACCAACAAATTCAACAACAACCTCAACATTGAAAAACACCAACAAATTCAACAACAACCTCAACATTGAAAAACACTTACAAATTCAACAACAACCTCGAAATTGAAAAACACCAACAAATTCAACAACAAACTCAACATTGAAAAACACCAACAAATTCAACAACAAACTCAACATTGAAAAACAACAACAACCTCAACATTGAAAAACACCAACAAATTCAACAACAACCTCAACATTGAAAAACACTAACAAATTCAACAACAACTTCGAAATTGAAAAACACCAACAAATTCAACAACAAACTCAACATTGAAAAACACCAACAAATTCAATAACAAACTCAACATTGAAAAACAACAACAACCTCAACATTGAAAAACACTAACAAATTCAACAACAACCTCGAAATTGAAAAATACCAACAAATTTAACAACAAACTCAACATTGAAAAACACCAACAAATTCAACAACAAACTCAACATTGAAAAACAACAACAACCTCAACAGTGAAAAACACCAACAAATTCAACAACAATCTCAACATTGAAAAGCACCAACAAATTCAACAACAACCTCAACATTGAAAAACAACAACAACCTCAACATTGAAAAACACCAACAAATTCAACAACAACCTCATCATTGAAAAACAACAACAACCTCAACATTGAAAAACAACAACAAACTCAACATTGAAAAACACCAACAAATTCAACAACAACCTCAACATTGAAAAACAACAACAACCTCAACATTGAAAAACACCAACAAATTCAACAACAACCTCAACATTGAAAAACACCAACAAATTCAACAACAACCTCAACATTGAAAAACAACAACAACCTAAACATTGAAAAACACCAACAAATTCAACAACAACCTCAACATTGAAAAAGAACAACCTCAACATTGAAAAACACCAACAAATTCAACAACAACCTCAACATTGAAAAACACCAACAAATTCAACAACAACCTCAGCATTGAAAAACAACAACAACCTCAACATTGAAAAACACGAAGAAATTCAACAACAACCTCAACATTGAAAAACAACAACAACCTCAACATTGAAAAACACCAACAAATTCAACAACTTCAACATTGAAAAACACCAACAAATTCAACAACAACCTCGAAATTGAAAAACACCAACAAATACAACAACAACCTCAACATTGAAAAACAACAACAACCTCAACATTGAAAAACACCAACAAATTCAACAACAACCTCAACATTGAAAAACAGTAACAAATTCAACAACAACCTCAACATTGAAAAACACCAACAAATTCAACAACAACCTCAACATTGAAAAACAACAACAACCTAAACATTGAAAAACACCAACAAATTCAACAACAACCTCAACATTGAAAAACAACAACAACCTCAACATTGAAAAACACCAACAAATTCAACAACAACCTCAACATTGAAAAACACCAACAAATTCAACAACAAGCTCAATATTGAAAAACACTAACAAATTCAACAACAACCTCGAAATTGAAAAACACCAACAAATTCAACAACAACCTCAACATTGAAAGACACCAACAAATTCAACAACAACCTCAAATTGAAAAACAACAACAACCTCAACACTGAAAAATAACAACAACCTCAACATTGCAAAACACCAACAAATTCAACAAAAACCTCAACATTGAAAACACCAACAAATTCAACAACAACCTCAACATTTAAAAACGCCACCAAATTCAACAACAACCTCAACATTGAAAAACAACAACCTCAACATTGAAAAACACCAACAAATTCAACAAAAAATTCAACATAGAAAAACACCAACAAATTCAACAACAACCCCGACATTGAAAAACACCAACAAATTCAACAACAACCTCAACTTTGAAAAACAACAACAACCTCATCATGGAAAAACACCAACAAATTCAACAACAACCTCAACATTGAAAAACAAAAACATCCTCAAAATTGAAAAACGCCAACAAATTCAACAACAACCCCAACATTTAAAAACAAAAACAACCTCAGCACTGAAAAACACCAACAAATTCAACAACAACCTCAACATTGAAAAACACCAACAAATTCAACAACAACCTCAACATTGAAAAACAGCAACAAACTCAACAACAACCTCAACATTGAAAAAAAGCAACAACCTCAACATTGAAAAACACCAACAAATTCAACAACAACCTCAACATTGAAAAATACCAACAAATTCAACAACAACCTGAACATTGAAAAACACCAACAACCTCAACATTGAAAAGCACCAACAAATTCAACAACAACCTCAACATTGAAAAACAACAACAACCTCAACATTGAAAAACACCAACAAATTCAACAACAACCTCAACATTGAAAAACAACAACAAACTAAACATTGAAAAACACCAACAAATTCAACAACAACCTCAACATTGAAAAACAACAACAACCTCAACATTGAAAAACACCAACAAATTCAACAACAACCTCAACATTGAAAAACACCAACAAATTCAACAACAACCTCAACATTGAAAAACACCAACAAATTCAACAACAACCTCGAAATTGAAAAACACCAAAAAATTCAACAACAAACTCAACATTGAAAAACACCAACAAACTCAACAACAACCTCAACATTGAAAAACAACAACAACCTCAACATTGAAAAACACCACCAAATTTAACAACAACCTCAACATTGAAAAGCACCAACAAATTCAACAACAACCTCAACATTGAAAAACAACAACAACCTCAACATTGAAAAACACCAACAAATTCAACAACAACCTCAACATTGAAAAACAACAGCAACCTCAACATTGAAAAACAACAACAAACTCAACATTGAAAAACACCAACAAATTCAACAACAACCTCAACATTGAAAAACAACAACAACCTCAACATTGAAAAACACCAACAAATTCAACAACAACCTCAACATTGAAAAACACCAACAAATTCAACAACAACCTCAACATTGAAAAACAACAACAACCTAAACATTGAAAAACACCAACAAATTCAACAACAACCTCAACATTGAAAAACAACAACAACCTCAACATTGAAAAACACCAACAAATTCAACAACAACTTCAACATTGAAAAACACCAACAAATTCAACAACAACCTCGAAATTGAAAAACACCAACAAATACAACAACAACCTCAACATTGAAAAACAACAACAAACTCAACATCGAAAAACACCAACAAATTCAACAGCAACCTCAACATTGAAAAACACCAACAAATTCAACAACAACCTCAACATTGAAAAACACTTACAAATTCAACAACAACCTCGAAATTGAAAAACACCAACAAATTCAACAACAAACTCAACATTGAAAAACACCAACAAATTCAACAACAAACTCAACATTGAAAAACAACAACAACCTCAACATTGAAAAACACCAACAAATTCAACAACAACCTCAACATTGAAAAACACTAACAAATTCAACAACAACCTCGAAATTGAAAAGCACCAACAAATTCAACAACAAACTCAACATTGAAAAACACCAACAAATTCAATAACAAACTCAACATTGAAAAACAACAACAACCTCAACATTGAAAAACACTAACAAATTCAACAACAACCTCGAAATTGAAAAGCACCAACAAATTCAACAACAAACTCAACATTGAAAAACACCAACAAATTCAACAACAAACTCAACATTGAAAAACAACAACAACCTCAACATTGAAAAACACCAACAAATTCAACAACAATCTCAACATTGAAAAGCACCAACAAATTCAAAACAACCTCAACATTGAAAATCAACAACAACCTCAACATTGAAAAACAACAACAAACTCAACATTGAAAAACACCAACAAATTCAACAACAACCTCAACATTGAAAAACAACAACAACCTCAACATTGAAAAACACCAACAAATTCAACAACAACCTCAACATTGAAAAACACCAACAAATTCAACAACAACCTCAACATTGAAAAACAACAACAACCTAAACATTGAAAAACACCAACAAATTCAACAACAACCTCAACATTGAAAAAGAACAACCTCAACATTGAAAAACACCAACAAATTCAACAACAACCTCAACATTGAAAAACACCAACAAATTCAACAACAACCTCAGCATTGAAAAACAACAACAACCTCAACATTGAAAAACACGAACAAATTCAACAACAACCTCAACATTGAAAAACAACAACAACCTCAACATTGAAAAACACCAACAAATTCAACAACAACTTCAACATTGAAAAACACCAACAAATTCAACAACAACCTCGAAATTGAAAAACACCAACAAATACAACAACAACCTCAACATTGAAAAACAACAACAACCTCAACATTGAAAAACACCAACAAATTCAACAACAACCTCAACATTGAAAAACACCAACAAATTCAACAACAACCTCAACATTGAAAAACACTAACAAATTCAACACCAACCTCGAAATTGAAAAACACCAACAAATTCAACAACAAACTCAACATTGAAAAACACCAACAAATTCAACAACAAACTCAACATTGAAAAACAACAACAACCTCAACATTGAAAAACACCAACAAATTCAACAACATCCTCAACATTGAAAAACAACAACAACCTCAACATTGAAAAACACCAACAAATTCAACAACAACCTCAACATTGAAAAACAACAACAACCTCAACATTGAAAAACACCAACAAATTCAACAACAACCTCAACATTGAAAAACAACAACAACCTCAACATTGAAAAACACCAACAAATTCAACAACAACCTCAACATTGAAAAACAACAACAAACCCAACATTGAAAAACACCAACAAATTCAACAACAACCTCAACATTGAAAAACAACAACAACCTCAACATTGAAAAACACCAACAAATTCAACAACAACCTCAACATTGAAAAACACCAACAAATTCAACAACAACCTCAATATTGAAAAACACTAACAAATTCAACAACAACCTCGAAATTGAAAAACACCAACAAATTCAACAACAACCTCAACATTGAAAGACACCAACAAATTCAACAACAACCTCAAATTGAAAAACAACAACAACCTCAACACTGAAAAATAACAACAACCTCAACATTGCAAAACACCAACAAATTCAACAAAAACCTCAACATTGAAAACACCAACAAATTCAACAACAACCTCAACATTTAAAAACGCCAACAAATTCAACAACAACCTCAACATTGAAAAACAACAACCTCAACATTGAAAAACACCAACAAATTCAACAAAAAATTCAACATAGAAAAACACCAACAAATTCAACAACAACCCCGACATTGAAAAACACCAACAAATTCAACAACAACCTCAACTTTGAAAAACAACAACAACCTCATCATGGAAAAACACCAACAAATTCAACAACAACCTCAACATTGAAAAACAAAAACATCCTCAAAATTGAAAAACACCAACAAATTCAACAACAACCCCAACATTTAAAAACAAAAACAACCTCAGCACTGAAAAACACCAACAAATTCAACAACAACCTCAACATTGAAAAACACCAACAAATTCAACAACAACCTCAACATTGAAAAACAGCAACAAACTCAACAACAACTTCAACATTGAAAAAAAGCAACAACCTCAACATTGAAAAACAACAACAAATTCAACAACAACCTCAACATTGAAAAATACCAACAAATTCAACAAAAACCTGAACATTGAAAAACACCAACAACCTCAACATTGAAAAGCACCAACAAATTCAACAACAACCTCAACATTGAAAAACAACAACAACCTCAACATTGAAAAACACCAACAAATTCAACAACAACCTCAACATTGAAAAACAACAACAAACTAAACATTGAAAAACACCAACAAATTCAACAACAACCTCAACATTGAAAAACAACAACAACCTCAACATTGAAAAACACCAACAAATTCAACAACAACCTCAACATTGAAAAACACCAACAAATTCAACAACAACCTCAACATTGAAAAACACCAACAAATTCAACAACAACCTCGAAATTGAAAAACACCAAAAAATTCAACAACAAACTCAACATTGAAAAACACCAACAAACTCAACAACAACCTCAACATTGAAAAACAACAACAACCTCAACATTGAAAAACACCACCAAATTCAACAACAACCTCAACATTGAAAAGCACCAACAAATTCAACAACAACCTCAACATTGAAAAACACCAACAAATTCAACAACAACCTCAACATTGAAAAACACCAACAAATTCAACAACAACCTCAACATTGAAAAACAACAACAACCTCAACATTGAAAAACAACAACAAACTCAACATTGAAAAACACCAACAAATTCAACAACAACCTCAACATTGAAAAACAACAACAACCTCAACATTGAAAAACACCAACAAATTCAACAACAACCTCAACATTGAAAAACACCAACAAATTCAACAACAACCTCAACATTGAAAAACAACAACAACCTCAACATTGAAAAACACCAACAAATTCAACAACAACCTCAACATTGAAAAACACCAACAAATTCAACAACAACCTCAACATTGAAAAACACCAACAAATTCAACAACAACCTCGAAATTGAAAAACACCAAAAAATTCAACAACAAACTCAACATTGAAAAACACCAACAAACTCAACAACAACCTCAACATTGAAAAACAACAACAACCTCAACATTGAAAAACACCACCAAATTCAACAACAACCTCAACATTGAAAAGCACCAACAAATTCAACAACAACCTCAACATTGAAAAACAACAACAACCTCAACATTGAAAAACACCAACAAATTCAACAACAACCTCAACATTGAAAAACAACAACAACCTCAACATTGAAAAACAACAACAAACTCAACATTGAAAAACACCAACAAATTCAACAACAACCTCAACATTGAAAAACAACAACAACCTCAACATTGAAAAACACCAACAAATTCAACAACAACCTCAACATTGAAAAACACCAACAAATTCAACAACAACCTCAACATTGAAAAACAACAACAACCTAAACATTGAAAAACACCAACAAATTCAACAACAACCTCAACATTGAAAAACAACAACAACCTCAACATTGAAAAACACCAACAAATTCAACAACAACTTCAACATTGAAAAACACCAACAAATTCAACAACAACCTCGAAATTGAAAAACACCAACAAATACAACAACAACCTCAACATTGAAAAACAACAACAAACTCAACATCGAAAAACACCAACAAATTCAACAGCAACCTCAACATTGAAAAACACCAACAAATTCAACAACAACCTCAACATTGAAAAACACTTACAAATTCAACAACAACCTCGAAATTGAAAAACACCAACAAATTCAACAACAAACTCAACATTGAAAAACACCAACAAATTCAACAACAAACTCAACATTGAAAAACAACAACAACCTCAACATTGAAAAACACCAACAAATTCAACAACAACCTCAACATTGAAAAACACTAACAAATTCAACAACAACCTCGAAATTGAAAAGCACCAACAAATTCAACAACAAACTCAACATTGAAAAACACCAACAAATTCAATAACAAACTCAACATTGAAAAACAACAACAACCTCAACATTGAAAAACACTAACAAATTCAACAACAACCTCGAAATTGAAAAGCACCAACAAATTCAACAACAAACTCAACATTGAAAAACACCAACAAATTCAACAACAAACTCAACATTGAAAAACAACAACAACCTCAACATTGAAAAACACCAACAAATTCAACAACAATCTCAACATTGAAAAGCACCAACAAATTCAAAACAACCTCAACATTGAAAATCAACAACAACCTCAACATTGAAAAACAACAACAAACTCAACATTGAAAAACACCAACAAATTCAACAACAACCTCAACATTGAAAAACAACAACAACCTCAACATTGAAAAACACCAACAAATTCAACAACAACCTCAACATTGAAAAACACCAACAAATTCAACAACAACCTCAACATTGAAAAACAACAACAACCTAAACATTGAAAAACACCAACAAATTCAACAACAACTCAACATTGAAAAAGAACAACCTCAACATTGAAAAACACCAACAAATTCAACAACAACCTCAACATTGAAAAACACCAACAAATTCAACAACAACCTCAGCATTGAAAAACAACAACAACCTCAACATTGAAAAACACGAACAAATTCAACAACAACCTCAACATTGAAAAACAACAACAACCTCAACATTGAAAAACACCAACAAATTCAACAACAACTTCAACATTGAAAAACACCAACAAATTCAACAACAACCTCGAAATTGAAAAACACCAACAAATACAACAACAACCTCAACATTGAAAAACAACAACAACCTCAACATTGAAAAACACCAACAAATTCAACAACAACCTCAACATTGAAAAACACCAACAAATTCAACAACAACCTCAACATTGAAAAACACTAACAAATTCAACACCAACCTCGAAATTGAAAAACACCAACAAATTCAACAACAAACTCAACATTGAAAAACACCAACAAATTCAACAACAAACTCAACATTGAAAAACAACAACAACCTCAACATTGAAAAACACCAACAAATTCAACAACATCCTCAACATTGAAAAACAACAACAACCTCAACATTGAAAAACACCAACAAATTCAACAACAACCTCAACATTGAAAAACAACAACAACCTCAACATTGAAAAACACCAACAAATTCAACAACAACCTCAACATTGAAAAACAACAACAACCTCAACATTGAAAAACACCAACAAATTCAACAACAACCTCAACATTGAAAAACAACAACAAACTCAACATTGAAAAACACCAACAAATTCAACAACAACCTCAACATTGAAAAACAACAACAACCTCAACATTGAAAAACACCAACAAATTCAACAACAACCTCAACATTGAAAAACACCAACAAATTCAACAACAACCTCAATATTGAAAAACACTAACAAATTCAACAACAACCTCGAAATTGAAAAACACCAACAAATTCAACAACAACCTCAACATTGAAAGACACCAACAAATTCAACAACAACCTCAAATTGAAAAACAACAACAACCTCAACACTGAAAAATAACAACAACCTCAACATTGCAAAACACCAACAAATTCAACAAAAACCTCAACATTGAAAACACCAACAAATTCAACAACAACCTCAACATTTAAAAACGCCAACAAATTCAACAACAACCTCAACATTGAAAAACAACAACCTCAACATTGAAAAACACCAACAAATTCAACAAAAAATTCAACATAGAAAAACACCAACAAATTCAACAACAACCCCGACATTGAAAAACACCAACAAATTCAACAACAACCTCAACTTTGAAAAACAACAACAACCTCATCATGGAAAAACACCAACAAATTCAACAACAACCTCAACATTGAAAAACAAAAACATCCTCAAAATTGAAAAACACCAACAAATTCAACAACAACCCCAACATTTAAAAACAAAAACAACCTCAGCACTGAAAAACACCAACAAATTCAACAACAACCTCAACATTGAAAAACACCAACAAATTCAACAACAACCTCAACATTGAAAAACAGCAACAAACTCAACAACAACCTCAACATTGAAAAAAAGCAACAACCTCAACATTGAAAAACAACAACAAATTCAACAACAACCTCAACATTGAAAAATACCAACAAATTCAACAAAAACCTGAACATTGAAAAACACCAACAACCTCAACATTGAAAAGCACCAACAAATTCAACAACAACCTCAACATTGAAAAACAACAACAACCTCAACATTGAAAAACACCAACAAATTCAACAACAACCTCAACATTGAAAAACAACAACAAACTAAACATTGAAAAACACCAACAAATTCAACAACAACCTCAACATTGAAAAACAACAACAACCTCAACATTGAAAAACACCAACAAATTCAACAACAACCTCAACATTGAAAAACACCAACAAATTCAACAACAACCTCAACATTGAAAAACACCAACAAATTCAACAACAACCTCGAAATTGAAAAACACCAAAAAATTCAACAACAAACTCAACATTGAAAAACACCAACAAACTCAACAACAACCTCAACATTGAAAAACAACAACAACCTCAACATTGAAAAACACCACCAAATTCAACAACAACCTCAACATTGAAAAGCACCAACAAATTCAACAACAACCTCAACATTGAAAAACACCAACAAATTCAACAACAACCTCAACATTGAAAAACACCAACAAATTCAACAACAACCTCAACATTGAAAAACAACAACAACCTCAACATTGAAAAACAACAACAAACTCAACATTGAAAAACACCAACAAATTCAACAACAACCTCAACATTGAAAAACAACAACAACCTCAACATTGAAAAACACCAACAAATTCAACAACAACCTCAACATTGAAAAACACCAACAAATTCAACAACAACCTCAACATTGAAAAACAACAACAACCTAAACATTGAAAAACACCAACAAATTCAACAACAACCTCAACATTGAAAAACAACAACAACCTCAACATTGAAAAACACCAACAAATTCAACAACAACTTCAACATTGAAAAACACCAACAAATTCAACAACAACCTCGAAATTGAAAAACACCAACAAATACAACAACAACCTCAACATTGAAAAACAACAACAAACTCAACATTGAAAAACACCAACAAATTCAACAGCAACCTCAACATTGAAAAACACCAACAAATTCAACAACAACCTCAACATTGAAAAACACTTACAAATTCAACAACAACCTCGAAATTGAAAAACACCAACAAATTCAACAACAAACTCAACATTGAAAAACACCAACAAATTCAACAACAAACTCAACATTGAAAAACAACAACAACCTCAACATTGAAAAACACCAACAAATTCAACAACAACCTCAACATTGAAAAACACTAACAAATTCAACAACAACCTCGAAATTGAAAAGCACCAACAAATTCAACAACAAACTCAACATTGAAAAACACCAACAAATTCAATAGCAAACTCAACATTGAAAAACAACAACAACCTCAACATTGAAAAACACTAACAAATTCAACAACAACCTCGAAATTGAAAAGCACCAACAAATTCAACAACAAACTCAACATTGAAAAACACCAACAAATTCAACAACAAACTCAACATTGAAAAACAACAACAACCTCAACATTGAAAAACACCAACAAATTCAACAACAATCTCAACATTGAAAAGCACCAACAAATTCAACAACAACCTCAACATTGAAAATCAACAACAACCTCAACATTGAAAAACAACAACAAACTCAACATTGAAAAACACCAACAAATTCAACAACAACCTCAACATTGAAAAACAACAACAACCTCAACATAGAAAAACACCAACAAATTCAACAACAACCTCAACATTGAAAAACACCAACAAATTCAACAACAACCTCAACATTGAAAAACAACAACAACCTAAACATTGAAAAGCACCAACAAATTCAACAACAACCTCAACATTGAAAAAGAACAACCTCAACATTGAAAAACACCAACAAATTCAACAACAACCTCAACATTGAAAAACACCAACAAATTCAACAACAACCTCAGCATTGAAAAACAACAACAACCTCAACATTGAAAAACACGAACATATTCAACAACAACCTCAACATTGAAAAACAACAACAACCTCAACATTGAAAAACACCAACAAATTCAACAACAACTTCAACATTGAAAAACACCAACAAATTCAACAACAACCTCGAAATTGAAAAACACCAACAAATACAACAACAACCTCAACATTGAAAAACAACAACAACCTCAACATTGAAAAACACCAACATATTCAACAACAACCTCAACATTGAAAAACACCAACAAATTCAACAACAACCTCAACATTGAAAAACACTAACAAATTCAACACCAACCTCGAAATTGAAAAACACCAACAAATTCAACAACAAACTCAACATTGAAAAACACCAACAAATTCAACAACAAACTCAACATTGAAAAACAACAACAACCTCAACATTGAAAAACACCAACAAATTCAACAACAATCTCAACATTGAAAAGCACCAACAAATTCAACAACAACCTCAACATTGAAAAACAACAACAACCTCAACATTGAAAAACACCAACAAATTCAACAACAACCTCAACATTGAAAAACAACAACAACCTCAACATTGAAAAACACCAACAAATTCAACAACAACCTCAACATTGAAAAACAACAACAAACTCAACATTGAAAAACACCAACAAATTCAACAACAACCTCAACATTGAAAAACAACAACAACCTCAACATTGAAAAACACCAACAAATTCAACAACAACCTCAACATTGAAAAACACCAACAAATTCAACAACAACCTCAACATTGAAAAACAACAACAACCTCAACATTGAAAAACACCAACAAATTCAACAACAACTTCAACATTGAAAAACAACAACAAATTCAACAACAACCTCGAAATTGAAAAACACCAACAAATACAACAACAACCTCAACATTGAAAAACAACAACAACCTCAACATTGAAAAACACCAACAAATTCAACAACAACCTCAACATTGAAAAACAACAACAACCTCAACATTGCAAAACACCAGCAAATTCAACAACAACCTCAACATTTAAAAACACCAACAAATTGAACAACAACCTCAACATTGAAAAACACCAACAAATTCAACAACAACCTCAACATTGAAAAACAACAACAACCTCAACATTGAAAAACACCAACAAATTCAACAACAACCTCAACATTGAAAAACACCACAAATTCAACAACAACCTCAACATTGAAAAACAACAACAACCTCAACATTGAAAAACACCAACAAATTCAACAACAACTTCAACATTGAAAAACAACAACAAATTCAACAACAACCTCGAAATTGAAAAACACCAACAAATACAACAACAACCTCAACATTGAAAAACAACAACAACCTCAACATTGAAAAACACCAACAAATTCAACAACAACCTCAACATTGAAAAACAACAACAACCTCAACATTGAAAAACACCAACAAATTAAACAACAACCTCGACATTGAAAAACACCCTCAAATTCAAAATCAACCTCAAAATTGAAAAACACCAACAACCTCAAAATTGAAAAAATACCAACAAATTCAACAACAACCTCAACATTTAAAAACAACAACAACCTCAACATTGAAAAACACCAACAAATTCAACAACAACCTCAACATTGAAAAACACCAACAAATTCAACAACAACCTCAACATTGAAAAACACCAACAAACTCAACAACAACCTCAACATTGAAAAATAACAACAACCTCAACATTGAAAAACACCAACAAATTCAACAAAAACCTCAACATTGAAAACACCAACAAATTCAACAACAGCCTCAACATTTAAAAACCCCAACAAATTCAACAACAACCTCAACATTGAAAAACAACAACCTCAACATTGAAAAACACCAACAAATTCAACAAAAAATTCAACATAGAAAAACACCAACAAATTCAACAACAACCCCGACATTGAAAAACACCAACAAATTCAACAACAACCTGAACTTTGAAAAACAACAACAACCTCATCATGGAAAAACACCAACAAATTCAACAACAACCTCAACATTGAAAAACAAAAACATCCTCAAAATTGAAAAACACCAACAAATTCAACAACAACCCCAACATTTATAAACAACAACAACCTCAGCATTGAAAAACACCAACAAATTCAACAACAACCTCAACATTGAAAAACACCAACAAATTCAACAACAACCTCAACATTGAAAAACACCAACAAATTCAACAACAACCTCAACATTGAAAAACAACAACAACCTAAACATTGAAAAACACCAACAAATTCAACAACAACCTCAACATTGAAAAACAACAACAACCTAAACATTGAAAAACACCAACAAATTCAACAACAACCTCAACATTGAAAAAGAACAACCTCAACATTGAAAAACACCAACAAATTCAACAACAACCTCAACATTGAAAAACACCAACAAATTCAACAACAACCTCAGCATTGAAAAACAACAACAACCTCAACATTGAAAAACACGAACAAATTCAACAACAACCTCAACATTGAAAAACAACAACAACCTCAACATTGAAAAACACCAACAAATTCAACAACAACTTCAACATTGAAAAACACCAACAAATTCAACAACAACCTCGAAATTGAAAAACACCAACAAATACAACAACAACCTCAACATTGAAAAACAACAACAACCTCAACATTGAAAAACACCAACAAATTCAACAACAACCTCAACATTGAAAAACACCAACAAATTCAACAACAACCTCAACATTGAAAAACACTAACAAATTCAACACCAACCTCGAAATTGAAAAACACCAACAAATTCAACAACAAACTCAACATTGAAAAACACCAACAAATTCAACAACAAACTCAACATTGAAAAACAACAACAACCTCAACATTGAAAAACACCAACAAATTCAACAACAATCTCAACATTGAAAAGCACCAACAAATTCAACAACAACCTCAACATTGAAAAACAACAACAACCTCAACATTGAAAAACACCAACAAATTCAACAACAACCTCAACATTGAAAAACAACAACAACCTCAACATTGAAAAACACCAACAAATTCAACAACAACCTCAACATTGAAAAACAACAACAAACACAACATTGAAAAACACCAACAAATTCAACAACAACCTCAACATTGAAAAACAACAACAACCTCAACATTGAAAAACACCAACAAATTCAACAACAACCTCAACATTGAAAAACAACAACAACCTCAACATTGCAAAACACCAGCAAATTCAACAACAACCTCAACATTTAAAAACACCAACAAATTGAACAACAACCTCAACATTGAAAAACACCAACAAATTCAACAACAACCTCAA
Source organism: Isurus oxyrinchus (assembly GCA_026770705.1). Lineage (NCBI taxonomy): Eukaryota > Metazoa > Chordata > Chondrichthyes > Lamniformes > Lamnidae > Isurus > Isurus oxyrinchus. The sequence continues at coordinate 1,434,992 of JANJGN010000104.1, read as the reverse complement.
CATTGAAAAACAACAACAACCTCAACATTGAAAAACACCAACAAATTCAACAACAACCTCAACATTGAAAAACACCAACAAATTCAACAACAACCTCAACATTGAAAAACAACCACAACCTCAACATTGAAAAACACCAACAAATTCAACAACAACTTCAACATTGAAAAACAACAACAAATTCAACAGCAACCTCGAAATTGAAAAACACCAACAAATACAACAACAACCTCAACATTGAAAAACAACAACAACCTCAACATTGCAAAACACCAGCAAATTCAACAACAACCTCAACATTTAAAAACACCAACAAATTGAACAACAACCTCAACATTGAAAAACACCAACAAATTCAACAACAACCTCAACATTGAAAAACAACAACAACCTCAACATTGAAAAACACCAACAAATTCAACAACAACTTCAACATTGAAAAACAACAACAAATTCAACAACAACCTCGAACTTGAAAAACACCAACAAATACAACAACAACCTCAACATTGAAAAACAACAACAACCTCAACATTGAAAAACACCAACAAATTCAACAACAACCTCAACATTGAAAAACAACAACAACCTCAACATTGAAAAACACCAACAAATTAAACAACAACCTCGACATTGAAAAACACCCTCAAATTCAAAATCAACCTCAAAATTGAAAAACACCAACAACCTCAAAATTGAAAAAACACCAACAAATTCAACAACAACCTCAACATTTAAAAACAACAACAACCTCAACATTGAAAAACACCAACAAATTCAACAACAACCTCAACATTGAAAAACACCAACAAATTCAACAACAACCTCAACATTGAAAAACACCAACAAACTCAACAACAACCTCAACATTGAAAAATAACAACAACCTCAACATTGAAAAACACCAACAAATTCAACAAAAACCTCAACATTGAAAACACCAACAAATTCAACAACAGCCTCAACATTTAAAAACCCCAACAAATTCAACAACAACCTCAACATTGAAAAACAACAACCTCAACATTGAAAAACACCAACAAATTCAACAAAAAATTCAACATAGAAAAACACCAACAAATTCAACAACAACCCCGACATTGAAAAACACCAACAAATTCAACAACAACCTCAACATTGAAAAACAACAACAACCTCAACATTGAAAAACACCAACAAATTCAACAACAACTTCAACATTGAAAAAGAACAACAAATTCAACAACAACCTCGAAATTGAAAAACACCAACAAATACAACAACAACCTCAACATTGAAAAACAACAACAACCTCAACATTGAAAAACACCAACAAATTCAACAACAACCTCTACATTGAAAAACAACAACAACCTCAACATTGCAAAACACCAGCAAATTCAACAACAACCTCAACATTTAAAAACACCAACAAATTGAACAACAACCTCAACATTGAAAAACACCAACAAATTCAACAACAACCTCAACATTGAAAAACAACAACAACCTCAACATTGAAAAACACCAACAAATTCAACAACAACCTCAACATTGAAAAACACCAACAAATTCAACAACAACCTCAACATTGAAAAACAACAACAACCTCAACATTGAAAAACACCAACAAATTCAACAACAACTTCAACATTGAAAAACAACAACAAATTCAACAACAACCTCGAAATTGAAAAACACCAACAAATACAACAACAACCTCAACATTGAAAAACAACAACAACCTCAACATTGAAAAACACCAACAAATTCAACAACAACCTCAACATTGAAAAACAACAACAACCTCAACATTGAAAAACACCAACAAATTAAACAACAACCTCGACATTTAAAAACAACAACAACCTCAACATTGAAAAACACCAACAAATTCAACAACAACCTCAACATTGAAAAACACCAACAAATTCAACAACAACCTCAACATTGAAAAACACCAACAAACTCAACAACAACCTCAACATTGAAAAATAACAACAACCTCAACATTGAAAAACACCAACAAATTCAACAAAAACCTCAACATTGAAAACACCAACAAATTCAACAACAGCCTCAACATTTAAAAACCCCAACAAATTCAACAACAACCTCAACATTGAAAAACAACAACCTCAACATTGAAAAACACCAACAAATTCAACAAAAAATTCAACATAGAAAAATAACAACAACCTCAACATTGAAAAACACCAACAAATTCAACAAAAACCTCAACATTGAAAACACCAACAAATTCAACAACAACCTCAACATTGAAAAACACCAACAAACTCAACAACAACCTCAACATTGAAAAATAACAACAACCTCAACATTGAAAAACACCAACAAATTCAACAAAAACCTCAACATTGAAAACACCAACAAATTCAACAACAGCCTCAACATTTAAAAACCCCAACAAATTCAACAACAACCTCAACATTGAAAAACAACAACCTCAACATTGAAAAACACCAACAAATTCAACAAAAAATTCAACATAGAAAAACACCAACAAATTCAACAACAACCCCGACATTGAAAAACACCAACAAATTCAACAACAACCTGAACTTTGAAAAACAACAACAACCTCATCATGGAAAAACACCAACAAATTCAACAACAACCTCAACATTGAAAAACAAAAACATCCTCAAAATTGAAAAACACCAACAAATTCAACAACAACCCCAACATTTATAAACAACAACAACCTCAGCATTGAAAAACACCAACAAATTCAACAACAACCTCAACATTGAAAAACACCAACAAATTCAACAACAACCTCAACATTGAAAAACACCAACAAATTCAACAACAACCTCAACATTGAAAAACAACAACAACCTAAACATTGAAAAACACCAACAAATTCAACAACAACCTCAACATTGAAAAAGAACCTCCTCAACATTGAAAAACACCAACAAATTCAACAACAACCTCAACATTGAAAAACACCAACAAATTCAACAACAACCTCAGCATTGAAAAACAACAACAACCTCAACATTGAAAAACACGAACAAATTCAACAACAACCTCAACATTGAAAAACAACAACAACCTCAACATTGAAAAACACCAACAAATTCAACAACAACTTCAACATTGAAAAACACCAACAAATTCAACAACAACCTCGAAATTGAAAAACACCAACAAATACAACAACAACCTCAACATTGAAAAACAACAACAACCTCAACATTGAAAAACACCAACAAATTCAACAACAACCTCAACATTGAAAAACACCAACAAATTCAACAACAACCTCAACATTGAAAAACACTAACAAATTCAACACCAACCTCGAAATTGAAAAACACCAACAAATTCAACAACAAACTCAACATTGAAAAACACCAACAAATTCAACAACAAACTCAACATTGAAAAACAACAACAACCTCAACATTGAAAAACACCAACAAATTCAACAACAATCTCAACATTGAAAAGCACCAACAAATTCAACAACAACCTCAACATTGAAAAACAACAACAACCTCAACATTGAAAAACACCAACAAATTCAACAACAACCTCAACATTGAAAAACAACAACAACCTCAACATTGAAAAACACCAACAAATTCAACAACAACCTCAACATTGAAAAACAACAACAAACTCAACATTGAAAAACACCAACAAATTCAACAACAACCTCAACATTGAAAAACAACAACAACCTCAACATTGAAAAACACCAACAAATTCAACAACAACCTCAACATTGAAAAACACCAACAAATTCAACAACAACCTCAACATTGAAAAACAACAACAACCTCAACATTGAAAAACACCAACAAATTCAACAACAACTTCAACATTGAAAAACAACAACAAATTCAACAACAACCTCGAAATTGAAAAACACCAACAAATACAACAACAACCTCAACATTGAAAAACAACAACAACCTCAACATTGAAAAACACCAACAAATTCAACAACAACCTCAACATTGAAAAACAACAACAACCTCAACATTGCAAAACACCAGCAAATTCAACAACAACCTCAACATTTAAAAACACCAACAAATTGAACAACAACCTCAACATTGAAAAACACCAACAAATTCAACAACAACCTCAACATTGAAAAACAACAACAACCTCAACATTGAAAAACACCAACAAATTCAACAACAACCTCAACATTGAAAAACACCAACAAATTCAACAACAACCTCAACATTGAAAAACAACAACAACCTCAACATTGAAAAACACCAACAAATTCAACAACAACTTCAACATTGAAAAACAACAACAAATTCAACAACAACCTCGAAATTGAAAAACACCAACAAATACAACAACAACCTCAACATTGAAAAACAACAACAACCTCAACATTGAAAAACACCAACAAATTCAACAACAACCTCAACATTGAAAAACAACAACAACCTCAACATTGAAAAACACCAACAAATTAAACAACAACCTCGACATTGAAAAACACCCTCAAATTCAAAATCAACCTCAAAATTGAAAAACACCAACAACCTCAAAATTGAAAAAACACCAACAAATTCAACAACAACCTCAACATTTAAAAACAACAACAACCTCAACATTGAAAAACACCAACAAATTCAACAACAACCTCAACATTGAAAAACACCAACAAATTCAACAACAACCTCAACATTGAAAAACACCAACAAACTCAACAACAACCTCAACATTGAAAAATAACAACAACCTCAACATTGAAAAACACCAACAAATTCAACAAAAACCTCAACATTGAAAACACCAACAAATTCAACAACTGCCTCAACATTTAAAAACCCCAACAAATTCAACAACAACCTCAACATTGAAAAACAACAACCTCAACATTGAAAAACACCAACAAATTCAACAAAAAATTCAACATAGAAAAACACCAACAAATTCAACAACAACCCCGACATTGAAAAACACCAACAAATTCAACAACAACCTGAACTTTGAAAAACAACAACAACCTCATCATGGAAAAACACCAACAAATTCAACAACAACCTCAACATTGAAAAACAAAAACATCCTCAAAATTGAAAAACACCAACAAATTCAACAACAACCCCAACATTTATAAACAACAACAACCTCAGCATTGAAAAACACCAACAAATTCAACAACAACCTCAACATTGAAAAACACCAACAAATTCAACAACAACCTCAACATTGAAAAACACCAACAAATTCAACAACAACCTCAACATTGAAAAACAACAACAACCTAAACATTGAAAAACACCAACAAATTCAACAACAACCTCAACATTGAAAAAGAACCTCCTCAACATTGAAAAACACCAACAAATTCAACAACAACCTCAACATTGAAAAACACCAACAAATTCAACAACAACCTCAGCATTGAAAAACAACAACAACCTCAACATTGAAAAACACGAACAAATTCAACAACAACCTCAACATTGAAAAACAACAACAACCTCAACATTGAAAAACACCAACAAATTCAACAACAACTTCAACATTGAAAAACACCAACAAATTCAACAACAACCTCGAAATTGAAAAACACCAACAAATACAACAACAACCTCAACATTGAAAAACAACAACAACCTCAACATTGAAAAACACCAACAAATTCAACAACAACCTCAACATTGAAAAACACCAACAAATTCAACAACAACCTCAACATTGAAAAACACTAACAAATTCAACACCAACCTCGAAATTGAAAAACACCAACAAATTCAACAACAAACTCAACATTGAAAAACACCAACAAATTCAACAACAAACTCAACATTGAAAAACAACAACAACCTCAACATTGAAAAACACCAACAAATTCAACAACAATCTCAACATTGAAAAGCACCAACAAATTCAACAACAACCTCAACATTGAAAAACAACAACAACCTCAACATTGAAAAACACCAACAAATTCAACAACAACCTCAACATTGAAAAACAACAACAACCTCAACATTGAAAAACACCAACAAATTCAACAACAACCTCAACATTGAAAAACAACAACAAACTCAACATTGAAAAACACCAACAAATTCAACAACAACCTCAACATTGAAAAACAACAACAACCTCAACATTGAAAAACACCAACAAATTCAACAACAACCTCAACATTGAAAAACACCAACAAATTCAACAACAACCTCAACATTGAAAAACAACAACAACCTCAACATTGAAAAACACCAACAAATTCAACAACAACTTCAACATTGAAAAACAACAACAAATTCAACAACAACCTCGAAATTGAAAAACACCAACAAATACAACAACAACCTCAACATTGAAAAACAACAACAACCTCAACATTGAAAAACACCAACAAATTCAACAACAACCTCAACATTGAAAAACAACAACAACCTCAACATTGCAAAACACCAGCAAATTCAACAACAACCTCAACATTTAAAAACACCAACAAATTGAACAACAACCTCAACATTGAAAAACACCAACAAATTCAACAACAACCTCAACATTGAAAAACAACAACAACCTCAACATTGAAAAACACCAACAAATTCAACAACAACCTCAACATTGAAAAACACCAACAAATTCAACAACAACCTCAACATTGAAAAACAACAACAACCTCAACATTGAAAAACACCAACAAATTCAACAACAACTTCAACATTGAAAAACAACAACAAATTCAACAACAACCTCGAAATTGAAAAACACCAACAAATACAACAACAACCTCAACATTGAAAAACAACAACAACCTCAACATTGAAAAACACCAACAAATTCAACAACAACCTCAACATTGAAAAACAACAACAACCTCAACATTGAAAAACACCAACAAATTAAACAACAACCTCGACATTGAAAAACACCCTCAAATTCAAAATCAACCTCAAAATTGAAAAACACCAACAACCTCAAAATTGAAAAAACACCAACAAATTCAACAACAACCTCAACATTTAAAAACAACAACAACCTCAACATTGAAAAACACCAACAAATTCAACAACAACCTCAACATTGAAAAACACCAACAAATTCAACAACAACCTCAACATTGAAAAACACCAACAAACTCAACAACAACCTCAACATTGAAAAATAACAACAACCTCAACATTGAAAAACACCAACAAATTCAACAAAAACCTCAACATTGAAAACACCAACAAATTCAACAACTGCCTCAACATTTAAAAACCCCAACAAATTCAACAACAACCTCAACATTGAAAAACAACAACCTCAACATTGAAAAACATCAACAAATTCAACAAAAAATTCAACATAGAAAAACACCAACAAATTCAACAACAACCCCGACATTGAAAAACACCAACAAATTCAACAACAACCTGAACTTTGAAAAACAACAACAACCTCATCATGGAAAAACACCAACAAATTCAACAACAACCTCAACATTGAAAAACAAAAACATCCTCAAAATTGAAAAACACCAACAAATTCAACAACAACCCCAACATTTATAAACAACAACAACCTCAGCATTGAAAAACACCAACAAATTCAACAACAACCTCAACATTGAAAAACACCAACAAATTCAACAACAACCTCAACATTGAAAAACACCAACAAACTCAACAACAACCTCAACATTGAAACACAACAACAACCTCAACATTGAAAAACACCAACAAATTCAACAACAACCTCAACATTGAAAAACACCAACAAATTCAACAACAACCTGAACATTGAAAAACACCAACAACCTCAACATTGAAAAGCACCAACAAATTCAACAACAACCTCAACATTGAAAAACAACAACAACCTCAACTTTGAAAAACACCAACAAATTCAACAACAACCTCAACATTGAAAAACAACAACAAACTAAACATTGAAAAACACCAACAAATTCAACAACAACCTCAACATTGAAAAACAACAACAACCTCAACATTGAAAAACACCAACAAATTCAACAACAACCTCAACATTGAAAAACACCAACAAATTCAACAACAACCTCAACATTGAAAAACACTAACAAATTCAACAACAACCTCGAAATTGAAAAACACCAAAAAATTCAACAACAAACTCAACATTGAAAAACACCAACAAATTCAACAACAACCTCAACATTGAAAAGCACCAACAAATTCAACAACAACCTCAACATTGAAAAACAACAACAACCTCAACATTGAAAAACACCAACAAATTCAACAACAACCTCAACATTAAAAAACAACAACAACCTCAACATTGAAAAACAACAACAAACTCAACATTGAAAAACACCAACAAATTCAACCACAACCTCAACATTGAAAAACAAGAACAACCTCAACATTGAAAATCACCAACAAATCCAACAACAACCTCAACATTGAAAAACACCAACAAATTCAACAACAACCTCAACATTGAAAAACAACAACAACCTCAACATTGCAAAACACCAGCAAATTCAACAACAACCTCAACATTTAAAAACACCAACAAATTGAACAACAACCTCAACATTGAAAAACACCAACAAATTCAACAACAACCTCAACATTGAAAAACAACAACAACCTCAACATTGAAAAACACCAACAAATTCAACAACAACCTCAACATTGAAAAACACCAACAAATTCAACAACAACCTCAACATTGAAAAACAACAACAACCTCAACATTGAAAAACACCAACAAATTCAACAACAACTTCAACATTGAAAAACAACAACAAATTCAACAACAACCTCGAAATTGAAAAACACCAACAAATACAACAACAACCTCAACATTGAAAAACAACAACAACCTCAACATTGAAAAACACCAACAAATTCAACAACAACCTCAACATTGAAAAACAACAACAACCTCAACATTGAAAAACACCAACAAATTAAACAACAACCTCGACATTGAAAAACACCCTCAAATTCAAAATCAACCTCAAAATTGAAAAACACCAACAACCTCAAAATTGAAAAAACACCAACAAATTCAACAACAACCTCAACATTTAAAAACAACAACAACCTCAACATTGAAAAACACCAACAAATTCAACAACAACCTCAACATTGAAAAACACCAACAAATTCAACAACAACCTCAACATTGAAAAACACCAACAAACTCAACAACAACCTCAACATTGAAAAATAACAACAACCTCAACATTGAAAAACACCAACAAATTCAACAAAAACCTCAACATTGAAAACACCAACAAATTCAACAACTGCCTCAACATTTAAAAACCCCAACAAATTCAACAACAACCTCAACATTGAAAAACAACAACCTCAACATTGAAAAACATCAACAAATTCAACAAAAAATTCAACATAGAAAAACACCAACAAATTCAACAACAACCCCGACATTGAAAAACACCAACAAATTCAACAACAACCTGAACTTTGAAAAACAACAACAACCTCATCATGGAAAAACACCAACAAATTCAACAACAACCTCAACATTGAAAAACAAAAACATCCTCAAAATTGAAAAACACCAACAAATTCAACAACAACCCCAACATTTATAAACAACAACAACCTCAGCATTGAAAAACACCAACAAATTCAACAACAACCTCAACATTGAAAAACACCAACAAATTCAACAACAACCTCAACATTGAAAAACACCAACAAACTCAACAACAACCTCAACATTGAAACACAACAACAACCTCAACATTGAAAAACACCAACAAATTCAACAACAACCTCAACATTGAAAAACACCAACAAATTCAACAACAACCTGAACATTGAAAAACACCAACAACCTCAACATTGAAAAGCACCAACAAATTCAACAACAACCTCAACATTGAAAAACAACAACAACCTCAACTTTGAAAAACACCAACAAATTCAACAACAACCTCAACATTGAAAAACAACAACAAACTAAACATTGAAAAACACCAACAAATTCAACAACAACCTCAACATTGAAAAACAACAACAACCTCAACATTGAAAAACACCAACAAATTCAACAACAACCTCAACATTGAAAAACACCAACAAATTCAACAACAACCTCAACATTGAAAAACACTAACAAATTCAACAACAACCTCGAAATTGAAAAACACCAAAAAATTCAACAACAAACTCAACATTGAAAAACACCAACAAATTCAACAACAACCTCAACATTGAAAAGCACCAACAAATTCAACAACAACCTCAACATTGAAAAACAACAACAACCTCAACATTGAAAAACACCAACAAATTCAACAACAACCTCAACATTAAAAAACAACAACAACCTCAACATTGAAAAACAACAACAAACTCAACATTGAAAAACACCAACAAATTCAACCACAACCTCAACATTGAAAAACAAGAACAACCTCAACATTGAAAATCACCAACAAATCCAACAACAACCTCAACATTGAAAAACACCAACAAATTCAACAACAACCTCAACATTGAAAAACAACAACAACCTAAATATTGAAAAACACCAACAAATTCAACGACAACCTCAACATTGAAAAACAACAACAACCTCAACATTGAAAAACACCAACAAATTCAACAACAACTTCAACATTGAAAAACACCAACAAATTCAACAACAACCTTGAAATTGAAAAACACCAACAAATACAACAACAACCTCAACATTGAAAAACAACAACAACCTCAGCATTGAAAAACACCAACAAATTCAACAACAACCTCAACATTGAAAAACACCAACAAATTCAACAACAACCTCAACATTGAAAAACACTAACAAATTCAACAACAACCTCGAAATTGAAAAACACCAACAAATTCAACAACAAACTCAACATTGAAAAACACCAACAAATTCAACAACAAACTCAACATTGAAAAAGAACAACAACCTCAACATTGAAAAACACCAACAAATTCAACAACAATCTCAACATTGAAAAGCACCAACAAATTCAACAACAACCTCAACATTGAAAAACAACAACAACCTCAACATTGAAAAACACCAACAAATTCAACAACAACCTCAACATTGAAAAACAACAACAACCTCAACATTGAAAAACACCAACAAATTCAACAACAACCTCAACATTGAAAAACAACAACAAACTCAACATTGAAAAACACCAACAAATTCAACAACAACCTCAACATTGAAAAACAACAACAACCTCAACATTGAAAAACACCAACAAATTCTACAACAACCTCAACATTGAAAAACACCAACAAATTCAACAACAACATCAACATTGAAAAACACCAACAAATTCAACAACAACCTCAACATTGAAAAACAACAACAACCTCAACATTGAAAAACACCAACAAATTCAACAACAACTTCAACATTGAAAAACAACAACAAATTCAACAACAACCTCGAAATTGAAAAACACCAACAAATACAACAACAACCTCAACATTGAAAAACAACAACAACCTCAACATTGAAAAACACCAACAAATTCAACAACAACCTCAACATTGAAAAACAACAACAACCTCAACATTGCAAAACACCAGCAAATTCAACAACAACCTCAACATTTAAAAACACCAACAAATTGAACAGCAACCTCAACATTGAAAAACAACAACAATCTCAACATTGAAAAACACCAACAAATTCAACAACAACCTCAACATTGAAAAACAACAACAACCTCAACATTGAAAAACACCAACAAATTAAACAACAACCTCGACATTGAAAAACACCCTCAAATTCAAAATCAACCTCAACATTGAAAAACACCAACAACCTCAAAATTGAAAAAACACCAACAAATTCAACAACAACCTCAACATTTAAAAACAACAACAACCTCAACATTGAAAAACACCAACAAATTCAACAACAACCTCAACATTGAAAAACACCAACAAATTCAACAACAACCTCAACATTGAAAAACACCAACAAACTCAACAACAACCTCAACATTGAAAAATAACAACAACCTCAACATTGAAAAACACCAACAAATTCAACAAAAACCTCAACATTGAAAACACCAACAAATTCAGCAACAACCTCAACATTTAAAAACGCCAACAAATTCAACAACAACCTCAACATTGAAAAACAACAACCTCAACATTGAAAAACACCAACAAATTCAACAAAAAATTCAACATAGAAAAACACCAACAAATTCAACAACAACCCCGACATTGAAAAACACCAACAAATTCAACAACAACCTGAACTTTGAAAAACAACAACAACCTCATCATGGAAAAACACCAACAAATTCAACAACAACCTCAACATTGAAAAACAAAAACATCCTCAAAATTGAAAAACACCAACAAATTCAACAACAACCCCAACATTTAAAAACAACAACAACCTCAACATTGAAAAACACCAACAAATTCAACAACAACCTCAACATTGAAAAACACCAACAAATTCAACAACAACCTCAACATTGAAAAACACCAACAAACTCAACAACAATCTCAACATTGAAAAACAACAACAACCTCAACATTGAAAAACACCAACAAATTCAACAACAACCTCAACATTGAAAAACACCAACAAATTCAACAACAACCTGAACATTGAAAAACACCAACAAATTCAACAACAACCTCAACATTGAAAAACAACAACAACCTCAACATTGAAAAACACCAACAAATTCAACAACAACCTCAACATTGAAAAACACCAACAAATTCAACAACAACCTCAACATTGAAAAACACCAACAAACTCAACAACAACCTCAACATTGAAAAATAACAACAACCTCAACATTGAAAAACACCAACAAATTCAACAAAAACCTCAACATTGAAAACACCAACAAATTCAACAACAGCCTCAACATTTAAAAACCCCAACAAATTCAACAACAACCTCAACATTGAAAAACAACATCCTCAACATTGAAAAACATCAACAAATTCAACAAAAAATTCAACATAGAAAAACACCAACAAATTCAACAACAACCCCGACATTGAAAAACACCAACAAATTCAACAACAACCTGAACTTTGAAAAACAACAACAACCTCATCATGGAAAAACACCAACAAATTCAACAACAACCTCAACATTGAAAAACAAAAACATCCTCAAAATTGAAAAACACCAACAAATTCAACAACAACCCCAACATTTATAAACAACAACAACCTCAGCATTGAAAAACACCAACAAATTCAACAACAACCTCAACATTGAAAAACACCAACAAATTCAACAACAACCTCAACATTGAAAAACACCAACAAACTCAACAACAACCTCAACATTGAAACACAACAACAACCTCAACATTGAAAAACACCAACAAATTCAACAACAACCTCAACATTGAAAAACACCAACAAATTCAACAACAACCTGAACATTGAAAAACACCAACAACCTCAACATTGAAAAGCACCAACAAATTCAACAACAACCTCAACATTGAAAAACAACAACAACCTCAACTTTGAAAAACACCAACAAATTCAACAACAACCTCAACATTGAAAAACAACAACAAACTAAACATTGAAAAACACCAACAAATTCAACAACAACCTCAACATTGAAAAACAACAACAACCTCAACATTGAAAAACACCAACAAATTCAACAACAACCTCAACATTGAAAAACACCAACAAATTCAACAACAACCTCAACATTGAAAAACACTAACAAATTCAACAACAACCTCGAAATTGAAAAACACCAAAAAATTCAACAACAAACTCAACATTGAAAAACACCAACAAATTCAACAACAACCTCAACATTGAAAAGCACCAACAAATTCAACAACAACCTCAACATTGAAAAACAACAACAACCTCAACATTGAAAAACACCAACAAATTCAACAACAACCTCAACATTGAAAAACAACAACAACCTCAACATTGAAAAACAACAACAAACTCAACATTGAAAAACACCAACAAATTCAACCACAACCTCAACATTGAAAAACAAGAACAACCTCAACATTGAAAATCACCAACAAATCCAACAACAACCTCAACATTGAAAAACACCAACAAATTCAACAACAACCTCAACATTGAAAAACAACAACAACCTAAATATTGAAAAACACCAACAAATTCAACGACAACCTCAACATTGAAAAACAACAACAACCTCAACATTGAAAAACACCAACAAATTCAACAACAACTTCAACATTGAAAAACACCAACAAATTCAACAACAACCTTGAAATTGAAAAACACCAACAAATACAACAACAACCTCAACATTGAAAAACAACAACAACCTCAGCATTGAAAAACACCAACAAATTCAACAACAACCTCAACATTGAAAAACACCAACAAATTCAACAACAACCTCAACATTGAAAAACACTAACAAATTCAACAACAACCTCGAAATTGAAAAACACCAACAAATTCAACAACAAACTCAACATTGAAAAACACCAACAAATTCAACAACAAACTCAACATTGAAAAAGAACAACAACCTCAACATTGAAAAACACCAACAAATTCAACAACAATCTCAACATTGAAAAGCACCAACAAATTCAACAACAACCTCAACATTGAAAAACAACAACAACCTCAACATTGAAAAACACCAACAAATTCAACAACAACCTCAACATTGAAAAACAACAACAACCTCAACATTGAAAAACACCAACAAATTCAACAACAACCTCAACATTGAAAAACAACAACAAACTCAACATTGAAAAACACCAACAAATTCAACAACAACCTCAACATTGAAAAACAACAACAACCTCAACATTGAAAAACACCAACAAATTCAACAACAACCTCAACATTGAAAAACACCAACAAATTCAACAACAACATCAACATTGAAAAACACCAACAAATTCAACAACAACCTCAACATTGAAAAACAACAACAACCTCAACATTGAAAAACACCAACAAATTCAACAACAACTTCAACATTGAAAAACAACAACAAATTCAACAACAACCTCGAAATTGAAAAACACCAACAAATACAACAACAACCTCAACATTGAAAAACAACAACAACCTCAACATTGAAAAACACCAACAAATTCAACAACAACCTCAACATTGAAAAACAACAACAACCTCAACATTGCAAAACACCAGCAATTTCAACAACAACCTCAACATTTAAAAACACCAACAAATTGAACAGCAACCTCAACATTGAAAAACAACAACAATCTCAACATTGAAAAACACCAACAAATTCAACAACAACCTCAACATTGAAAAACAACAACAACCTCAACATTGAAAAACACCAACAAATTAAACAACAACCTCGACATTGAAAAACACCCTCAAATTCAAAATCAACCTCAACATTGAAAAACACCAACAACCTCAAAATTGAAAAAACACCAACAAATTCAACAACAACCTCAACATTTAAAAACAACAACAACCTCAACATTGAAAAACACCAACAAATTCAACAACAACCTCAACATTGAAAAACACCAACAAATTCAACAACAACCTCAACATTGAAAAACACCAACAAACTCAACAACAACCTCAACATTGAAAAATAACAACAACCTCAACATTGAAAAACACCAACAAATTCAACAAAAACCTCAACATTGAAAACACCAACAAATTCAGCAACAACCTCAACATTTAAAAACGCCAACAAATTCAACAACAACCTCAACATTGAAAAACAACAACCTCAACATTGAAAAACACCAACAAATTCAACAAAAAATTCAACATAGAAAAACACCAACAAATTCAACAACAACCCCGACATTGAAAAACACCAACAAATTCAACAACAACCTGAACTTTGAAAAACAACAACAACCTCATCATGGAAAAACACCAACAAATTCAACAACAACCTCAACATTGAAAAACAAAAACATCCTCAAAATTGAAAAACACCAACAAATTCAACAACAACCCCAACATTTAAAAACAACAACAACCTCAACATTGAAAAACACCAACAAATTCAACAACAACCTCAACATTGAAAAACACCAACAAATTCAACAACAACCTCAACATTGAAAAACACCAACAAACTCAACAACAATCTCAACATTGAAAAACAACAACAACCTCAACATTGAAAAACACCAACAAATTCAACAACAACCTCAACATTGAAAAACACCAACAAATTCAACAACAACCTGAACATTGAAAAACACCAACAAATTCAACAACAACCTCAACATTGAAAAACAACAACAACCTCAACATTGAAAAACACCAACAAATTCAACAACAACCTCAACATTGAAAAACAACAACAAACTAAACATTGAAAAACACCAACAAATTCAACAACAACCTCAACATTGAAAAACAACAACAAATTCAACAACAACCTCGAAATTGAAAAACACCAAAAAATTCAACAACAAACTCAACATTGAAAAACACCAACAAATTCAACAACAACCTCAACATTGAAAAACAACAACAACCTCAACATTGAAAAACACCAACAAATTCAACAACAACCTCAACATTGAAAAGCACCAACAAATTCAACAACAACCTCAACATTGAAAAACAACAACAACCTCAACATTGAAAAACACCAACAAATTCAACAACAACCTCAACATTGAAAAACAACAACAACCTCAACATTGAAAAACACCAACAAATTCAACAACAACCTCAACATTGAAAAACACCAACAAATTCAACAACAACCTCAACATTGAAAAACACCAACAAATTCAACAACAACCTCGAAATTGAAAAACACCAAAAAATTCAACAACAAACTCAACATTGAAAAACACCAACAAATTCAACAACAACCTCAACATTGAAAATCAACAACAACCTCAACATTGAAAAACACCAACAAATTCAACAACAACCTCAACATTGAAAAGCACCAACAAATTCAACAAAAACCTCAACATTGAAAAACAACAACAACCTCAACATTGAAAAACACCAACAAATTCAAGAACAACCTCAACATTGAAAAACAACAACAACCTCAACATTGAAAAACAACAACAAACTCAACATTGAAAAACACCAACAAATTCAACAACAACCTCAACATTGGAAAACAACAACAACCTCAACATTGAAAATCACCAACAAATTCAACAACAACCTCAACATTGAAAAACACCAACAAATTCAACAACAACCTCAACATTGAAAAACAACAACAACCTAAATATTGAAAAACACCAACAAATTCAACAACAACCTCAACATTGAAAAACAACAACAACCTCAACATTGAAAAACACCAACAAATTCAACAACAACTTCAACATTGAAAAACACCAACAAATTCAACAACAACCTTGAAATTGAAAAACACCAACAATACAACAACAACCTCAACATTGAAAAACAACAACAACCTCCGCATTGAAAAACACCAACAAATTCAACAACAACCTCAACATTGAAAAACACCAACAAATTCAACAACAACCTCAACATTGAAAAACACTAACAAATTCAACAACAACCTCGAAATTGAAAAACACCAACAAATTCAACAACAAACTCAACATTGAAAAACACCAACAAATTCAACAACAAACTCAACATTGAAAAACAACAACAACCTCAACATTGAAAAACACCAACAAATTCAACAACAATCTCAACATTGAAAAGCACCAATAAATTCAAAAACAACCTCAACATTGAAAAACAACAACAACCTCAACATTGAAAAACACCAACAAATTCAACAACAACCTCAACATTGAAAAACAACAACAACCTCAACATTGAAAAACACCAACAAATTCAACAACAACCTCAACATTGAAAAACAACAACAAACTCAACATTGAAAAACACCAACAAATTCAACAACAACCTCAACATTGAAAAACAACAACAACCTCAACATTGAAAAACACCAACAAATTCAACAACAACCTCAACATTGAAAAACACCAACAAATTCAACAACAACCTCAACATTGAAAAACACCAACAAATTCAACAACAACCTCAACATTGAAAAACAACAACAACCTCAACATTGAAAACACCAACCAATTCAACAACAACCTCAACATTGCAAAACACCAGCAAATTCAACAACAACCTCAACATTTAAAAACACCAACAAATTGAACAACAACCTCAACATTGAAAAACAACAACAATCTCAACATTGAAAAACACCAACAAATTCAACAACAACCTCAACATTGAAAAACAACAACAACCTCAACATTGAAAAACACCAACAAATTAAACAACAACCTCGACATTGAAAAACACCCTCAAATTCAAAATCAACCTCAACATTGAAAAACACCAACAACCTCAAAATTGAAAAAACACCAACAAATTCAACAACAACCTCAACATTTAAAAACAACAACAACCTCAACATTGAAAAACACCAACAAATTCAACAACAACCTCAACATTGAAAAGCACCAACAAATTCAACAACAACCTCAACATTGAAAAACAACAACAACCTCAACATTGAAAAACACCAACAAATTCAACAAAAACCTCAACATTGAAAACACCAACAAATTCAACAACAACCTCAACATTTAAAAACGCCAACAAATTCAACAACAACCTCAACATTGAAAAACAACAACCTCAACATTGAAAAACACCAGCAAATTCAACAAAAAATTCAACATAGAAAAACACCAACAAATTCAACAACAACCCCGACATTGAAAAACACCAACAAATTCAACAACAACCTGAACTTTGAAAAACAACAACAACCTCATCAGGGAAAAACACCAACAAATTCAACAACAACCTCAACATTGAAAAACACCAACAAATTCAACAACAACCTCAACATTGAAAAACACCAACAAATTCAACAACAACCTCAACATTGAAAAACACCAACAAACTCAACAACAACCTCAACATTGAAAAACAACAACAACCTCAACATTGAAAAACACCAACAAATTCAACAACAACCTCAACATTGAAAAACAACAACAACCTCAACATTGAAAAACAACAACAAACTCAACATTGAAAAACACCAACAAATTCAACAACAACCCCAACATTTAAAAACAACAACAACCTCAGCATTGAAAAACACCAACAAATTCAACAACAACCTCAACATTGAAAAACACCAACAAATTCAACAACAACCTCAACATTGAAAAACACCAACAAACTCAACAACAACCTCAACATTGAAAAACAACAACAAACTCAACATTGAAAAACACCAACAAATTCAACAACAACCTCAACATTGAAAAACAACAACAACCTCAACATTGAAAAACACCAACAAATTCAACAACAACCGCAACATTGAAAAACACCAACAAATTCAACAACAACCTCAACATTGAAAAACACCAACAAACTCAACAACAACCTCAACATTGAAAAACAACAACAACCTCAACATTGAAAAACACCAACAAATTCAACAACAACCTGAACATTGAAAAACACCAACAAATTCAACAACAACCTCAACATTGAAAAACAACAACAACCTCAACATTGAAAAACACCAACAAATTCAACAACAACCTCAACATTTAAAAACAACAACAACCTCAACATTGAAAAACACCAACAAATTCAACAACAACCTCAACATTGAAAAACACCAACAAATTCAACAACAACCTCAACATTGAAAAACACCAACAAACTCAACAACAACCTCAACATTGAAAAATAACAACAACCTCAACATTGAAAAACAACAACAACCTCAACATTGAAAAACACCAACAAATTCAACAACAACCTCAACATTGAAAAACAACAACAACCTCAACATTGAAAAACAGCAACAAACTCAACATTGAAAAACACCAACAAATTCAACAACAACCCCAACATTTAAAAACAACAACAACCTCTACATTGAAAAACACCAACAAATTCAACAACAACCTCAACATTGAAAAACACCAACAAATTCAACAACAACCTCAACATTGAAAAACACCAACAAACTCAACAACAACCTCAACATTGAAAAACAACAACAACCTCAACATTGAAAAACACCAACAAATTCAACAACAACCTCAACATTGAAAAACACCAACAAATTCAACAACAACCTGAACATTGAAAAACACCAACAAATTCAACAACAACCTCAACATTGAAAAACAACAACAACCTCAACATTGAAAAACACCAACAAATTCAACAACAACCTCAACATTGAAAAACAACAACAAACTAAACATTGAAAAACACCAACAAATTCAACAACAACCTCAACATTGAAAAACAACAACAAATTCAACAACAACCTCGAAATTGAAAAACACCAAAAAATTCAACAACAAACTCAACATTGAAAAACACCAACAAATTCAACAACAACCTCAACATTGAAAAACAACAACAACCTCAACATTGAAAAACACCAACAAATTCAACAACAACCTCAACATTGAAAAGCACCAACAAATTCAACAACAACCTCAACATTGAAAAACAACAACAACCTCAACATTGAAAAACACCAACAAATTCAACAACAACCTCAACATTGAAAAACAACAACAACCTCAACATTGAAAAACAACAACAACCTCAACATTGAAAAACACCAACAAATTCAACAACAACCTCAACATTGAAAAACAACAACAACCTCAACATTGAAAAACACCAACAAATTCAACAACAACCTCAACATTGAAAAACACCAACAAATTCAACAACAACCTCAATTTTGAAAAACAACAACAACCTAAACATTGAAAAACACCAACAAATTCAACAACAACCTCAACATTGAAACACAACAACAACCTCAACATTGAAAAACACCAACAAATTCAACAACAACTTCAACATTGAAAAACACCAACAAATTCAACAACAACCTCGAAATTGAAAAACACCAACAAATACAACAACAACCTCAACATTGAAAAACAACAACAACCTCAACATTGAAAATCACCAACAAATTCAACAACAACCTCAACATTGAAAAACACCAACAAATTCATCAAAAACCTCAACATTGAAAAACACTAACAAATTCAACAACAACCTCGAAATTGAAAAACACCAACAAATTCAACAACAAACTCAACATTGAAAAACACCAACAAATTCAACAACAAACTCAACATTGAAAAACAACAACAACCTCAACATTGAAAATCACCAACAAATTCAACAACAATCTCAACATTGAAAAGCACCAACAAATTCAACAACAACCTCAACATTGAAAAACAACAACAACCTCATCATTGAAAAACACCAACAAATTCAACAACAACCTCAACATTGAAAAACAACAACAACCTCAACATTGAAAAACACCAACAAATTCAACAGCAACCTCAAAATTGAAAAACAACAACAAACTCAACATTGAAAAACACCAACAAATTCAACAACAACCTCAACATTGAAAAACAACAACAACCTCAACATTGAAAAACACCAACAAATTCAACAACAACCTCAACATTGAAAAACACCAACAAATTCAACAACAACCTCAACATTGAAAAACAACAACAACCTCAACATTGAAAAACACCAACAAATTCAACAACAACTTCAACATTGAAAAACGACAACAAATTCAACAACAACCTCGAAATTGAAAAACACCAACAAATACAACAACAACCTCAACATTGAAAAACAACAACAACCTCAACATTGAAACACACCAACAAATTCAACAACAACCTCAACATTGAAAAACAACAACAACCTCAACATTGCAAAACACCAGCATATTCAACAACAACCTCAACATTTAAAAACACCAACAAATTCAAAATCAACCTCAACATTGAAAAACACCAAAAACCTCAAAATTGAAAAAACACCAACAAATTCAACAACAACCTCAACATTAAAAACAACAACAACCTCAACATTGAAAACAACCAACAAATTCAACAACAACCTCAACATTGAAAAACACCAACAAATTCAACAACAACCTCAACACTGAAAAACACCAACAAACTCAACAACAACCTCAACATTGAAAAATAACAACAACCTCAACATTGAAAAACAACAACAACCTCAACATTGAAAAACACCAACAAATTCAACAACAACCTCAACATTGAAAAACAACAACAACCTCACATTGAAAAACACCAACAAATTCAACAACAACCTCAACATTGAAAAACACCAACAAATTCAACAACAACCTCAACATTGAAAAACAACAACAACCTAAACATTGAAAAACACCAACAAATTCAACAACAACCTCAACATTGAAAAACAACAACAACCTCAACATTGAAAAACACCAACAAATTCAACAACAACTTCAACATTGAAAAACACCAACAAATTCAACAACAACACCTCGAAATTGAAAAACACCAACAAATACAACAACAACCTCAACATTGAAAAACAACAACAACCTCAACATTGAAAAACACCAACAAATTCAACAACAACCTCAACATTGAAAAACACCAACAAATTCAACAACAACCTCTACATTGAAAAACACTTACAAATTCAACAACAACCTCGAAATTGTAAAACACCAACAAATACAACAACAAACTCAACATTGAAAAACACCAACAAATTCAACAACAAACTCAACATTGAAAAACAACAACAACCTCAACATTGAAAAACACCAACAAATTCAACAACAACCTCAACATTGAAAAACACCAACAAATTCAACAACAACCTCAACATTGAAAAACAACAACAACCTAAACATTGAAAAACACCAACAAATTCAACAACAACCTCAACATTGAAAAACAACAACAACCTCAACATTGAAAAACACCAACAAATTCAACAACAACTTCAACATTGAAAAACACCAACAAATTCAACAACAACCTCGAAATTGAAAAACACCAACAAATACAACAACAACCTCAACATTGAAAAACAACAACAACCTCAACATTGAAAAACACCAACAAATTCAACAACAACCTCAACATTGAAAAACACCAACAAATTCAACAACAACCTCTACATTGAAAAACACTTACAAATTCAACAACAACCTCGAAATTGTAAAACACCAACAAATTCAACAACAAACTCAACATTGAAAAACACCAACAAATTCAACAACAAACTCAACATTGAAAAACAACAACAACCTCAACATTGAAAAACACCAACAAATTCAACAACAATCTCAACATTGAAAAACACCAACAAATTCAACAACAACCTCAACATTGAAAAACAACAACAACCTCAACATTGAAAAACACCAACAAATTCAACAACAACCTCAACATTGAAAAACAACAATAACCTCAACATTGAAAAACACCAACAAATTCAACAACAACCTCAACATTGAAAAACAACAACAAACTCAACATTGAAAAACACCAACAAATTCAACAACAACCTCAACATTGAAAAACAACAACAACCTCAACATTGAAAAACACCAACAAATTCAACAACAACCTCAACATTGAAAAACACCAACAAATTCAACAACAACCTCAACATTGAAAAACAACAACAACCTCAACATTGAAAAACACCAACAAATTCAACAACAACTTCAACATTGAAAAACAACAACAAATTCAACAACAACCTCGACATTGAAAAACATCCTCAAATTCAAAATCAACCACAACATTGAAAAACACCAACAACCTCAAAATTGAAAAAACACCAACAAATTCAACAACAACCTCAACATTTAAAAACAACAACAACCTCAACATTGAAAAACACCAACAAATTCAACAACAACCTCAACATTGAAAAACACCAACAAATTCAACAACAACCTCAACATTGAAAGACACCAACAAACTCAACAACAACCTCAACATTGAAAAATAACAAAAACCTCAACATTGAAAAACACCAACAAATTCAACAAAAACCTCAACATTGAAAACACCAACAAATTCAACAACAACCTCAACATTTAAAAACGCCAACAAATTCAACAACAACCTCAACATTGAAAAACAACAACCTCAACATTGAAAAACACCAACAAATTCAACAAAAAATTCAACATAGAAAAACACCAACAAATTCAACAACAACCCCGACATTGAAAAACACCAACAGATTCAACAACAACCTCAACTTTGAAAAACAACAACAACCTCATCATGGAAAAACACCAACAAATTCAACAACAACCTCAACATTGAAAAACAAAAACATCCTCAAAATTGAAAAACACCAACAAATTCAGCAACAACCCCAACATTTAAAAACAACAACAACCTCAGCATTGAAAAACACCAACAAATTCAACAACAACCTCAACATTGAAAAACACCAACAAATTCAACAACAACCTCAACATTGAAAAACACCAACAAACTCAACAACAACCTCAACATTGAAAAACAACAACAACCTCAACATTGAAAAACACCAACAAATTCAACAACAACCTCAACATTGAAAAACACCAACAAATTCAACAACAACCTCAATATTGAAAAACACCAACAAATTCAACAACAACCTCGAAATTGAAAAACACCAAAAAATTCAACAACAAACTCAACATTGAAAAACACGAACAAATTCAACAACAACCTCAACATTGAAAAACAACAACAACCTCAACATTGAAAAACACCAACAAATTCAACAACAACCTCAACATTGAAAAGCACCAACAAATTCAACAACAACCTCAACCTTGAAAAACAACAACAACCTCAACATTGAAAAACACCAACAAATTCAACAACAACCTCAACATTGAAAAACAACAACAACCTCAACATTGAAAAACAACAACAAACTCAACATTGAAAAACACCAACAAATTCAACAACAACCTCAACATTGAAAAACACCAACAAATTCTACAACAACCTCAACATTGAAAAACACCAACAAATTCAACAACAACCTCAACATTGAAAAACAACAACAACCTAAACATTGAAAAACACCAACAAATTCAACAACAACCTCAACATTGAAAAACAACAACAACCTCAACATTGAAAAACACCAACAAATTCAACAACAACCTCAACATTGAAAAACACCAACAAATTCAACAACAAGCTCAACATTGAAAAACACTAACAAATTCAACAACAACCTCGAAATTGAAAAACACCAACAAATTCAACAACAACCTCAAAATTGAAAGATACCAACAAATTCAACAGCAACCTCAACATTTAAAAACACCAACAATTTCAACAACAACCTCAACATTGAAAAACAACAACAATCTCAACATTGAAAAACACCAACAAATTCAACAACAACCTCAACATTGAAAAACAGCAACAACCTCAACATTGAAAAACACCAACAAATTCAACAACAACTTCAACATTGAAAAACACCATCAAATTCAACAACAACCTCAACATTGAAAAACAACAACAACTTCAACATTGAAAAACACCAACAAATTCAACAAAAACCTCAACATTGAAAACACCAACAAATTCAACAACAACCTCAACATTTAAAAACGCCAACAAATTCAACAACAACTTCCACATTGAAAAACAACAACCTCAACAATGAAAAACACCAACAAATTCAACAAAAAATTCAACATAGAAAAACACCAACAAATTCAACAACAACCCCGACATTGAAAAACACCAACAAATTCAACAACAACCTCAACTTTGAAAAACAACAGCAACCTCATCATGGAAAAAGACCAACAAATTCAACGACAACCTCAACATTGAAAAATAAAAACATCCTCAAAATTGAAAAACACCAACAAATTCAACAACAACCCCAACATTTAAAAACAACAACAACCTCAGCATTGAAAAACACCAACAAATTCAACAACAACCTCAACATTGAAAAACACCAACAATTTCAACAACAACCTCAACATTGAAAAACACCAACAAACTCAACAACAACCTCAACATTGAAAAACAACAACAACCTCAACATTGAAAAACACCAACAAATTCAACAACAACCTCAACATTGAAAAACACCAACAAATTCAACAACAACCTGAACATTGAAAAACACCAACAACCTCAACATTGAAAAGCACCAACAAATTCAACAACAACCTCAACATTGAAAAACAACAACAACCTCAACATTGAAAAACACCAACAAATTCAACAACAACCTGAACATTGAAAAACAACAACAAACTAAACATTGAAAAACACCAACAAATTCAACAACAACCTCAACATTGAAAAACAACAACAACCTCAACATTGAAAAACACCAACAAATTCAACAGCAACCTCAACATTGAAAAACACCAACAAATTCAACAACAACCTCGAAATTGAAAAACACCAAAAAATTCAACAACAAACTCAACATTGAAAAACACCAACAAATTCAACAACAACCTCAACATTGAAAAACAACAACAACCTCAACATTGAAAAAGACCAACAAATTCAACAACAACCTCAACATTGAAAAGCACCAACAAATTCAACAACAACCTCAACATTGAAAAACAACAACAACCTCAACATTGAAAAACACCAACAAATTCAACAACAACCTCAACATTGAAAAACAACAACAACCTCAACATTGAAAAACAACAACAAACTCAACATTGAAAAACACCAACAAATTCAACAACAACCTCAACATTGAAAAACAACAACAACCTCAACATTGAAAAACACCAACAAATTCAACAACAACCTCAACATTGAAAAACACCAACAAATTCAACAACAAACTCAACATTGAAAAACAACAACAACCTAAACATTGAAAAACACCAAGAAATTCAACAACAACCTCAACATTGAAAAACAACAACAACCTCAACATTGAAAAACACCAACAAATTCAACAACAACTTCAACATTGAAAAACAACAACAAATTCAACAACAACCTCGAAATTGAAAAACACCAACAAATACAACAACAACCTCATCATTGAAAAACAACAACAACCTCAACATTGAAAAACACCAACAAATTCAACAACAACCTCAACATTGAAAAACAACAACAATCTCAACATTGAAAAACACCAACAAATTCAACAACAACCTCAACATTGAAAAACAGCAACAACCTCAACATTGAAAAACACCAACAAATTCAACAACAACTTCAACATTGAAAAACACCAACAAATTCAACAACAACGTCGACATTGAAAAACACCATCAAATTCAACAACAACCTCAACATTGAAAAACAACAACAACTTCAACATTGAAAAACACCAACAAATTCAACAAAAACCTCAACATTGAAAACACCAACAAATTCAACAACAACCTCAACATTTAAAAACGCCAACAAATTCAACAACAACTTCCACATTGAAAAACAACAACCTCAACATTGAAAAACACCAACAAATTCAACAAAAAATTCAACATAGAAAAACACCAACAAATTCAACAACAACCCCGACATTGAAAAACACCAACAAATTCAACAACAACCTCAACTTTGAAAAACCACAGCAACCTCATCATGGAAAAAGACCAACAAATTCAACGACAACCTCAACATTGAAAAATAAAAACATCCTCAAAATTGAAAAACACCAACAAATTCAACAACAACCCCAACATTTAAAAACAACAACAACCTCAGCATTGAAAAACACCAACAAATTCAACAACAACCTCAACATTGAAAAACACCAACAATTTCAACAACAACCTCAACATTGAAAAACACCAACAAACTCAACAACAACCTCAACATTGAAAAACAACAACAACCTCAACATTGAAAAACACCAACAAATTCAACAACAACCTCAACATTGAAAAACACCAACAAATTCAACAACAACCTGAACATTGAAAAACACCAACAACCTCAACATTGAAAAGCACCAACAAATTCAACAACAACCTCAACATTGAAAAACAACAACAACCTCAACATTGAAAAACACCAACAAATTCAACAACAACCTGAACATTGAAAAACAACAACAAACTAAACATTGAAAAACACCAACAAATTCAACAACAACCTCAACATTGAAAAACAACAACAACCTCAACATTGAAAAACACCAACAAATTCAACAGCAACCTCAACATTGAAAAACACCAACAAATTCAACAACAACCTCGAAATTGAAAAACACCAAAAAATTCAACAACAAACTCAACATTGAAAAACACCAACAAATTCAACAACAACCTCAACATTGAAAAACAACAACAACCTCAACATTGAAAAACACCAACAAATTCAACAACAACCTCAACATTGAAAAGCACCAACAAATTCAACAACAACCTCAACATTGAAAAACAACAACAACCTCAACATTGAAAAACACCAACAAATTCAACAACAACCTCAACATTGAAAAACAACAACAACCTCAACATTGAAAAACAACAACAAACTCAACATTGAAAAACACCAACAAATTCAACAACAACCTCAACATTGAAAAACAACAACAACCTCAACATTGAAAAACACCAACAAATTCAACAACAACCTCAACATTGAAAAACACCAACAAATTCAACAACAAACTCAACATTGAAAAACAACAACAACCTAAACATTGAAAAACACCAAGAAATTCAACAACAACCTCAACATTGAAAAACAACAACAACCTCAACATTGAAAAACACCAACAAATTCAACAACAACTTCAACATTGAAAAACACCAACAAATTCAACAACAACCTCGAAATTGAAAAACACCAACAAATACAACAACAACCTCAACATTGAAAAACAACAACAACCTCAACATTGAAAAACACCAACAAATTCAACAACAACCTCAACATTGAAAAACACCAACAAATTCAACAACAACCTCAACATTGAAAAACACTAACAAATTCAACAACAACCTCGAAATTGAAAAACACCAACAAATTCAACAACAAACTCAACATTGAAAAACACCAACAAATTCAACAACAAACTCAACATTGAAAAACAACAACAACCTCAACATTGAAAAACACCAACAAATTCAACAACAATCTCAACATTGAAAAGCACCAACAAATTCAACAACAACCTCAACATTGAAAAACAACAACAACCTCAACATTGAAAAACACCAACAAATTCAACAACAACCTCAACATTGAAAAACAACAACAACCTCAACATTGAAAAACACCAACAAATTCAACAACAACCTCAACATTGAAAAACAACAACAAACTCAACATTGAAAAACACCAACAAATTCAACAACAACCTCAACATTGAAAAACAACAACAACCTCAACATTGAAAAACACCAACAAATTCAACAACAACCTCAACATTGAAAAACACCAACAAATTCAACAACAACCTCAACATTGAAAAACAACAACAACCTCAACATTGAAAAACACCAACAAATTCAACAACAACTTCAACATTGAAAAACAACAACAAATTCAACAACAACCTCGAAATTGAAAAACACCAACAAATACAACAACAACCTCAACATTGAAAAACAACAACAACCCCAAGATTGAAAAACACCAACAAATTCAACAACAACCTCAACATTGAAAAACAACAACAAATTCAACAAAAAATTCAACATAGAAAAACACCAAAAAATTCAACAACAACCCCGACATTGAAAAACACCAACAAATTCAACAACAACCTCAACTTTGAAAAACCACAGCAACCTCATCATGGAAAAAGACCAACAAATTCAACGACAACCTCAACATTGAAAAATAAAAACATCCTCAAAATTGAAAAACACCAACAAATTCAACAACAACCCCAACATTTAAAAACAACAACAACCTCAGCATTGAAAAACACCAACAAATTCAACAACAACCTCAACATTGAAAAACACCAACAATTTCAACAACAACCTCAACATTGAAAAACACCAACAAACTCAACAACAACCTCAACATTGAAAAACAACAACAACCTCAACATTGAAAAACACCAACAAATTCAACAACAACCTCAACATTGAAAAACACCAACAAATTCAACAACAACCTGAACATTGAAAAACACCAACAACCTCAACATTGAAAAGCACCAACAAATTCAACAACAACCTCAACATTGAAAAACAACAACAACCTCAACATTGAAAAACACCAACAAATTCAACAACAACCTGAACATTGAAAAACAACAACAAACTAAACATTGAAAAACACCAACAAATTCAACAACAACCTCAACATTGAAAAACAACAACAACCTCAACATTGAAAAACACCAACAAATTCAACAGCAACCTCAACATTGAAAAACACCAACAAATTCAACAACAACCTCGAAATTGAAAAACACCAAAAAATTCAACAACAAACTCAACATTGAAAAACACCAACAAATTCAACAACAACCTCAACATTGAAAAACAACAACAACCTCAACATTGAAAAACACCAACAAATTCAACAACAACCTCAACATTGAAAAGCACCAACAAATTCAACAACAACCTCAACATTGAAAAACAACAACAACCTCAACATTGAAAAACACCAACAAATTCAACAACAACCTCAACATTGAAAAACAACAACAACCTCAACATTGAAAAACAACAACAAACTCAACATTGAAAAACACCAACAAATTCAACAACAACCTCAACATTGAAAAACAACAACAACCTCAACATTGAAAAACACCAACAAATTCAACAACAACCTCAACATTGAAAAACACCAACAAATTCAACAACAAACTCAACATTGAAAAACAACAACAACCTAAACATTGAAAAACACCAAGAAATTCAACAACAACCTCAACATTGAAAAACAACAACAACCTCAACATTGAAAAACATCCAACAAATTCAACAACAACTTCAACATTGAAAAACACCAACAAATTCAACAACAACCTCGAAATTGAAAAACACCAACAAATACAACAACAACCTCAACATTGAAAAACAACAACAACCTCAACATTGAAAAACACCAACAAATTCAACAACAACCTCAACATTGAAAAACACCAACAAATTCAACAACAACCTCAACATTGAAAAACACTAACAAATTCAACAACAACCTCGAAATTGAAAAACACCAACAAATTCAACAACAAACTCAACATTGAAAAACACCAACAAATTCAACAACAAACTCAACATTGAAAAACAACAACAACCTCAACATTGAAAAACACCAACAAATTCAACAACAATCTCAACATTGAAAAGCACCAACAAATTCAACAACAACCTCAACATTGAAAAACAACAACAACCTCAACATTGAAAAACACCAACAAATTCAACAACAACCTCAACATTGAAAAACAACAACAACCTCAACATTGAAAAACACCAACAAATTCAACAACAACCTCAACATTGAAAAACAACAACAAACTCAACATTGAAAAACACCAACAAATTCAACAACAACCTCAACATTGAAAAACAA
Organism: Isurus oxyrinchus; assembly: GCA_026770705.1. Taxonomy (NCBI): domain Eukaryota; kingdom Metazoa; phylum Chordata; class Chondrichthyes; order Lamniformes; family Lamnidae; genus Isurus; species Isurus oxyrinchus. The sequence continues at coordinate 1,403,671 of JANJGN010000104.1, read as the reverse complement.
CAACAACCTCAACATTGAAAAACACCAACAAATTCAACAACAACCTCAACATTGAAAAACACCAACAAATTCAACAACAACCTCAACATTGAAAAACAACAACAACCTCAACATTGAAAAACACCAACAAATTCAACAACAACTTCAACATTGAAAAACAACAACAAATTCAACAACAACCTCGAAATTGAAAAACACCAACAAATACAACAACAACCTCAACATTGAAAAACAACAACAACCCCAAGATTGAAAAACACCAACAAATTCAACAACAACCTCAACATTGAAAAACAACAACAACCTCAACATTGCAAAACACCAACAAATTCAACAACAACCTCAACATTTAAAAACACCAACAAATTGAACAACAACCTCAACATTGAAAAACAACAACAATCTCAACATTGAAAAACACCAACAAATTCAACAACAACCTCAACATTGAAAAACAACAACAACCTCAACATTGAAAAACACCAACAAATTCAACAACAACCTTAACATTGAAAAACAACAACAAACTCAACATTGAAAAGCACCAACAAATTCAACAACAACCTCAACATTGAAAAACAACAACAACCTCAACATTGAAAAACACCAACAAATTCAACAACAACCTCAACGTTGAAAAACACCAACAAATTCAACAACAACCTCAACATTTAAAAACAACAACAACCTAAACATTGAAAAACACCAACAAATTCAACAACAACCTCAACATTGAAAAACAACAACAACCTCAACATTGAAAAACACCAACAAATTCAACAACAACTTCAACATTGAAAAACAACAACAACCTAAACATTGAAAAACACCAACAAATTCAACAACAACCTCAACATTGAAAAACAACAACAACCTCAACATTGAAAAACACCAACAAATTCAACAACAACCTCAACATTGAAAAACACCAACAAATTCAACAACAACGTCGACATTGAAAAACACCATCAAATTCAACAACAACCTCAACATTGAAAAACAACAACAACTTCAACATTGAAAAACACCAACAAATTCAACAAAAACCTCAACATTGAAAACACCAACAAATTCAACAACAACCTCAACATTTAAAAACGCCAACAAATTCAACAACAACTTCCACATTGAAAAACAAAAACCTCAACATTGAAAAACACCAACAAATTCAACAAAAAATTCAACATAGAAAAACACCAACAAATTCAACAACAACCCCGACATTGAAAAACACCAACAAATTCAACAACAACCTCAACTTTGAAAAACAACAGCAACCTCATCATGGAAAAAGACCAACAAATTCAACGACAACCTCAACATTGAAAAATAAAAACATCCTCAAAATTGAAAAACACCAACAAATTCAACAACAACCCCAACATTTAAAAACAACAACAACCTCAGCATTGAAAAACACCAACAAATTCAACAACAACCTCAACATTGAATAACACCAACAATTTCAACAACAACCTCAACATTGAAAAACACCAACAAACTCAACAACAACCTCAACATTGAAAAACAACAACAACCTCAACATTGAAAAACACCAACAAATTCAACAACAACCTCAACATTGAAAAACACCAACAAATTCAACAACAACCTGAACATTGAAAAACACCAACAACCTCAACATTGAAAAGCACCAACAAATTCAACAACAACCTCAACATTGAAAAACAACAACAACCTCAACATTGAAAAACACCAACAAATTCAACAACAACCTGAACATTGAAAAACAACAACAAACTAAACATTGAAAAACACCAACAAATTCAACAACAACCTCAACATTGAAAAACAACAACAACCTCAACATTGAAAAACGCCAACAAATTCAACAGCAACCTCAACATTGAAAAACACCAACAAATTCAACAACAACCTCGAAATTGAAAAACACCAAAAAATTCAACAACAAACTCAACATTGAAAAACACCAACAAATTCAACAACAACCTCAACATTGAAAAACAACAACAACCTCAACATTGAAAAACACCAACAAATTCAACAACAACCTCAACATTGAAAAGCACCAACAAATTCAACAACAACCTCAACATTGAAAAACAACAACAACCTCAACATTGAAAAACACCAACAAATTCAACAACAACCTCAACATTGAAAAACAACAACAACCTCAACATTGAAAAACAACAACAAACTCAACATTGAAAAACACCAACAAATTCAACAACAACCTCAACATTGAAAAACAACAACAACCTCAACATTGAAAAACACCAACAAATTCAACAACAACCTCAACATTGAAAAACACCAACAAATTCAACAACAACCTCAACATTGAAAAACAACAACAACCTAAACATTGAAAAACACCAAGAAATTCAACAACAACCTCAACATTGAAAAACAACAACAACCTCAACATTGAAAAACACCAACAAATTCAACAACAACTTCAACATTGAAAAACACCAACAAATTCAACAACAACCTCGAAATTGAAAAACACCAACAAATACAACAGCAACCTCAACATTGAAAAACAACAACAACCTCAACATTGAAAAACACCAACAAATTCAACAACAACCTCAACATTGAAAAACACCAACAAATTCAACAACAACCTCAACATTGAAAAACACTAACAAATTCAACAACAACCTCGAAATTGAAAAACACCAACAAATTCAACAACAAACTCAACATTGAAAAACACCAACAAATTCAACAACAAACTCAACATTGAAAAACAACAACAACCTCAACATTGAAAAACACCAACAAATTCAACAACAATCTCAACATTGAAAAGCACCAACAAATTCAACAACAACCTCAACATTGAAAAACAACAACAACCTCAACATTGAAAAACACCAACAAATTCAACAACAACCTCAACATTGAAAAACAACAACAACCTCAACATTGAAAAACACCAACAAATTCAGCAACAACCTCAACATTGAAAAACAACAACAAACTCAACATTGAAAAACACCAACAAATTCAACAACAACCTCAAAATTGAAAAACAACAACAACCTCAACATTGAAAAACACCAACAAATTCAACAACAACCTCAACATTGAAAAACACCAACAAATTCAACAACAACCTCAACATTGAAAAACAACAACAACCTCAACATTGAAAAACACCAACAAATTCAACAACAACTTCAACATTGAAAAACAACAACAAATTCAACAACAACCTCGAAATTGAAAAACACCAACAAATACAACAACAACCTCAACATTGAAAAACAACAACAACCTCAAGATTGAAAAACACCAACAAATTCAACAACAACCTCAACATTGAAAAACAACAACAACCTCAACATTGCAAAACACCAGCAAATTCAACAACAACCTCAACATTTAAAAACACCAACAAATTGAACAACAACCTCAACATTGAAAAACAACAACAATCTCAACATTGAAAAACACCAACAAATTCAACAACAACCTCAACATTGAAAAACAACAACAACCTCAACATTGAAAAACACCAACAAATTCAACAACAACCTTAACATTGAAAAACAACAACAAACTCAACATTGAAAAACACCAACAAATTCAACAACAACCTCAACATTGAAAAACAACAACAACCTCAACATTGAAAAACACCAACAAATTCAACAACAACCTCAACGTTGAAAAACACCAACAAATTCAACAACAACCTCAACATTTAAAAACAACAACAACCTAAACATTGAAAAGCACCAACAAATTCAACAACAACCTCAACATTGAAAAACAACAACAACCTCAACATTGAAAAACACCAACAAATTCAACAACAACCTCAACATTGAAAAACACCAACAAATTCAGCAACAACCTCAGCATTGAAAAACAACAACAACCTCAACTTTGAAAAACACCAACAAATTCAACAACAACCTCAACGTTGAAAAACACCAACAAATTCAACAACAACCTCAACATTGAAAAACACCAACAAATTCAACAACAAACTCAACATTGAAAAACACCAACAAATTCAACAACAAACTCAACATTGAAAAACAACAACAACCTCAACATTGAAAAACACCAACAAATTCAACAACAATCTCAACATTGAAAAGCACCAACAAATTCAACAACAACCTCAACATTGAAAAACAACAACAACCTCAACATTGAAAAACACCAACAAATTCAACAACAACCTCAACATTGAAAAAAAACAACAACCTCAACATTGAAAAACACCAACAAATTCAACAACAACCTCAACATTGAAAAACAACAACAAACTCAACATTGAAAAACACCAACAAATTCAACAACAACCTCAACATTGAAAAACAACAACAACCTCAACATTGAAAAACACCAACAAATTCAACAACAACCTCAACATTCAAAAACACCAACAAATTCAACAACAACCTCAACATTGAAAAACAACAACAACCTCAACATTGAAAAACACCAACAAATTCAACAACAACTTCAACATTGAAAAACAACAACAAATTCAACAACAACCTCGAAATTGAAAAACACCAACAAATACAACAACAACCTCAACATTGAAAAACAACAACAACCTCAAGATTGAAAAACACCAACAAATTCAACAACAACCTCAACATTGAAAAACAACAACAACCTCAACATTGCAAAACACCAGCAAATTCAACAACAACCTCAACATTTAAAAACACCAACAAATTGAACAACAACCTCAACATTGAAAAACAACAACAATCTCAACATTGAAAAACACCAACAAATTCAACAACAACCTCAACATTGAAAAACAACAACAACCTCAACATTGAAAAAAACCAACAAATTCAACAACAACCTTAACATTGAAAAACAACAACAAACTCAACATTGAAAAACACCAACAAATTCAACAACAACCTCAACATTGAAAAACAACAACAACCTCAACATTGAAAAACACCAACAAATTCAACAACAACCTCAACGTTGAAAAACACCAACAAATTCAACAACAACCTCAACATTTAAAAACAACAACAACCTAAACATTGAAAAGCACCAACAAATTCAACAACAACCTCAACATTGAAAAACAACAACAACCTCAACATTGAAAAACACCAACAAATTCAACAACAACCTCAACATTGAAAAACACCAACAAATTCAGCAACAACCTCAGCATTGAAAAACAACAACAACCTCAACTTTGAAAAACACCAACAAATTCAACAACAACCTCAACGTTGAAAAACAACAACAACCTCAACATTGAAAAACACCAACAAATTCAACAACAACTTCAACATTGAAAAACACCAACAAATTCAACAACAACCTCATCATGGAAAAACACCAACAAATACAACAACAACCTCAACATTGAAAAACAACAACAACCTCAACATTGAAAAACACCAACAAATTCAACAACAACCTCAACATTGAAAAACAACAACAACCTCAACATTGCAAAACACCAGCAAATTCAACAACAACCTCAACATTTAAAAACACCAACAAATTCAACAACAACCTCAACATTGAAAAACAACAACAATCTCAACATTGAAAAACACCAACAAATTCAACAACAACCTCAACATTGAAAAACAACAACAACCTCCATATTGAAAAACACCAACAAATTCAACAACAACCTCGACATTGAAAAACACCCTCAAATTCAAAATCAACCTCAACATTGAAAAACACGAACAACCTCAAAATTGAAAAACTATCAACAAATTCAACAACAACCTCAACATTTAAAAACAACAACAACCTCAACATTGAAAAACACCAACAAATTCAACAACAACCTCAACATTGAAAAACACCAACAAATTCAACAACAACCTCAACATTGAAAAACACCAACAAACTCAACCACAACCTCAACATTGAAAAATAACAACATCCTCAACATTGAAAAACAACAACAAATTCAACAACAACCTCAACATTGAAAAACACCAACAAATTCAACAACAACCTCAACATTGAAAAACACCAACAAATTCAACAACAACCTCAACATTGAAAAATAACAACAACCTCAACATTGAAAAACACCAACAAATTCAACAACAACCTCAACATTGAAAAACACCAACAAATTCAACAACAACCTCAACATTGAAAAACACCAACAAATTCAACAACAACCTCAACATTGAAAAACACCAACAAATTCAACAACAACTTCAACATTGAAAAACACCAACAAATTCAACAACAACCTCAACATTTAAAAACGCCAACAAATTCAACAACAACCTCAACATTGAAAAACTACAACCTCAACATTGAAAAACACCAACAAATTCAAAAAAAAATTCAACATACAAAAACACCAACAAATTCAACAACAACCCCGACATTGGAAAACACCAACAAATTCAACAACAACCTCAACTTTGAAAAACAACAACAACCTCATCATGGAAAAACACCAACAAATTCAACAACAACCTCAACATTGAAAAACAACAACATCCTCAAAATTGAAAAACACCAACAAATTCAACAACAACCCCAACATTTAAAAACAACAACAACCTCAGCATTGAAAAACAACAACAAATTCAACAACAACCTCAACATTGAAAAACAACAACAACCTCAACATTGAAAAACACCAACAAATTCAACAACAACCTCAACATTGAAAAACACCAACAAATTCAACAACAAACTCAACATTGAAAAACACCAACAAATTCAACAACAAACTCAACATTGAAAAACAACAACAACCTCAACATTGAAAAACACCAACAAATTCAACAACAATCTCAACATTGAAAAGCACCAACAAATTCAACAACAACCTCAACATTGAAAAACAACAACAACCTCAACATTGAAAAACACCAACAAATTCAACAACAACCTCAACATTGAAAAACAACAACAACCTCAACATTGAAAAACACCAACAAATTCAACAACAACCTCAACATTGAAAAACAACAACAAACTCAACATTGAAAAACACCAACAAATTCAACAACAACCTCAACATTGAAAAACAACAACAACCTCAACATTGAAAAACACCAACAAATTCAACAACAACCTCAACATTCAAAAACACCAACAAATTCAACAACAACCTCAACATTGAAAAACAACAACAACCTCAACATTGAAAAACACCAACAAATTCAACAACAACTTCAACATTGAAAAACAACAACAAATTCAACAACAACCTCGAAATTGAAAAACACCAACAAATACAACAACAACCTCAACATTGAAAAACAACAACAACCTCAAGATTGAAAAACACCAACAAATTCAACAACAACCTCAACATTGAAAAACAACAACAACCTCAACATTGCAAAACACCAGCAAATTCAACAACAACCTCAACATTTAAAAACACCAACAAATTGAACAACAACCTCAACATTGAAAAACAACAACAATCTCAACATTGAAAAAAACCAACAAATTCAACAACAACCTCAACATTGAAAAACAACAACAACCTCAACATTGAAAAAAACCAACAAATTCAACAACAACCTTAACATTGAAAAACAACAACAAACTCAACATTGAAAAACACCAACAAATTCAACAACAACCTCAACATTGAAAAACAACAACAACCTCAACATTGAAAAACACCAACAAATTCAACAACAACCTCAACGTTGAAAAACACCAACAAATTCAACAACAACCTCAACATTTAAAAACAACAACAACCTAAACATTGAAAAGCACCAACAAATTCAACAACAACCTCAACATTGAAAAACAACAACAACCTCAACATTGAAAAACACCAACAAATTCAACAACAACCTCAACATTGAAAAACACCAACAAATTCAGCAACAACCTCAGCATTGAAAAACAACAACAACCTCAACTTTGAAAAACACCAACAAATTCAACAACAACCTCAACGTTGAAAAACAACAACAACCTCAACATTGAAAAACACCAACAAATTCAACAACAACTTCAACATTGAAAAACACCAACAAATTCAACAACAACCTCATCATGGAAAAACACCAACAAATACAACAACAACCTCAACATTGAAAAACAACAACAACCTCAACATTGAAAAACACCAACAAATTCAACAACAACCTCAACATTGAAAAACAACAACAACCTCAACATTGCAAAACACCAGCAAATTCAACAACAACCTCAACATTTAAAAACACCAACAAATTCAACAACAACCTCAACATTGAAAAACAACAACAATCTCAACATTGAAAAACACCAACAAATTCAACAACAACCTCAACATTGAAAAACAACAACAACCTCCATATTGAAAAACACCAACAAATTCAACAACAACCTCGACATTGAAAAACACCCTCAAATTCAAAATCAACCTCAACATTGAAAAACACGAACAACCTCAAAATTGAAAAACTATCAACAAATTCAACAACAACCTCAACATTTAAAAACAACAACAACCTCAACATTGAAAAACACCAACAAATTCAACAACAACCTCAACATTGAAAAACACCAACAAATTCAACAACAACCTCAACATTGAAAAACACCAACAAACTCAACCACAACCTCAACATTGAAAAATAACAACAACCTCAACATTGAAAAACAACAACAAATTCAACAACAACCTCAACATTGAAAAACACCAACAAATTCAACAACAACCTCAACATTGAAAAACACCAACAAATTCAACAACAACCTCAACATTGAAAAATAACAACAACCTCAACATTGAAAAACACCAACAAATTCAACAACAACCTCAACATTGAAAAACACCAACAAATTCAACAACAACCTCAACATTGAAAAACACCAACAAATTCAACAACAACCTCAACATTGAAAAACACCAACAAATTCAACAACAACTTCAACATTGAAAAACACCAACAAATTCAACAACAACCTCAACATTTAAAAACGCCAACAAATTCAACAACAACCTCAACATTGAAAAACTACAACCTCAACATTGAAAAACACCAACAAATTCAAAAAAAAATTCAACATACAAAAACACCAACAAATTCAACAACAACCCCGACATTGGAAAACACGAACAAATTCAACAACAACCTCAACTTTGAAAAACAACAACAACCTCATCATGGAAAAACACCAACAAATTCAACAACAACCTCAACATTGAAAAACAACAACATCCTCAAAATTGAAAAACACCAACAAATTCAACAACAACCCCAACATTTAAAAACAACAACAACCTCAGCATTGAAAAACAACAACAAATTCAACAACAACCTCAACATTGAAAAACAACAACAACCTCAACATTGAAAAACACCAACAAATTCAACAACAACCTCAACATTGAAAAACAACAACAAACTAAACATTGAAAAACACCAACAAATTCAACAACAACCTCAACATTGAAAAACAACAACAACCTCAACATTGAAAAACACCAACAAATTCAACAACAACCTCAACATTGAAAAACACCAACAAATTCAACAACAACCTCAATATTGAAAAACACCAACAAATTCAACAACAACCTCGAAATTGAAAAACACCAAAAAATTCAACAACAAACTCAACATTGAAAAACACCAACAAATTCAACAACAACCTCAACATTGAAAAACAACAACAACCTCAACATTGAAAAACACCAACAAATTCAACAACAACCTCAACATTGAAAAGCACCAACAAATTCAACAACAACCTCAACATTGAAAAACAACAACAACCTCAACATTGAAAAACACCAACAAATTCAACAACAACCTCAACATTGAAAAACAACAACAACCTCAACATTGAAAAACAACAACAAACTCAACATTGAAAAACACCAACAAATTCAACAACAACCTCAACATTGAAAAACAACAACAACCTCAACATTGAAAAACACCAACAAATTCAACAACAACCTCAACATTGAAAAACACCAACAAATTCAACAACAACCTCAACATTGAAAAACAACAACAACCTAAACATTGAAAAACACCAACAAATTCAACAACAACCTCAACATTGAAAAACAACAACAACCTCCATATTGAAAAACACCAACAAATTCAACAACAACCTCGACATTGAAAAACACCCTCAAATTCAAAATCAACCTCAACATTGAAAAACACGAACAACCTCAAAATTGAAAAACCATCAACAAATTCAACAACAACCTCAACATTTAAAAACAACAACAACCTCAACATTGAAAAACACCAACAAATTCAACAACAACCTCAACATTGAAAAACACCAACAAATTCAACAACAACCTCAACATTGAAAAACACCAACAAACTCAACCACAACCTCAACATTGAAAAATAACAACAACCTCAACATTGAAAAACACCAACAAATTCAACAACAACCTCAACATTGAAAAACACCAACAAATTCAACAACAACCTCAACATTGAAAAACACCAACAAATTCAACAACAACCTCAACATTGAAAAATAACAACAAGCTCAACATTGAAAAACACCAACAAATTCAACAACAACCTCAACATTGAAAAACACCAACAAATTCAACAACAACCTCAACATTGAAAAACACCAACAAATTCAACAACAACCTCAACATTGAAAAACACCAACAAATTCAACAACAACTTCAACATTGAAAAACACCAACAAATTCAACAACAAGCTCAACATTTAAAAACGCCAACAAATTCAACAACAACCTCAACATTGAAAAACTACAACCTCAACATTGAAAAACACCAACAAATTCAAAAAAAAATTCAACATAGAAAAACACCAACAAATTCAACAACAACCCCGACATTGAAAAACACCAACAAATTCAACAACAACCTCAACTTTGAAAAACAACAACAACCTCATCATGGAAAAACACGAACAAATTCAACAACAACCTCAACATTGAAAAACAACAACATCCTCAAAATTGAAAAACACCAACAAATTCAACAACAACCCCAACATTTAAAAACAACAACAACCTCAGCATTGAAAAACAACAACAAATTCAACAACAACCTCAACATTGAAAAACAACAACAACCTCAACATTGAAAAACACCAACAAATTCAACAACAACCTCAACATTGAAAAACAACAACAAACTAAACATTGAAAAACACCAACAAATTCAACAACAACCTCAACATTGAAAAACAACAACAACCTCAACATTGAAAAACACCAACAAATTCAACAACAACCTCAACATTGAAAAACACCAACAAATTCAACAACAACCTCAATATTGAAAAACACCAACAAATTCAACAACAACCTCGAAATTGAAAAACACCAAAAAATTCAACAACAAACTCAACATTGAAAAACACCAACAATTTCAACAACAACCTCAACATTGAAAAACAACAACAACCTCAACATTGAAAAACACCAACAAATTCAACAACAACCTCAACATTGAAAAGCACCAACAAATTCAACAACAACCTCAACATTGAAAAACAACAACAACCTCAACATTGAAAAACACCAACAAATTCAACAACAACCTCAACATTGAAAAACAACAACAACCTCAACATTGAAAAACAACAACAAACTCAACATTGAAAAACACCAACAAATTCAACAACAACCTCAACATTGAAAAACAACAACAACCTCAACATTGAAAAACACCAACAAATTCAACAACAACCTCAACATTGAAAAACAACAACAACCTAAACATTGAAAAACACCAACAAATTCAACAACAACCTCAACATTGAAAAACAACAACAACCTCCATATTGAAAAACACCAACAAATTCAACAAAAACCTCGACATTGAAAAACACCCTCAAATTCAAAATCAACCTCAACATTGAAAAACACGAAGAACCTCAAAATTGAAAAACCATCAACAAATTCAACAACAACCTCAACATTTAAAAACAACAACAACCTCAACATTGAAAAACACCAACAAATTCAACAACAACCTCAACATTGAAAAACACCAACAAATTCAACAACAACCTCAACATTGAAAAACACCAACAAACTCAACCACAACCTCAACATTGAAAAATAACAACAACCTCAACATTGAAAAACACCAACAAATTCAACAACAACCTCAACATTGAAAAACACCAACAAATTCAACAACAACCTCAACATTGAAAAACACCAGCAAATTCAACAACAACCTCAACATTGAAAAATAACAACAAGCTCAACATTGAAAAACACCAACAAATTCAACAACAACCTCAACATTGAAAAACACCAACAAATTCAACAACAACCTCAACATTGAAAAACACCAACAAATTCAACAACAACCTCAACATTGAAAAACACCAACAAATTCAACAACAACTTCAACATTGAAAAACACCAACAAATTCAACAACAAGCTCAACATTTAAAAACGCCAACAAATTCAACAACAACCTCAACATTGAAAAACTACAACCTCAACATTGAAAAACACCAACAAATTCAAAAAAAAATTCAACATAGAAAAACACCAACAAATTCAACAACAACCCCGACATTGAAAAACACCAACAAATTCAACAACAACCTCAACTTTGAAAAACAACAACAACCTCATCATCGAAAAACACGAACAAATTCAACAACATCCTCAACATTGAAAAACAACAACATCCTCAAAATTGAAAAACACCAACAAATTCAACAACAACCCCAACATTTAAAAACAACAACAACCTCAGCATTGAAAAACAACAACAAATTCAACAACAACCTCAACATTGAAAAACAACAACAACCTCAACATTGAAAAACACCAACAAATTCAACAACAACCTCAACATTGAAAAACAACAACAAACTAAACATTGAAAAACACCAACAAATTCAACAACAACCTCAACATTGAAAAACAACAACAACCTCAACATTGAAAAACACCAACAAATTCAACAACAACCTCAACATTGAAAAACACCAACAAATTCAACAACAACCTCAATATTGAAAAACACCAACAAATTCAACAACAACCTCGAAATTGAAAAACACCAAAAAATTCAACAACAAACTCAACATTGAAAAACACCAACAATTTCAACAACAACCTCAACATTGAAAAACAACAACAACCTCAACATTGAAAAACACCAACAAATTCAACAACAACCTCAACATTGAAAAGCACCAACAAATTCAACAACAACCTCAACATTGAAAAACAACAACAACCTCAACATTGAAAAACACCAACAAATTCAACAACAACCTCAACATTGAAAAACAACAACAACCTCCACATTGAAAAACAACAACAAACTCAACATTGAAAAACACCAACAAATTCAACAACAACCTCAACATTGAAAAACAACAACAACCTCAACATTGAAAAACACCAACAAATTCAACAACAACCTCAACATTGAAAAACACCAACAAATTCAACAACAACCTCAACATTGAAAAACAACAACAACCTAAACATTGAAAAACACCAACAAATTCAACAACAACCTCAACATTGAAAAACAACAACAACCTCAACATTGAAAAACACCAACAAATTCAACAACAACCTCAACATTGAAAAACACCAACAAATTCAACATCAAGCTCAGAATTGAAAAACACTAACAAATTCAACAACAACCTCGAAATTGAAAAACACCAACAAATTCAACAACAACCTCAACATTGAAAGACACCAACAAATTCAACAACAACCTCAAATTGAAAAACAACAACAACCTCAACATTGAAAAACACCAACAAATTCAACAGCAACCTCAACATTTAAAAACACCAACAATTTCAACAACCACCTCAACATTGAAAAACAACAACAATCTCAACATTGAAAAACACCAACAAATTCAACAACAACCTCAACATTGAAAAACAGCAACAACCTCAACATTGAAAAACACCAAAAAATTCAACAACAACTTCAACATTGAAAAACACCAACAAATTCAACAACAACGTCGACATTGAAAAACACCATCAAATTCAACAACAACCTCAACATTGAAAAACAACAACAACTTCAACATTGAAAAAAACCAACAAATTCAACAAAAACCTCAACATTGAAAACGCCAACAAATTCAACAACAACTTCCACATTGAAAAACAACAACCTCAACATGGAAAACACCAACAAATTCAACAAAAAATTCAACATAGAAAAACACCAACAAATTCAACAACAACCCCGACATTGAAAAACACCAACAAATTCAACAACAACCTCAACTTTGAAAAACAACAGCAACCTCATCATGGAAAAAGACCAACAAATTCAACGACAACCTCAACATTGAAAAATAAAAACATCCTCAAAATTGAAAAACACCAACAGATTCAACAACAACCCCAACATTTAAAAACAACAACAACCTCAGCATTGAAAAACACCAACAAATTCAACAACAACCTCAACATTGAAAAACACCAACAATTTCAACAACAACCTCAACATTGAAAAACACCAACAAACTCAACAACAACCTCAACATTGAAAAACAACAACAACCTCAACATTGAAAAACACCAACAAATTCAACAACAACCTCAACATTGAAAAACACCAACAAATTCAACAACAACCTGAACATTGAAAAACACCAACAACCTCCACATTGAAAAGCACCAACAAATTCAACAACAACCTCAACATTGAAAAACAACAAGAACCTCAACATTGAAAAACACCAACAAATTCAACAACAACCTGAACATTGAAAAACAACAACAAACTAAACATTGAAAAACACCAACAAATTCAACAACAACCTCAACATTGAAAAACACCAACAAATTCAACAACAACCTCAACATTGAAAAACACCAACAAATTCAACAACAACCTCAACATTGAAAAACACCAACAAATTCAACAACAACTTCAACATTGAAAAACACCAACAAATTCAACAACAACCTCAACATTTAAAAACGCCAACAAATTCAACAACAACCTCAACATTGAAAAACTACAACCTCAACATTGAAAAACACCAACAAATTCAAAAAAAAATTCAACATAGAAAAACACCAACAAATTCAACAACAACCCCGACATTGGAAAACACCAACAAATTCAACAACAACCTCAACTTTGAAAAACAACAACAACCTCATCATGGAAAAACACCAACAAATTCAACAACAACCTCAACATTGAAAAACAACAACATCCTCAAAATTGAAAAACACCAACAAATTCAACAACAACCCCAACATTTAAAAACAACAACAACCTCAGCATTGAAAAACAACAACAAATTCAACAACAACCTCAACATTGAAAAACAACAACAACCTCAACATTGAAAAACACCAACAAATTCAACAACAACCTCAACATTGAAAAACAACAACAAACTAAACATTGAAAAACACCAACAAATTCAACAACAACCTCAACATTGAAAAACAACAACAACCTCAACATTGAAAAACACCAACAAATTCAACAACAACCTCAACATTGAAAAACACCAACAAATTCAACAACAACCTCAATATTGAAAAACACCAACAAATTCAACAACAACCTCGAAATTGAAAAACACCAAAAAATTCAACAACAAACTCAACATTGAAAAACACCAACAAATTCAACAACAACCTCAACATTGAAAAACAACAACAACCTCAACATTGAAAAACACCAACAAATTCAACAACAACCTCAACATTGAAAAGCTCCAACAAATTCAACAACAACCTCAACATTGAAAAACAACAACAACCTCAACATTGAAAAACACCAACAAATTCAACAACAACCTCAACATTGAAAAACAACAACAACCTCAACATTGAAAAACAACAACAAACTCAACATTAAAAAACACCAACAAATTCAACAACAACCTCAACATTGAAAAACAACAACAACCTCAACATTGAAAAACACCAACAAATTCAACAACAACCTCAACATTGAAAAACACCAACAAATTCAACAACAACCTCAACATTGAAAAACAACAACAACCTAAACATTGAAAAACACCAACAAATTCAACAACAACCTCAACATTGAAAAACAACAACAACCTCAACATTGAAAAACACCAACAAATTCAACAACAACCTCAACATTGAAAAACACCAACAAATTCAACATCAAGCTCAACATTGAAAAACACTAACAAATTCAACAACAACCTCGAAATTGAAAAACACCAACAAATTCAACAACAACCTCAACATTGAAAGACACCAACAAATTCAACAACAACCTCAAATTGAAAAACAACAACAACCTCAACATTGAAAAACACCAACAAATTCAACAGCAACCTCAACATTTAAAAACACCAACAATTTCAACAACAACCTCAACATTGAAAAACAACAACAATCTCAACATTGAAAAACACCAACAAATTCAACAACAACCTCAACATTGAAAAACAGCAACAACCTCAACATTGAAAAACACCAACAAATTCAACAACAACTTCAACATTGAAAAACACCAACAAATTCAACAACAACGTCGACATTGAAAAACACCATCAAATTCAACAACAACCTCAACATTGAAAAACAACAACAACTTCAACATTGAAAAACACCAACAAATTCAACAAAAACCTCAACATTGAAAACGCCAACAAATTCAACAACAACTTCCACATTGAAAAACAACAACCTCAACATTGAAAAACACCAACAAATTCAACAAAAAATTCAACATAGAAAAACACCAACAAATTCAACAACAACCCCGACATTGAAAAACACCAACAAATTCAACAACAACCTCAACTTTGAAAAACAACAGCAACCTCATCATGGAAAAAGACCAACAAATTCAACGACAACCTCAACATTGAAAAATAAAAACATCCTCAAAATTGAAAAACACCAACAAATTCAACAACAACCCCAACATTTAAAAACAACAACAACCTCAGCATTGAAAAACACCAACAAATTCAACAACAACCTCAACATTGAAAAACACCAACAATTTCAACAACAACCTCAACATTGAAAAACACCAACAAACTCAACAACAACCTCAACATTGAAAAACAACAACAACCTCAACATTGAAAAACACCAACAAATTCATCAACAACCTCAACATTGAAAAACACCAACAAATTCAACAACAACCTGAACATTGAAAAACACCAACAACCTCAACATTGAAAAGCACCAACAAATTCAACAACAACCTCAACATTGAAAAACAACAACAACCTGAACATTGAAAAACACCAACAAATTCAACAACAACCTGAACATTGAAAAACAACAACAAACTAAACATTGAAAAACACCAACAAATTCAACAACAACCTCAACATTGAAAAACAACAACAACCTCAACATTGAAAAACACCAACAAATTCAACAGCAACCTCAACATTGAAAAACACCAACAAATTCAACAACAACCTCGAAATTGAAAAACACCAAAAAATTCAACAACAAACTCAACATTGAAAAACACCAACAAATTCAACAACAACCTCAACATTGAAAAACAACAACAACCTCAACATTGAAAAACACCAACAAATTCAACAACAACCTCAACATTGAAAAGCACCAACAAATTCAACAACAACCTCAACATTGAAAAACAACAACAACCTCAACATTGAAAAACACCAACAAATTCAACAACAACCTCAACATTGAAAAACAACAACAACCTCAACATTGAAAAACAACAACAAACTCAACATTGAAAAACACCAACAAATTCAACAACAACCTCAACATTGAAAAACAACAACAACCTCAACATTGAAAAACACCAACAAATTCAACAACAACCTCAACATTGAAAAACACCAACAAATTCAACAACAACCTCAACATTGAAAAACAACAACAACCTAAACATTGAAAAACACCAAGAAATTCAACAACAACCTCAACATTGAAAAACAACAACAACCTCAACATTGAAAAACACCAACAAATTCAACAACAACTTCAACATTGAAAAACACCAACAAATTCAACAACAACCTCGAAATTGAAAAACACCAACAAATACAACAACAACCTCAACATTGAAAAACAACAACAACCTCAACATTGAAAAACACCAACAAATTCAACAACAACCTCAACATTGAAAAACACCAACAAATTCAACAACAACCTCAACATTGAAAAACACTAACAAATTCAACAACAACCTCGAAATTGAAAAACACCAACAAATTCAACAACAAACTCAACATTGAAAAACACCAACAAATTCAACAACAAACTCAACATTGAAAAACAACAACAACCTCAACATTGAAAAACACCAACAAATTCAACAACAATCTCAACATTGAAAAGCACCAACAAATTCAACAACAACCTCAACATTGAAAAACAACAACAACCTCAACATTGAAAAACACCAACAAATTCAACAACAACCTCAACATTGAAAAACAACAACAACCTCAACATTGAAAAACACCAGCAAATTCAACAACAACCTCAACATTGAAAAACAACAACAAACTCAACATTGAAAAACACCAACAAATTCAACAACAACCTCAACATTGAAAAACAACAACAACCTCACATTGAAAAACACCAACAAATTCAACAACAACCTCAACATTGAAAAACACCAACAAATTCAACAACAACCTCAACATTGAAAAACAACAACAACCTCAACATTGAAAAACACCAACAAATTCAACAACAACTTCAACATTGAAAAACAACAACAAATTCAACAACAACCTCGAAATTGAAAAACACCAACAAATACAACAACAACCTCAACATTGAAAAACAACAACAACCTCAAGATTGAAAAACACCAACAAATTCAACAGCAACCTCAACATTGAAAAACAACAACAACCTCAACATTGCAAAACACCAGCAAATTCAACAACAACCTCAACATTTAAAAACACCAACAAATTGAACAACAACCTCAACATTGAAAAACAACAACAATCTCAACATTGAAAAACACCAACAAATTCAACAACAACCTCAACATTGAAAAACAACAACAACCTCAACATTGAAAAACACCAACAAATTCAACAACAACCTTAACATTGAAAAACAACAACAAACTCAACATTGAAAAACACCAACAAATTCAACAACAACCTCAACATTGAAAAACAACAACAACCTCAACATTGAAAAACACCAACAAATTCAACAACAACCTCAACGTTGAAAAACACCAACAAATTCAACAACAACCTCAACATTGAAAAACAACAACAACCTAAACATTGAAAAACACCAACAAATTCAACAACAACCTCAACATTGAAAAACAACAACAACCTAAACATTGAAAAACACCAACAAATTCAACAACAACCTCAACATTTAAAAACACCAACAAATTGAACAACAACCTCAACATTGAAAAACAACAACAATCTCAACATTGAAAAACACCAACAAATTCAACAACAACCTCAACATTGAAAAACAACAACAACCTCAACATTGAAAAACACCAACAAATTCAACAACAACCTTAACATTGAAAAACAACAACAAACTCAACATTGAAAAACACCAACAAATTCAACAACAACCTCAACATTGAAAAACAACAACAACCTCAACATTGAAACACACCAACAAATTCAACAACAACCTCAACGTTGAAAAACACCAACAAATTCAACAACAACCTCAACATTGAAAAACAACAACAACCTAAACATTGAAAAACACCAACAAATTCAACAACAACCTCAACATTGAAAAACAACAACAACCTAAACATTGAAAAACACCAACAAATTCAACAACAACCTCAACATTGAAAAACAACAACAACCTCAACATTGAAAAACACCAACAAATTCAGCAACAACCTCAGCATTGAAAAACAACAACAACCTCAACTTTGAAAAACACCAACAAATTCAACAACAACCTCAACGTTGAAAAACAACAACAACCTCAACATTGAAAAACACCAACAATTTCAACAACAACTTCAACATTGAAAAACAACAACAAATTCAACAACAACCTCATCATGGAAAAACACCAACAAATACAACAACAACCTCAACATTGAAAAACAACAACAACCTCAACATTGAAAAACACCAACAAATTCAACAACAACCTCAACATTGAAAAACAACAACAACCTCAACATTGCAAAACACCAGCAAATTCAACAACAACCTCAACATTTAAAAACACCAACAAATTCAACAACAACCTCAACATTGAAAAACAACAACAATCTCAACATTGAAAAACACCAACAAATTCAACAACAACCTCAACATTGAAAAACAACAACAACCTCCATATTGAAAAACACCAACAAATTCAACAACAACCTCGACATTGAAAAACACCCTCAAATTCAAAATCAACCTCAACATTGAAAAACACGAACAACCTCAAAATTGAAAAACCACCAACAAATTCAACAACAACCTCAACATTTAAAAACAACAACAACCTCAACATTGAAAAACACCAACAAATTCAACAACAACCTCAACATTGAAAAACACCAACAAATTCAACAACAACCTCAACATTGAAAAACACCAACAAACTCAACCACAACCTCAACATTGAAAACTAACAACAACCTCAACATTGAAAAACACCAACAAATTCAACAACAACCTCAACATTGAAAAACACCAATAAATTCAACAACAACCTCAACATTGAAAAACACCAACAAATTCAACAGCAACCTCAACATTGAAACATAACAACAACGTCAACATTGAAAAACACCAACAAATTCAACGACAACCTCAACATTGAAAAACACCAACAAATTCAACAACAACCTCAACATTGAAAAACACCAACAAATTCAACAACAACCTCAACATTTAAAAACGCCAACAAATTCAACAACAACCTCAACATTGAAAAACTACAACCTCAACATTGAAAAACACCAACAAATTCAAAAAAAAATTCAACATCGAAAAACACCAACAAATTCAACAACAACCCCGACATTGAAAAGCACCAACAAATTCAACAACAACCTCAACTTTGAAAAACAACAACAACCTCATCATGGAAAAACACCAACAAATTCAACAACAAACTCAACATTGAAAAACAACAACATCCTCAAAATTGAAAAACACCAACAAATTCAACAACAACCCCAACATTTAAAAACAGCAACAACCTCAGCATTGAAAAACAACAACAAATTCAACAACAACCTCAACATTGAAAAACACCAACAAATTCAACAACAACCTCAACATTGAAAAACACCAACAAACTCAACAACAACCTCAACATTGAAAAACAACAACAACCTCAACATTGAAAAACACCAACAAATTCAACAACAACCTCAACATTGAAAAACAGCAACAAATTCAACAACAACCTCAACATTGAAAAACACCAACAACCTCAACATTGATAAACACCAACAAATTCAACAACAACCTCAACATTGAAAAACAACAACAACCTCAACATTGAAAAACACCAACAAATTCAACAACAACCTCAACATTGAAAAACAACAACAAACTAAACATTGAAAAACACCAACAAATTCAACAACAACCTCAACATTGAAAAACAACAACAACCTCAGCATTGAAAAACACCAACAAATTCAACAACAACCTCAACATTGAAAAACACCAACAAATTCAACAACAACCTCAACATTGAAAAACACCAACAAATTCAACAACAACCTCGAAATTGAAAAACACCAACAAATTCAACAACAAACTCAACATTGAAAAACGCCAACAAATTCAACAACAACCTCTACATTGAAAAACAACAACAACCTCAACATTGAAAAACACCAACAAATTCAACAACAACCTCAACATTGAAAAGCACCAACAAATTCAACAACAACCTCAACATTGAAAAACAACAAGAACCTCAACATTGAAAAACACCAACATATTCAACAATAACCTCAACATTGAAAAACAACAACAACCTCAACATTGAAAAACGCCAACAAATTCAACAACAACCTCAACATTGAAAAAGAACAACAAACTCAACATTGAAAAACACCAACAAATTCAACAACAACCTCAACATTGAAAAACAACAACAACCTCAACATTGAAAAACACCAACAAATTCAACAACAACCTCAACATTGAATAACACCAACAAATTCAACAACAACCTCAACATTGAAAAACAACAACAACCTAAACATTGAAAAACACCAACAAATTCAACAACAACCTCAACATTGAAAAACAACAACAACCTCAACATTGAAAAACACCAACAAATTCAACAACAACCTCAGCATTGCAAAACACCAACAAATTCAACAACAACCTCAACATTGAAAAAGAACAACCTCAACATTGAAAAACACCAACAAATTCAACAACAACCTCAACATTGAAAAACACCAACAAATTCAACAACAACCTCAGCATTGAAAAACAACAACAACCTCAACATTGAAAAACACCAACAAATTCAACGACAACCTCAACATTGAAAAACAACAATAACCTCAACATTGAAAAACACCAACAAATTCAACAACAACTTCAACATTGAAAAACACCAACAAATTCAACAACAACCTCGAAATTAAAAAACACCAACAAATACAACAACAACCGCAACATTGAAAAACAACAACAACCTCAACATTGAAAAACACCAACAAATTGAACAACAACCTCAACATTGAAAAACACCAACAAATTCAACAACAACCTCAACATTGAAAAACACTAACAAATTCAACAACAACCTCGAAATTGAAAAACACCAACAAATTCAACAACAAACTCAACATTGAAATACACCAACAAATTCAACAACAAACTCAACATTGAAAAACAACAACAACCTCAACATTGAAAAACACCAACAAATTCAACAACAATCTCAACATTGAAAAGCACCAACAAATTCAACAGCAACCTCAACATTGAAAAACAACAACAACCTCAACATTGAAAAACACCAACAAATTCAACAACAACCTCAACATTGAAAAACGACAACAACCTCAACATTGAAAAACACCAACAAATTCAACAACAACCTCAACATTGAAAAACACCAACAAATTCAACAACAAAAAAACACCAACAAATTCAACAACCTCAACATTGAAAAACAACAACAACCTCAACATTGAAAAACACCAACAAATTCAACAACAACCTCAACATTGAAAAACACGAACAAATTCAACAACAACCTCAACATTGAAAAACAACAACAACCTCAACATTGAAAAACACCAACAAATTCAACAACAACTTCAACATTGAAAAACAACAACAGATTCAACAACAACCTCGAAATTGAAAAACACCAACAAATACAACAACAACCTCAACATTGAAAAACAACAACAACCTCAACATTGAAAAACACCAACAAATTCAACAACAACCTCAACATTGGAAAACAACAACAACCTCAACATTGCAAAACACCAGCAAATTCAACAACAACCTCAACATTTAAAAACACCAACAAATTGAACAACAACCTCAACATTGAAAAACAACAACAATCTCAACATTGAAAAACACCAACACATTCAACAACAACCTCAACATTGAAAAACAACAACAACCTCAACATTGAAAAACACCAACAAATTAAACAACAACCTAGATATTGAAAAACACCCTCAAATTCAAAATCAACCTCAACATTGAAAAACACCAAAAACCTCAAAATTGAAAAAACACCAACAAATTCAACAACAACCTCAACATTTAAAAACAACAACAACCTCAACATTGAAAAACACCAACAAATTCAACAACAACCTCAACATTGAAAAACACCAACAAATTCAACAGCAACCTCAACATTGAAAAACACCAACAAACTCAACAACAACCTCAACAAAGAAAAACAACAACAACCTCAACGTTGAAAAACACCAACAAATTCAACAACAACCTCAACATTGAAAAACAACAACAACCTCAACATTGAAAAACACCAACAAATTAAACAACAACCTTAACATTGAAAAACAACAACAAACTCAACATTGAAAAACACCAACAAATTCAACAACAACCTCAACATTGAAAAACAACAACAACCTCAACATTGAAAAACACCAACAAATTCAACAACAACCTCAACGTTGAAAAACACCAACAAATTCAACAACAACCTCAACATTGAAAAACAACAACAACCTAAACATTGAAAAACACCAACAAATTCAACAACAACCCCAACATTTAAAAACAACAACAACCTCAGCATTGAAAAACAACAACAAATTCAACAACAACCTCAACATTGAAAAACACCAACAAATTCAACAACAACCTCAACATTGAAAAACACCAACAAACTCAACAACAACCTCAACATTGAAAAACAACAACAACCTCAACATTGAAAAACACCAACAAATTCAACAACAACCTCAACATTGAAAAACAGCAACAAATTCAACAACAACCTCAACATTGAAAAACACCAACAACCTCAACATTGATAAACACCAACAAATTCAACAACAACCTCAACATTGAAAAACAACAACAACCTCAACATTGAAAAACACCAACAAATTCAACAACAACCTCAACATTGAAAAACAACAACAAACTAAACATTGAAAAACACCAACAAATTCAACAACAACCTCAACATTGAAAAACAACAACAACCTCAACATTGAAAAACACCAACAAATTCAACAACAACCTGAACATTGAAAAACAACAACAAACTAAACATTGAAAAACACCAACAAATTCAACAACAACCTCGAAATTGAAAAACACCAAAAAATTCAACAACAAACTCAACATTGAAAAACACCAACAAATTCAACAACAACCTCAACATTGAAAAACAACAACAACATCAACATTGAAAAACACCAACAAATTCAACAACAACCTCAACATTGAAAAGCACCAACAAATTCAACAACAACCTCAACATTGAAAAACAACAACAACCTCAACATTGAAAAACACCAACAAATTCAACAACAACCTCAACATTGAAAAACAACAACAACCTCAACATTGAAAAACAACAACAACCTCAACATTGAAAAACACCAACAAATTCAACAACAACCTCAACATTGAAAAACAACAACAACCTCAACATTGAAAAACAACAACAAACTCAACATTGAAAAACAACAACAACCTAAACATTGAAAAACACCAAGAAATTCAACAACAACCTCAACATTGAAAAACAACAACAACCTCAACATTGAAAAACACCAACAAATTCAACAACAACTTCAACATTGAAAAACACCAACAAATTCAACAACAACCTCGAAATTGAAAAACACCAACAAATACAACAACAACCTCAACATTGAAAAACAACAACAACCTCAACATTGAAAAACACCAACAAATTCAACAACAACCTCAACATTGAAAAACACCAACAAATTCAAGAACAACCTCGAAATTGAAAAACACCAACAAATTCAACAACAAACTCAACATTGAAAAACACCAACAAATTCAACAACAAACTCAACATTGAAAAACAACAACAACCTCAACATTGAAAAACACCAACAAATTCAACAACAATCTCAACATTGAAAAGCACCAACAAATTCAACAACAACCTCAACATTGAAAAACAACAACAACCTCAACATTGAAAAACACCAACAAATTCAACAACAACCTCAACATTGAAAAACAACAACAACCTCAACATTGAAAAACACCAACAAATTCAACAACAACCTCAACATTGAAAAACAACAACAAACTCAACATTGAAAAACACCAACAAATTCAACAAAAACCTCAACATAGAAAAACAACAACAACCTCAACATTGAAAAACACCAACAAATTCAAGAACAACCTCAAAATTGAAAAACACCAACAAATTCAACAACAACCTCAACATTGAAAAACAACAACAACCTCAACATTGAAAAACACCAACAAATTCAACAACAACTTCAACATTGAAAAACAACAACAAATTCAACGACAACCTCGAAATTGAAAAACACCAACAAATACAACAACAACCTCAACATTGAAAAACAACAACAACCTCAAGATTGAAAAACACCAACAAATTCAACAACAACCTCAACATTGAAAAACAACAACAACCTCAACATTGCAAAACACCAGCAAATTCAACAACAACCTCAACATTTAAAAACACCAACAAATTGAACAACAACCTCAACATTGAAAAACAACAACAATCTCAACATTGAAAAACACCAACAAATTCAACAACAACCTCAACATTGAAAAACAACAACAACCTCAACATTGAAAAACACCAACAAATTCAACAACAACATTAACATTGAAAAACAACAACAAACTCAACAAAGAAAAACACCAACAAATTCAACAACAACCTCAACATTGAAAAACACCAACAACCTCAACATTGAAAAACACCAACAAATTCAACAACAACCTCAACGTTGAAAAACACCAACAAATTCAACAACAACCTCAACATTTAAAAACAACAACAACCTAAACATTGAAAAACACCAACAAATTCAACAACAACCTCAACATTGAAAAACAACAACAACCTCAACATTGAAAAACACCAACAAATTCAACAACAACTTCAACATTGAAAAACAACAACAACCTAAACATTGAAAAACACCAACAAATTCAACAACAACCTCAACATTGAAAAACAACAACAACCTCAACATTGAAAAACACCAACAAATTCAACAACAACCTCAACATTGAAAAACACCAACAAATTCAACAACAAGCTCAACATTGAAAAACACTAACAAATTCAACAACAACCTCGAAATTGAAAAACACCAACAAATTCAACAACAACCTCAACATTGAAAGACACCAACAAATTCAACAACAACCTCAAATTGAAAAACAACAACAACCTCAACATTGAAAAACACCAACAAATTCAACAGCAACCTCAACATTTAAAAACACCAACAATTTCAACAACAACCTCAACATTGAAAAACAACAACAATCTCAACATTGAAAAACACCAACAAATTCAACAACAACCTCAACATTGAAAAACAACAACAACCTAAACATTGAAAAACACCAACAAATTCAACAACAACCTCAACATTGAAAAACAACAACAACCTCAACATTGAAAAACACCAACAAATTCAGAAACAACCTCAGCATTGAAAAACAACAACAACCTCAACTTTGAAAAACACCAACAAATTCAACAACAACCTCAACGTTGAAAAACAACAACAACCTCAACATTGAAAAACACCAACAATTTCAACAACAACTTCAACATTGAAAAACAACAACAAATTCAACAACAACCTCATCATGGAAAAACACCAACAAATACAACAACAACCTCAACATTGAAAAACAACAACAACCTCAACATTGAAAAACACCAACAAATTCAACAACAACCTCAACATTGAAAAACAACAACAACCTCAACATTGCAAAACACCAGCAAATTCAACAACAACCTCAACATTTAAAAACACCAACAAATTCAACAACAACCTCAACATTGAAAAACAACAACAATCTCAACATTGAAAAACACCAACAAATTCAACAACAACCTCAACATTGAAAAACAACAACAACCTCCATATTGAAAAACACCAACAAATTCAACAACAACCTCGACATTGAAAAACACCCTCAAATTCAAAATCAACCTCAACATTGAAAAACACGAACAACCTCAAAATTGAAAAACCACCAACAAATTCAACAACAACCTCAACATTTAAAAACAACAACAACCTCAACATTGAAAAACACCAACAAATTCAACAACAACCTCAACATTGAAAAACACCAACAAATTCAACAACAACCTCAACATTGAAAAACACCAACAAACTCAACCACAACCTCAACATTGAAAACTAACAACAACCTCAACATTGAAAAACACCAACAAATTCAACAACAACCTCAACATTGAAAAACACCAATAAATTCAACAACAACCTCAACATTGAAAAACACCAACAAATTCAACAGCAACCTCAACATTGAAACATAACAACAACCTCAACATTGAAAAACACCAACAAATTCAACGACAACCTCAACATTGAAAAACACCAACAAATTCAACAACAACCTCAACATTGAAAAACACCAACAAATTCAACAACAACCTCAACATTTAAAAACGCCAACAAATTCAACAACAACCTCAACATTGAAAAACTACAACCTCAACATTGAAAAACACCAACAAATTCAAAAAAAAATTCAACATCGAAAAACACCATCAAATTCAACAACAACCCCGACATTGAAAAGCACCAACAAATTCAACAACAACCTCAACTTTGAAAAACAACAACAACCTCATCATGGAAAAACACCAACAAATTCAACAACAAACTCAACATTGAAAAACAACAACATCCTCAAAATTGAAAAACACCAACAAATTCAACAACAACCCCAACATTTAAAAACAGCAACAACCTCAGCATTGAAAAACAACAACAAATTCAACAACAACCTCAACATTGAAAAACACCAACAAATTCAACAACAACCTCAACATTGAAAAACACCAACAAACTCAACAACAACCTCAACATTGAAAAACAACAACAACCTCAACATTGAAAAACACCAACAAATTCAACAACAACCTCAACATTGAAAAACAGCAACAAATTCAACAACAACCTCAACATTGAAAAACACCAACAACCTCAACATTGATAAACACCAACAAATTCAACAACAACCTCAACATTGAAAAACAACAACAACCTCAACATTGAAAAACACCAACAAATTCAACAACAACCTCAACATTGAAAAACAACAACAAACTAAACATTGAAAAACACCAACAAATTCAACAACAACCTCAACATTGAAAAACAACAACAACCTCAGCATTGAAAAACACCAACAAATTCAACAACAACCTCAACATTGAAAAACACCAACAAATTCAACAACAACCTCAACATTGAAAAACACCAACAAATTCAACAACAACCTCGAAATTGAAAAACACCAACAAATTCAACAACAAACTCAACATTGAAAAACGCCAACAAATTCAACAACAACCTCTACATTGAAAAACAACAACAACCTCAACATTGAAAAACACCAACAAATTCAACAACAACCTCAACATTGAAAAGCACCAACAAATTCAACAACAACCTCAACATTGAAAAACAACAAGAACCTCAACATTGAAAAACACCAACATATTCAACAATAACCTCAACATTGAAAAACAACAACAACCTCAACATTGAAAAACGCCAACAAATTCAACAACAACCTCAACATTGAAAAAGAACAACAAACTCAACATTGAAAAACACCAACAAATTCAACAACAACCTCAACATTGAAAAACAACAACAACCTCAACATTGAAAAACACCAACAAATTCAACAACAACCTCAACATTGAATAACACCAACAAATTCAACAACAACCTCAACATTGAAAAACAACAACAACCTAAACATTGAAAAACACCAACAAATTCAACAACAACCTCAACATTGAAAAACAACAACAACCTCAACATTGAAAAACACCAACAAATTCAACAACAACCTCAGCATTGCAAAACACCAACAAATTCAACAACAACCTCAACATTGAAAAAGAACAACCTCAACATTGAAAAACACCAACAAATTCAACAACAACCTCAACATTGAAAAACACCAACAAATTCAACAACAACCTCAGCATTGAAAAACAACAACAACCTCAACATTGAAAAACACCAACAAATTCAACGACAACCTCAACATTGAAAAACAACAATAACCTCAACATTGAAAAACACCAACAAATTCAACAACAACTTCAACATTGAAAAACACCAACAAATTCAACAACAACCTCGAAATTAAAAAACACCAACAAATACAACAACAACCGCAACATTGAAAAACAACAACAACCTCAACATTGAAAAACACCAACAAATTGAACAACAACCTCAACATTGAAAAACACCAACAAATTCAACAACAACCTCAACATTGAAAAACACTAACAAATTCAACAACAACCTCGAAATTGAAAAACACCAACAAATTCAACAACAAACTCAACATTGAAATACACCAACAAATTCAACAACAAACTCAACATTGAAAAACAACAACAACCTCAACATTGAAAAACACCAACAAATTCAACAACAATCTCAACATTGAAAAGCACCAACAAATTCAACAGAAACCTCAACATTGAAAAACAACAACAACCTCAACATTGAAAAACACCAACAAATTCAACAACAACCTCAACATTGAAAAACGACAACAACCTCAACATTGAAAAACACCAACAAATTCAACAACAACCTCAACATTGAAAAACACCAACAAATTCAACAACAAAAAAACACCAACAAATTCAACAACCTCAACATTGAAAAACAACAACAACCTCAACATTGAAAAACACCAACAAATTCAACAACAACCTCAACATTGAAAAACACCAACAAATTCAACAACAACCTCAACATTGAAAAACAACAACAACCTCAACATTGAAAAACACCAACAAATTCAGCAACAACTTCAACATTGAAAAACAACAACAGATTCAACAACAACCTCGAAATTGAAAAACACCAACAAATACAACAACAACCTCAACATTGAAAAACAACAACAACCTCAACATTGAAAAACACCAACAAATTCAACAACAACCTCAACATTGGAAAACAACAACAACCTCAACATTGCAAAACACCAGCAAATTCAACAACAACCTCAACATTTAAAAACACCAACAAATTGAACAACAACCTCAACATTGAAAAACAACAACAATCTCAACATTGAAAAACACCAACAAATTCAACAACAACCTCAACATTGAAAAACAACAACAACCTCAACATTGAAAAACACCAACAAATTAAACAACAACCTAGATATTGAAAAACACCCTCAAATTCAAAATCAACCTCAACATTGAAAAACACCAAAAACCTCAAAATTGAAAAAACACCAACAAATTCAACAACAACCTCAACATTTAAAAACAACAACAACCTCAACATTGAAAAACACCAACAAATTCAACAACAACCTCAACATTGAAAAACACCAACAAATTCAACAGCAACCTCAACATTGAAAAACACCAACAAACTCAACAACAACCTCAACAAAGAAAAACAACAACAACCTCAACGTTGAAAAACACCAACAAATTCAACAACAACCTCAACATTGAAAAACAACAACAACCTCAACATTGAAAAACACCAACAAATTCAACAACAACCTTAACATTGAAAAACAACAACAAACTCAACATTGAAAAACACCAACAAATTCAACAACAACCTCAACATTGAAAAACAACAACAACCTCAACATTGAAAAACACCAACAAATTCAACAACAACCTCAACGTTGAAAAACACCAACAAATTCAACAACAACCTCAACATTGAAAAACAACAACAACCTAAACATTGAAAAACACCAACAAATTCAACAACAACCCCAACATTTAAAAACAACAACAACCTCAGCATTGAAAAACAACAACAAATTCAACAACAACCTCAACATTGAAAAACACCAACAAATTCAACAACAACCTCAACATTGAAAAACACCAACAAACTCAACAACAACCTCAACATTGAAAAACAACAACAACCTCAACATTGAAAAACACCAACAAATTCAACAACAACCTCAACATTGAAAAACAGCAACAAATTCAACAACAACCTCAACATTGAAAAACACCAACAACCTCAACATTGATAAACACCAACAAATTCAACAACAACCTCAACATTGAAAAACAACAACAACCTCAACATTGAAAAACACCAACAAATTCAACAACAACCTCAACATTGAAAAACAACAACAAACTAAACATTGAAAAACACCAACAAATTCAACAACAACCTCAACATTGAAAAACAACAACAACCTCAACATTGAAAAACACCAACAAATTCAACAACAACCTGAACATTGAAAAACAACAACAAACTAAACATTGAAAAACACCAACAAATTCAACAACAACCTCGAAATTGAAAAACACCAAAAAATTCAACAACAAACTCAACATTGAAAAACACCAACAAATTCAACAACAACCTCAACATTGAAAAACAACAACAACATCAACATTGAAAAACACCAACAAATTCAACAACAACCTCAACATTGAAAAGCACCAACAAATTCAACAACAACCTCAACATTGAAAAACAACAACAACCTCAACATTGAAAAACACCAACAAATTCAACAACAACCTCAACATTGAAAAACAACAACAACCTCAACATTGAAAAACAACAACAACCTCAACATTGAAAAACACCAACAAATTCAACAACAACCTCAACATTGAAAAACAACAACAACCTCAACATTGAAAAACAACAACAAACTCAACATTGAAAAACAACAACAACCTAAACATTGAAAAACACCAAGAAATTCAACAACAACCTCAACATTGAAAAACAACAACAACCTCAACATTGAAAAACACCAACAAATTCAACAACAACTTCAACATTGAAAAACACCAACAAATTCAACAACAACCTCGAAATTGAAAAACACCAACAAATACAACAACAACCTCAACATTGAAAAACAACAACAACCTCAACATTGAAAAACACCAACAAATTCAACAACAACCTCAACATTGAAAAACACCAACAAATTCAAGAACAACCTCGAAATTGAAAAACACCAACAAATTCAACAACAAACTCAACATTGAAAAACACCAACAAATTCAACAACAAACTCAACATTGAAAAACAACAACAACCTCAACATTGAAAAACACCAACAAATTCAACAACAATCTCAACATTGAAAAGCACCAACAAATTCAACAACAACCTCAACATTGAAAAACAACAACAACCTCAACATTGAAAAACAACAACAAATTCAACAACAACCTCAACATTGAAAAACAACAACAACCTCAACATTGAAAAACACCAACAAATTCAACAACAACCTCAACATTGAAAAACAACAACAAACTCAACATTGAAAAACACCAACAAATTCAACAACAACCTCAACATAGAAAAACAACAACAACCTCAACATTGAAAAACACCAACAAATTCAAGAACAACCTCAAAATTGAAAAACACCAACAAATTCAACAACAACCTCAACATTGAAAAACAACAACAACCTCAACATTGAAAAACACCAACAAATTCAACAACAACTTCAACATTGAAAAACAACAACAAATTCAACGACAACCTCGAAATTGAAAAACACCAACAAATACAACAACAACCTCAACATTGAAAAACAACAACAACCTCAAGATTGAAAAACACCAACAAATTCAACAACAACCTCAACATTGAAAAACAACAACAACCTCAACATTGCAAAACACCAGCAAATTCAACAACAACCTCAACATTTAAAAACACCAACAAATTGAACAACAACCTCAACATTGAAAAACAACAACAATCTCAACATTGAAAAACACCAACAAATTCAACAACAACCTCAACATTGAAAAACAACAACAACCTCAACATTGAAAAACACCAACAAATTCAACAACAACATTAACATTGAAAAACAACAACAAACTCAACAAAGAAAAACACCAACAAATTCAACAACAACCTCAACATTGAAAAACACCAACAACCTCAACATTGAAAAACACCAACAAATTCAACAACAACCTCAACGTTGAAAAACACCAACAAATTCAACAACAACCTCAACATTTAAAAACAACAACAACCTAAACATTGAAAAACACCAACAAATTCAACAACAACCTCAACATTGAAAAACAACAACAACCTCAACATTGAAAAACACCAACAAATTCAACAACAACTTCAACATTGAAAAACAACAACAACCTAAACATTGAAAAACACCAACAAATTCAACAACAACCTCAACATTGAAAAACAACAACAACCTCAACATTGAAAAACACCAACAAATTCAACAACAACCTCAACATTGAAAAACACCAACAAATTCAACAACAAGCTCAACATTGAAAAACACTAACAAATTCAACAACAACCTCGAAATTGAAAAACACCAACAAATTCAACAACAACCTCAACATTGAAAGACACCAACAAATTCAACAACAACCTCAAATTGAAAAACAACAACAACCTCAACATTGAAAAACACCAACAAATTCAACAGCAACCTCAACATTTAAAAACACCAACAATTTCAACAACAACCTCAACATTGAAAAACAACAACAATCTCAACATTGAAAAACACCAACAAATTCAACAACAACCTCAACATTGAAAAACAGCAACAACCTCAACATTGAAAAACACCAACAAATTCAACAACAACTTCAACATTGAAAAACACCAACAAATTCAACAACAACGTCGACATTGAAAAACACCATCAAATTCAACAACAACCTCAACATTGAAAAACAACAACAACTTCAACAATGAAAAACACCAACAAATTCAACAAAAACCTCAACATTGAAAACACCAACAAATTCAACAACAACCTCAACATTTAAAAACGCCAACAAATTCAACAACAACTTCCACATTGAAAAACAACAACCTCAACATTGAAAAACACCAACAAATTCAACAAAAAATTCAACATAGAAAAACACCAACTAATTCAACAACAACCCCGACATTGAAAAACACCAACAAATTCAACAACAACCTCAACTTTGAAAAACAACAGCAACCTCATCATGGAAAAAGACCAACAAATTCAACGACAACCTCAACATTGAAAAATAAAAACATCCTCAAAATTGAAAAACACCAACAAATTCAACAACAACCCCAACATTTAAAAACAACAACAACCTCAGCATTGAAAAACACCAACAAATTCAACAACAACCTCAACATTGAAAAACACCAACAATTTCAACAACAACCTCAACATTGAAAAACACCAACAAATTCAACAACAACCCCAACATTTAAAAACAACAACAACCTCAACATTGAAAAACACCAACAAATTCAACAACAACCTCAACATTGAAAAACACCAACAAATTCAACAACAACCTGAACATTGAAAAACACCAACAACCTCAACATTGAAAAGCACCAACAAATTCAACAACAACCTCAACATTGAAAAACAACAACAACCTCAACATTGAAAAACACCAACAAATTCAACAACAACCTGAACATTGAAAAACAACAACAAACTAAACATTGAAAAACACCAACAAATTCAACAACAACCTCAACATTGAAAAACAACAACAACCTCAACATTGAAAAACACCAACAAATTCAACAGCAACCTCAACATTGAAAAACACCAACAAATTCAACAACAACCTCGAAATTGAAAAACACCAAAAAATTCAACAACAAACTCAACATTGAAAAACACCAACAAATTCAACAACAACCTCAACATTGAAAAACAACAACAACCTCAACATTGAAAAACACCAACAAATTCAACAACAACCTCAACATTGAAAAGCACCAACAAATTCAACAACAACCTCAACATTGAAAAACAACAACAACCTCAACATTGAAAAACACCAACAAATTCAACAACAACCTCAACATTGAAAAACAACAACAACCTCAACATTGAAAAACAACAACAAACTCAACTTTGAAAAACACCAACAAATTCAACAACAACCTCAACATTGAAAAACAACAACACCCTCAACATTGAAAAACACCAACAAATTCAACAACAACCTCAACATTGAAAAACACCAACAAATTCAACAACAACCTCAACATTGAAAAACAACAACAACCTAAACATTGAAAAACACCAAGAAATTCAACAACAACCTCAACATTGAAAAACAACAACAACCTCAACATTGAAAAACACCAACAAATTCAACAACAACTTCAACATTGAAAAACACCAACAAATTCAACAACAACCTCGAAATTGAAAAACACCAACAGATACAACAACAACCTCAACATTGAAAAACAACAACAACCTCAACATTGAAAAACACCAACAAATTCAACAACAACCTCAACATTGAAAAACACCAACAAATTCAACAACAACCTCAACATTGAAAAACACTAACAAATTCAACAACAACCTCGAAATTGAAAAACACCAACAAATTCAACAACAAACTCAACATTGAAAAACACCAACAAATTCAACAACAAACTCAACATTGAAAAACAACAACAACCTCAACATTGAAAAACACCAACAAATTCAACAACAATCTCAACATTGAAAAGCACCAACAAATTCAACAACAACCTCAACATTGAAAAACAACAACAACCTCAACATTGAAAAACACCAACAAATTCAACAACAACCTCAACATTGAAAAACAACAACAACCTCAACATTGAAAAACACCAACAAATTCAACAACAACCTCAACATTGAAAAACAACAACAAACTCAACATTGAAAAACACCAACAAATTCAACAACAACCTCGAAATTGAAAAACACCAAAAAATTCAACAACAAACTCAACATTGAAAAACACCAACAAATTCAACAACAACCTCAACATTGAAAAACAACAACAACATCAACATTGAAAAACACCAACAAATTCAACAACAACCTCAACATTGAAAAGCACCAACAAATTCAACAACAACCTCAACGTTGAAAAACAACAACAACCTCAACATTGAAAAACACCAACAAATTCAACAACAACCTCAACATTGAAAAACAACAACAACCTCAACATTGAAAAACAACAACAACCTCAACATTGAAAAACACCAACAAATTCAACAACAACCTCAACATTGAAAAACAACAACAACCTCAACATTGAAAAACAACAACAAACTCAACATTGAAAAACAACAACAACCTAAACATTGAAAAACACCAAGAAATTCAACAACAACCTCAACATTGAAAAACAACAACAACCTCAACATTGAAAAACACCAACAAATTCAACAACAACTTCAACATTGAAAAACACCAACAAATTCAACAACAACCTCGAAATTGAAAAACACCAACAAATACAACAACAACCTCAACATTGAAAAACAACAACAACCTCAACATTGAAAAACACCAACAAATTCAACAACAACCTCAACATTGAAAAACACCAACAAATTCAACAGCAACCTCAACATTGAAAAACACCAACAAACTCAACAACAACCTCAACAAAGAAAAACAACAACAACCTCAACGTTGAAAAACACCAACAAATTCAACAACAACCTCAACATTGAAAAACAACAACAACCTCAACATTGAAAAACACCAACAAATTCAACAACAACCTTAACATTGAAAAACAACAACAAACTCAACATTGAAAAACACCAACAAATTCAACAACAACCTCAACATTGAAAAACAACAACAACCTCAACATTGAAAAACACCAACAAATTCAACAACAACCTCAACGTTGAAAAACACCAACAAATTCAACAACAACCTCAACATTGAAAAACAACAACAACCTAAACATTGAAAAACACCAACAAATTCAACAACAACCCCAACATTGAAAAACAACAACAACCTCAGCATTGAAAAACAACAACAAATTCAACAACAACCTCAACATTGAAAAACACCAACAAATTCAACAACAACCTCAACATTGAAAAACACCAACAAACTCAACAACAACCTCAACATTGAAAAACAACAACAACCTCAACATTGAAAAACACCAACAAATTCAACAACAACCTCAACATTGAAAAACAGCAACAAATTCAACAACAACCTCAACATTGAAAAACACCAACAACCTCAACATTGATAGACACCAACAAATTCAACAACAACCTCAACATTGAAAAACAACAACAACCTCAACATTGAAAAACACCAACAAATTCAACAACAACCTCAACATTGAAAAACAACAACAAACTAAACATTGAAAAACACCAACAAATTCAACAACAACCTCAACATTGAAAAACAACAACAACCTCAACATTGAAAAACACCAACAAATTCAACAACAACCTGAACATTGAAAAACAACAACAAACTAAACATTGAAAAACACCAACAAATTCAACAACAACCTCGAAATTGAAAAACACCAAAAAATTCAACAACAAACTCAACATTGAAAAACACCAACAAATTCAACAACAACCTCAACATTGAAAAACAACAACAACATCAACATTGAAAAACACCAACAAATTCAACAACAACCTCAACATTGAAAAGCACCAACAAATTCAACAACAACCTCAACATTGAAAAACAACAACAACCTCAACATTGAAAAACACCAACAAATTCAACAACAACCTCAACATTGAAAAACAACAACAACCTCAACATTGAAAAACAACAACAACCTCAACATTGAAAAACACCAACAAATTCAACAACAACCTCAACATTGAAAAACAACAACAACCTCAACATTGAAAAACAACAACAAACTCAACATTGAAAAACAACAACAACCTAAACATTGAAAAACACCAAGAAATTCAACAACAACCTCAACATTGAAAAACAACAACAACCTCAACATTGAAAAACACCAACAAATTCAACAACAACTTCAACATTGAAAAACACCAACAAATTCAACAACAACCTCGAAATTGAAAAACACCAACAAATACAACAACAACCTCAACATTGAAAAACAACAACAACCTCAACATTGAAAAACACCAACAAATTCAACAACAACCTCAACATTGAAAAACACCAACAAATTCAAGAACAACCTCAACATTGAAAAACACTAACAAATTCAACAACAACCTCGAAATTGAAAAACACCAACAAATTCAACAACAAACTCAACATTGAAAAACACCAACAAATTCAACAACAAACTCAACATTGAAAAACAACAACAACCTCAACATTGAAAAACACCAACAAATTCAACAACAATCTCAACATTGAAAAGCACCAACAAATTCAACAACAACCTCAACATTGAAAAACAACAACAACCTCAACATTGAAAAACACCAACAAATTCAACAACAACCTCAACATTGAAAAACAACAACAACCTCAACATTGAAAAACACCAACAAATTCAACAACAACCTCAGCATTGAAAAACAACAACAAACTCAACATTGAAAAACACCAACAAATTCAACAACAACCTCAACATAGAAAAACAACAACAACCTCAACATTGAAAAACACCAACAAATTCAACAACAACCTCAAAATTGAAAAACACCAACAAATTCAACAACAACCTCAACATTGAAAAACAACAACAACCTCAACATTGAAAAACACCAACAAATTCAACAACAACTTCAACATTGAAAAACAACAACAAATTCAACGACAACCTCGAAATTGAAAAACACCAACAAATACAACAACAACCTCAACATTGAAAAACAACAACAACCTCAAGATTGAAAAACACCAACAAATTCAACAACAACCTCAACATTGAAAAACAACAACAACCTCAACATTGCAAAACACCAGCAAATTCAACAACAACCTCAACATTTAAAAACACCAACAAATTGAACAACAACCTCAACATTGAAAAACAACAACAATCTCAACATTGAAAAACACCAACAAATTCAACAACAACCTCAACATTGAAAAACAACAACAACCTCAACATTGAAAAACACCAACAAATTCAACAACAACCTTAACATTGAAAAACAACAACAAACTCAACAAAGAAAAACACCAACAAATTCAACAACAACCTCAACATTGAAAAACAACAACAACCTCAACATTGAAAAACACCAACAAATTCAACAACAACCTCAACGTTGAAAAACACCAACAAATTCAACAACAACCTCAACATTTAAAAACAACAACAACCTAAACATTGAAAAACACCAACAAATTCAACAACAACCTCAACATTGAAAAACAACAACAACCTCAACATTGAAAAACACCAACAAATTCAACAACAACTTCAACATTGAAAAACAACAACAACCTAAACATTGAAAAACACCAACAAATTCAACAACAACCTCAACATTGAAAAACAACAACAACCTCAACATTGAAAAACACCAACAAATTCAAGAACAACCTCAACATTGAAAAACACCAACAAATTCAACAACAAGCTCAACATTGAAAAACACTAACAAATTCAACAACAACCTCGAAATTGAAAAACACCAACAAATTCAACAACAACCTCAACATTGAAAGACACCAACAAATTCAACAACAACCTCAAATTGAAAAACAACAACAACCTCAACATTGAAAAACACCAACAAATTCAACAGCAACCTCAACATTTAAAAACACCAACAATTTCAACAACAACCTCAACATTGAAAAACAACAACAATCTCAACATTGAAAAACACCAACAAATTCAACAACAACCTCAACATTGAAAAACAGCAACAACCTCAACATTGAAAAACACCAACAAATTCAACAACAACTTCAACATTGAAAAACACCAACAAATTCAACAACAACGTCGACATTGAAAAACACCATCAAATTCAACAACAACCTCAACATTGAAAAACAACAACAACTTCAACATTGAAAAACACCAACAAATTCAACAAAAACCTCAACATTGAAAACACCAACAAATTCAACAACAACCTCAACATTTAAAAACGCCAACAAATTCAACAACAACTTCCACATTGAAAAACAACAACCTCAACATTGAAAAACACCAACAAATTCAACAAAAAATTCAACATAGAAAAACACCAACAAATTCAACAACAACCCCGACATTGAAAAACACCAACAAATTCAACAACAACCTCAACTTTGAAAAACAACAGCAACCTCATCATGGAAAAAGACCGACAAATTCAACGACAACCTCAACATTGAAAAATAAAAACATCCTCAAAATTGAAAAACACCAACAAATTCAACAACAACCCCAACATTTAAAAACAACAACAACCTCAGCATTGAAAAACACCAACAAATTCAACAACAACCTCAACATTGAAAAACACCAACAATTTCAACAACAACCTCAACATTGAAAAACACCAACAAATTCAACAACAACCCCAACATTTAAAAACAACAACAACCTCAACATTGAAAAACACCAACAAATTCAACAACAACCTCAACATTGAAAAACACCAACAAATTCAACAACAACCTGAACATTGAAAAACACCAACAACCTCAACATTGAAAAGCACCAACAAATTCAACAACAACCTCAACATTGAAAAACACCAACAAATTCAACAACAACCTGAACATTGAAAAACAACAACAAACTAAACATTGAAAAACACCAACAAATTCAACAACAACCTCAACATTGAAAAACAACAACAACCTCAACATTGAAAAACACCAACAAATTCAACAGCAACAACCTCAACATTGAAAAACACCAACAAATTCAACAACAACCTCGAAATTGAAAAACACCAAAAAATTCAACAACAAACTCAACATTGAAAAACACCAACAAATTCAACAACAACCTCAACATTGAAAAACAACAACAACCTCAACATTGAAAAACACCAACAAATTCAACAACAACCTCAACATTGAAAAGCACCAACAAATTCAACAACAACCTCAACATTGAAAAACAACAACAACCTCAACATTGAAAAACACCAACAAATTCAACAACAACCTCAACATTGAAAAACAACAACAACCTCAACATTGAAAAACAACAACAAACTCAACATTGAAAAACACCAACAAATTCAACAACAACCTCAACATTGAAAAACAACAACAACCTCAACATTGAAAAACACCAACAAATTCAACAACAACCTCAACATTGAAAAACACCAACAAATTCAACAACAACCTCAACATTGAAAAACAACAACAACCTAAACATTGAAAAACACCAAGAAATTCAACAACAACCTCAACATTGAAAAACAACAACAACCTCAACATTGAAAAACACCAACAAATTCAACAACAACTTCAACATTGAAAAACACCAACAAATTCAACAACAACCTCGAAATTGAAAAACACCAACAAATACAACAACAACCTCAACATTGAAAAACAACAACAACCTCAACATTGAAAAACACCAACAAATTCAACAACAACCTCAACATTGAAAAACACCAACAAATTCAACAACAACCTCAACATTGAAAAACACTAACAAATTCAACAACAACCTCGAAATTGAAAAACACCAACAAATTCAACAACAAACTCAACATTGAAAAACACCAACAAATTCAACAACAAACTCAACATTGAAAAACAACAACAACCTCAACATTGAAAAACACCAACAAATTCAACAACAATCTCAACATTGAAAAGCACCAACAAATTCAACAACAACCTCAACATTGAAAAACAACAACAACCTCAACATTGAAAAACACCAACAAATTCAACAACAACCTCAACATTGAAAAACAACAACAACCTCAACATTGAAAAACACCAACAAATTCAACAACAACCTCAACATTGAAAAACAACAACAAACTCAACATTGAAAAACACCAACAAATTCAACAACAACCTCAACATTGAAAAACAACAACAAGCTCAACATTGAAAAACACCAACAAATTCAACAACAACCTCGAAATTGAAAAACACCAAAAAATTCAACAACAAACTCAACATTGAAAAACACCAACAAATTCAACAACAACCTCAACATTGAAAAACAACAACAACATCAACATTGAAAAACACCAACAAATTCAACAACAACCTCAACATTGAAAAGCACCAACAAATTCAACAACAACCTCAACATTGAAAAACAACAACAACCTCAACATTGAAAAACACCAACAAATTCAACAACAACCTCAACATTGAAAAACAACAACAACCTCAACATTGAAAAACAACAACAACCTCAACATTGAAAAACACCAACAAATTCAACAACAACCTCAACATTAAAAAACAACAACAACCTCAACATTGAAAAACAACAACAAACTCAACATTGAAAAACAACAACAACCTAAACATTGAAAAACACCAAGAAATTCAACAACAACCTCAACATTGAAAAACAACAACAACCTCAACATTGAAAAACACCAACAAATTCAACAACAACTTCAACATTGAAAAACACCAACAAATTCAACAACAACCTCGAAATTGAAAAACACCAACAAATACAACAACAACCTCAACATTGAAAAACAACAACAACCTCAACATTGAAAAACACCAACAAATTCAACAACAACCTCAACATTGAAAAACACCAACAAATTCAACAACAACCTCAACATTGAAAAACACTAACAAATTCAACAACAAGCTCGAAATTGAAAAACACCAACAAATTCAACAACAAACTCAACATTGAAAAACACCAACAAATTCAACAACAAACTCAACATTGAAAAACAACAACAACCTCAACATTGAAAAACACCAACAAATTCAACAACAATCTCAACATTGAAAAGCACCAACAAATTCAACAACAACCTCAACATTGAGAAACAACAACAACCTCAAC
Organism: Isurus oxyrinchus; assembly: GCA_026770705.1. NCBI lineage: Eukaryota > Metazoa > Chordata > Chondrichthyes > Lamniformes > Lamnidae > Isurus > Isurus oxyrinchus. The sequence goes on along the minus strand of JANJGN010000104.1, from coordinate 1,360,266 downwards.
TTTGAAAAACACCAACAAATTCAACAACAACCTCAACATTGAAAAACAACAACAACCTCAACATTGAAAAACACCAACAAATTCAACAACAACCTCAACATTGAAAAACAACAACAAACTCAACATTGAAAAACACCAACAAATTCAACAACAACCTCAACATTGAAAAACAACAACAACCTCAACATTGAAAAACACCAACAAATTCAACAACAACCTCAAAATTGAAAAACACCAACAAATTCAACAACAACCTCAACATTGAAAAACAACAACAACCTCAACATTGAAAAACACCAACAAATTCAACAACAACTGCAACATTGAAAAACAACAACAAATTCAACAACAACCTCGAAATTGAAAAACACCAACAAATACAACAACAACCTCAACATTGAAAAACTACAACAACCTCAAGATTGAAAAACACCAACAAATTCAACAACAACCTCAACATTTAAAAACACCAACAAATTGAACAACAACCTCAACATTGAAAAACAACAACAATCTCAACATTGAAAAACACCAACAAATTCAACAACAACCTCAACATTGAAAAACAACAACAACCTCAACATTGAAAAACACCAACAAATTCAACAACAACCTTAACATTGAAAAACAACAACAAACTCAACATTGAAAAACACCAACAAATTCAACAACAACCTCAACATTGAAAAACAACAACAACCTCAACATTGAAAAACACCAACAAATTCAACAACAACCTCAACGTTGAAAAACACCAACAAATTCAACAACAACCTCAACATTTAAAAACAACAACAACCTAAACATTGAAAAACACCAACAAATTCAACAACAACCTCAACATTGAAAAACAACAACAACCTCAACATTGAAAAACACCAACAAATTCAACAACAACTTCAACATTGAAAAACAACAACAACCTAAACATTGAAAAACACCAACAAATTCAACAACAACCTCAACATTGAAAAACAACAACAACCTCAACATTGAAAAACACCAACAAATTCAACAACAACCTCAACATTGAAAAACACCAACAAATTCAACAACAAGCTCAACATTGAAAAACACTAACAAATTCAACAACAACCTCGAAATTGAAAAACACCAACAAATTCAACAACAACCTCAACATTGAAAGACACCAACAAATTCAACAACAACCTCAAATTGAAAAACAACAACAACCTCAACATTGAAAAACACCAACAAATTCAACAACAACCTTAACATTTAAAAACAACAACAACCTAAACATTGAAAAACACCAACAAATTCAACAACAACCTCAACATTGAAAAACAACAACAACCTCAACATTGAAAAACACCAACAAATTCAACAACAACCTCAACATTGAAAAGCACCAACAAATTCAACAACAACCTCAACATTGAAAAACAACAACAACCTCAACATTGAAAAACACCAACAAATTCAACAACAACCTCAACATTGAAAAACAACAACAACCTCAACATTGAAAAACAACAACAAACTCAACATTGAAAAACACCAACAAATTCAACAACAACCTCAACATTGAAAAACAACAACAACCTCAACATTGAAAAACACCAACAAATTCAACAACAACCTCAACATTGAAAAACACCAACAAATTCAACAACAACCTCAACATTGAAAAACAACAACAACCTAAACATTGAAAAACACCAAGAAATTCAACAACAACCTCAACATTGAAAAACAACAACAACCTCAACATTGAAAAACACCAACAAATTCAACAACAACTTCAACATTGAAAAACACCAACAAATTCAACAACAACCTCGAAATTGAAAAACACCAACAAATACAACAACAACCTCAACATTGAAAAACAACAACAACCTCAACATTGAAAAACACCAACAAATTCAACAACAACCTCAACATTGAAAAACACCAACAAATTCAACAACAACCTCAACATTGAAAAACACTAACAAATTCAACAACAACCTCGAAATTGAAAAACACCAACAAATTCAACAACAAACTCAACATTGAAAAACACCAACAAATTCAACAACAAACTCAACATTGAAAAACAACAACAACCTCAACATTGAAAAACACCAACAAATTCAACAACAATCTCAACATTGAAAAGCACCAACAAATTCAACAACAACCTCAACATTGAAAAACAACAACAACCTCAACATTGAAAAACACCAACAAATTCAACAACAACCTCAACATTGAAAAACAACAACAACCTCAACATTGAAAAACACCAACAAATTCAACAACAACCTCAACATTGAAAAACAACAACAAACTCAACATTGAAAAACACCAACAAATTCAACAACAACCTCAACATTGAAAAACAACAACAAGCTCAACATTGAAAAACACCAACAAATTCAACAACAACCTCAACATTGAAAAACACCAAAAAATTCAACAACAAACTCAACATTGAAAAACACCAACAAATTCAACAACAACCTCAACATTGAAAAACAACAACAACATCAACATTGAAAAACACCAACAAATTCAACAACAACCTCAACATTGAAAAGCACCAACAAATTCAACAACAACCTCAACATTGAAAAACAACAACAACCTCAACATTGAAAAACACCAACAAATTCAACAACAACCTCAACATTGAAAAACAACAACAACCTCAACATTGAAAAACAACAACAACCTCAACATTGAAAAACACCAACAAATTCAACAACAACCTCAACATTGAAAAACAACAACAACCTCAACATTGAAAAACAACAACAAACTCAACATTGAAAAACAACAACAACCTAAACATTGAAAAACACCAAGAAATTCAACAACAACCTCAACATTGAAAAACAACAACAACCTCAACATTGAAAAACACCAACAAATTCAACAACAACTTCAACATTGAAAAACACCAACAAATTCAACAACAACCTCGAAATTGAAAAACACCAACAAATACAACAACAACCTCAACATTGAAAAACAACAACAACCTCAACATTGAAAAACACCAACAAATTCAACAACAACCTCAACATTGAAAAACACCAACAAATTCAACAACAACCTCAACATTGAAAAACACTAACAAATTCAACAACAACCTCGAAATTGAAAAACACCAACAAATTCAACAACAAACTCAACATTGAAAAACACCAACAAATTCAACAACAAACTCAACATTGAAAAACAACAACAACCTCAACATTGAAAAACACCAACAAATTCAACAACAATCTCAACATTGAAAAGCACCAACAAATTCAACAACAACCTCAACATTGAAAAACAACAACAACCTCAACATTGAAAAACACCAACAAATTCAACAACAACCTCAACATTGAAAAACAACAACAACCTCAACATTGAAAAACACCAACAAATTCAACAACAACCTCAACATTGAAAAACAACAACAAACTCAACATTGAAAAACACCAACAAATTCAACAACAACCTCAACATTGAAAAACAACAACAACCTCAACATTGAAAAACACCAACAAATTCAACAACAACCTCAAAATTGAAAAACACCAACAAATTCAACAACAACCTCAACATTGAAAAACAACAACAACCTCAACATTGAAAAACACCAACAAATTCAACAACAACTGCAACATTGAAAAACAACAACAAATTCAACAACAACCTCGAAATTGAAAAACACCAACAAATACAACAACAACCTCAACATTGAAAAACAACAACAACCTCAAAATTGAAAAACACCAACAAATTCAACAACAACCTCAACATTTAAAAACACCAACAAATTGAACAACAACCTCAACATTGAAAAACAACAACAATCTCAACATTGAAAAACACCAACAAATTCAACAACAACCTCAACATTGAAAAACAACAACAACCTCAACATTGAAAAACACCAACAAATTCAACAACAACCTTAACATTGAAAAACAACAACAAACTCAACATTGAAAAACACCAACAAATTCAACAACAACCTCAACATTGAAAAACAACAACAACCTCAACATTGAAAAACACCAACAAATTCAACAACAACCTCAACGTTGAAAAACACCAACAAATTCAACAACAACCTCAACATTTAAAAACAACAACAACCTAAACATTGAAAAACACCAACAAATTCAACAACAACCTCAACATTGAAAAACAACAACAACCTCAACATTGAAAAACACCAACAAATTCAACAACAACTTCAACATTGAAAAACAACAACAACCTAAACATTGAAAAACACCAACAAATTCAACAACAACCTCAACATTGAAAAACAACAACAACGTCAACATTGAAAAACACCAACAAATTCAACAACAACCTCAACATTGAAAAACACGAACAAATTCAACAACAAGCTCAACATTGAAAAACACTAACAAATTCAACAACAACCTCGAAATTGAAAAACACCAACAAATTCAACAACAACCTCAACATTGAAAGACACCAACAAATTCAACAACAACCTCAAATTGAAAAACAACAACAACCTCAACATTGAAAAACACCAACAAATTCAACAACAACCTTAACATTTAAAAACAACAACAACCTAAACATTGAAAAACACCAACAAATTCAACAACAACCTCAACATTGAAAAACAACAACAACCTCAACATTGAAAAACACCAACAAATTCAACAACAACTTCAACATTGAAAAACAACAACAACCTAAACATTGAAAAACACCAACAAATTCAACAACAACCTCAACATTGAAAAACAACAACAACCTCAACATTGAAAAACACCAACAAATTCAACAACAACCTCAACATTGAAAAACACCAACAAATTCAACAACAAGCTCAACATTGAAAAACACTAACAAATTCAACAACAACCTCGAAATTGAAAAACACCAACAAATTCAACAACAACCTCAACATTGAAAGACACCAACAAATTCAACAACAACCTCAAATTGAAAAACAACAACAACCTCAACATTGAAAAACACCAACAAATTCAACAGCAACCTCAACATTTAAAAACACCAACAATTTCAACAACAACCTCAACATTGAAAAACAACAACAATCTCAACATTGAAAAACACCAACAAATTCAACAACAACCTCAACATTGAAAAACAGCAACAACCTCAACATTGAAAAACACCAACAAATTCAACAACAACTTCAACATTGAAAAACACCAACAAATTCAACAACAACGTCGACATTGAAAAACACCATCAAATTCAACAACAACCTCAACATTGAAAAACAACAACAACTTCAACATTGAAAAACACCAACAAATTCAACAAAAACCTCAACATTGAAAACACCAACAAATTCAACAACAACCTCAACATTTAAAAACGCCAACAAATTCAACAACAACTTCCACATTGAAAAACAACAACCTCAACATTGAAAAACAACAACAACCTCAACATTGAAAAACAACAACAACCTCAACATTGAAAAACACCAACAAATTCAACAACAACCTCAACATTGAAAAACAACAACAACCTCAACATTGAAAAACAACAACAAACTCAACATTGAAAAACAACAACAACCTAAACATTGAAAAACACCAAGAAATTCAACAACAACCTCAACATTGAAAAACAACAACAACCTCAACATTGAAAAACACCAACAAATTCAACAACAACTTCAACATTGAAAAACACCAACAAATTCAACAACAACCTCGAAATTGAAAAACACCAACAAATACAACAACAACCTCAACATTGAAAAACAACAACAACCTCAACATTGAAAAACACCAACAAATTCAACAACAACCTCAACATTGAAAAACACCAACAAATTCAACAACAACCTCAACATTGAAAAACACTAACAAATTCAACAACAACCTCGAAATTGAAAAACACCAACAAATTCAACAACAAACTCAACATTGAAAAACACCAACAAATTCAACAACAAACTCAACATTGAAAAACAACAACAACCTCAACATTGAAAAACACCAACAAATTCAACAACAATCTCAACATTGAAAAGCACCAACAAATTCAACAACAACCTCAACATTGAAAAACAACAACAACCTCAACATTGAAAAACACCAACAAATTCAACAACAACCTCAACATTGAAAAACAACAACAACCTCAACATTGAAAAACACCAACAAATTCAACAACAACCTCAACATTGAAAAACAACAACAAACTCAACATTGAAAAACACCAACAAATTCAACAACAACCTCAACATTGAAAAACAACAACAACCTCAACATTGAAAAACACCAACAAATTCAACAACAACCTCAAAATTGAAAAACACCAACAAATTCAACAACAACCTCAACATTGAAAAACAACAACAACCTCAACATTGAAAAACACCAACAAATTCAACAACAACTGCAACATTGAAAAACAACAACAAATTCAACAACAACCTCGAAATTGAAAAACACCAACAAATACAACAACAACCTCAACATTGAAAAACAAAAACAACCTCAAGATTGAAAAACACCGACAAATTCAACAACAACCTCAACATTTAAAAACACCAACAAATTGAACAACAACCTCAACATTGAAAAACAACAACAATCTCAACATTGAAAAACACCAACAAATTCAACAACAACCTCAACATTGAAAAACAACAACAACCTCAACATTGAAAAACACCAACAAATTCAACAACAACCTTAACATTGAAAAACAACAACAAACTCAACATTGAAAAACACCAACAAATTCAACAACAACCTCAACATTGAAAAACAACAACAACCTCAACATTGAAAAACACCAACAAATTCAACAACAACCTCAACGTTGAAAAACACCAACAAATTCAACAACAACCTCAACATTTAAAAACAACAACAACCTAAACATTGAAAAACACCAACAAATTCAACAACAACCTCAACATTGAAAAACAACAACAACCTCAACATTGAAAAACACCAACAAATTCAACAACAACTTCAACATTGAAAAACAACAACAACCTAAACATTGAAAAACACCAACAAATTCAACAACAACCTCAACATTGAAAAACAACAACAACCTCAACATTGAAAAACACCAACAAATTCAACAACAACCTCAACATTGAAAAACACCAACAAATTCAACAACAAGCTCAACATTGAAAAACACTAACAAATTCAACAACAACCTCGAAATTGAAAAACACCAACAAATTCAACAACAACCTCAACATTGAAAGACACCAACAAATTCAACAACAACCTCAAATTGAAAAACAACAACAACCTCAAGATTGAAAAACACCGACAAATTCAACAAAAACCTCAACATTTAAAAACACCAACAAATTGAACAACAACCTCAACATTGAAAAACAACAACAATCTCAACATTGAAAAACACCAACAAATTCAACAACAACCTCAACATTGAAAAACAACAACAACCTCAACATTGAAAAACACCAACAAATTCAACAACAACCTTAACATTGAAAAACAACAACAAACTCAACATTGAAAAACACCAACAAATTCAACAACAACCTCAACATTGAAAAACAACAACAACCTCAACATTGAAAAACACCAACAAATTCAACAACAACCTCAACGTTGAAAAACACCAACAAATTCAACAACAACCTCAACATTTAAAAACAACAACAACCTAAACATTGAAAAACACCAACAAATTCAACAACAACCTCAACATTGAAAAACAACAACAACCTCAACATTGAAAAACACCAACAAATTCAACAACAACTTCAACATTGAAAAACAACAACAACCTAAACATTGAAAAACACCAACAAATTCAACAACAACCTCAACATTGAAAAACAACAACAACCTCAACATTGAAAAACACCAACAAATTCAACAACAACCTCAACATTGAAAAACACCAACAAATTCAACAACAAGCTCAACATTGAAAAACACTAACAAATTCAACAACAACCTCGAAATTGAAAAACACCAACAAATTCAACAACAACCTCAACATTGAAAGACACCAACAAATTCAACAACAACCTCAAATTGAAAAACAACAACAACCTCAACATTGAAAAACACCAACAAATTCAACAACAACCTTAACATTTAAAAACAACAACAACCTAAACATTGAAAAACACCAACAAATTCAACAACAACCTCAACATTGAAAAACAACAACAACCTCAACATTGAAAAACACCAACAAATTCAACAACAACTTCAACATTGAAAAACAACAACAACCTAAACATTGAAAAACACCAACAAATTCAACAACAACTTCAACATTGAAAAACAACAACAACCTCAACATTGAAAAACACCAACAAATTCAACAACAACCTCAACATTGAAAAACACCAACAAATTCAACAACAAGCTCAACATTGAAAAACACTAACAAATTCAACAACAACCTCGAAATTGAAAAACACCAACAAATTCAACAACAACCTCAACATTGAAAGACACCAACAAATTCAACAACAACCTCAAATTGAAAAACAACAACAACCTCAACATTGAAAAACACCAACAAATTCAACAGCAACCTCAACATTTAAAAACACCAACAATTTCAACAACAACCTCAACATTGAAAAACAACAACAATCTCAACATTGAAAAACACCAACAAATTCAACAACAACCTCAACATTGAAAAACAGCAACAACCTCAACATTGAAAAACACCAACAAATTCAACAACAACTTCAACATTGAAAAACACCAACAAATTCAACAACAACGTCGACATTGAAAAACACCATCAAATTCAACAACAACCTCAACATTGAAAAACAACAACAACTTCAACATTGAAAAACACCAACAAATTCAACAAAAACCTCAACATTGAAAACACCAACAAATTCAACAACAACCTCAACATTTAAAAACGCCAACAAATTCAACAACAACTTCCACATTGAAAAACAACAACCTCAACATTGAAAAACAGCAACAAATTCAACAAAAAATTCAACATAGAAAAACACCAACAAATTCAACAACAACCCCGACATTGAAAAACACCAACAAATTCAACAACAACCTCAACTTTGAAAAACAACAGCAACCTCATCATGGAAAAAGACCAACAAATTCAACGACAACCTCAACATTGAAAAATAAAAACATCCTCAAATTGAAAAACACCAACAAATTCAACAACAATCCCAACATTTAAAAACAACAACAACCTCAGCATTGAAAAACACCAACAAATTCAACAACAACCTCAACATTGAAAAACACCAACAATTTCAACAACAACCTCAACATTGAAAAACACCAACAAACTCAACAACAACCTCAACATTGAAAAACAACAACAACCTCAACATTGAAAAACACCAACAAATTCAACAACAACCTCAACATTGAAAAACACCAACAAATTCAACAACAACCTGAACATTGAAAAACACCAACAACCTCAACATTGAAAAGCACCAACAAATTCAACAACAACCTCAACATTGAAAAACAACAACAACCTCAACATTGAAAAACACCAACAAATTCAACAACAACCTGAACATTGAAAAACAACAACAAACTAAACATTGAAAAACACCAACAAATTCAACAACAACCTCAACATTGAAAAGCAACAACAACCTCAACATTGAAAAACACCAACAAATTCAACAGCAACTTCAACATTGAAAAACACCAACAAATTCAACAACAACCTCGAAATTGAAAAACACCAAAAAATTCAACAACAAACTCAACATTGAAAAACAACAACAAATTCAACAACAACCTCAACATTGAAAAACAACAACAACCTCAACATTGAAAAACACCAACAAATTCAACAACAACCTCAACATTGAAAAGCACCAACAAATTCAACAACAACCTCAACATTGAAAAACAACAACAACCTCAACATTGAAAAACACCAACAAATTCAACAACAACCTCAACATTGAAAAACAACAACAACCTCAACATTGAAAAACAACAACAAACTCAACATTGAAAAACACCAACAAATTCAACAACAACCTCAACATTGAAAAACAACAACAACCTCAACATTGAAAAGCACCAACAAATTCAACAACAACCTCAACATTGAAAAACACCAACAAATTCAACAACAACCTCAACATTGAAAAACAACAACAACCTAAACATTGAAAAACACCAAGAAATTCAACAACAACCTCAACATTGAAAAACAACAACAACCTCAACATTGAAAAACACCAACAAATTCAACAACAACTTCAACATTGAAAAACACCAACAAATTCAACAACAACCTCGAAATTGAAAAACACCAACAAATACAACAACAACCTCAACATTGAAAAACAACAACAAACTCAACATTGAAAAACACCAACAAATTCAACAACAACCTCAACATTGAAAAACACCAACAAATTCAACAACAACCTCAACATTGAAAAACACTAACAAATTCAACAACAACCTCGAAATTGAAAAACACCAACAAATTCAACAACAAACTCAACATTGAAAAACACCAACAAATTCAACAACAAACTCAACATTGAAAAACAACAACAACCTCAACATTGAAAAACACCAACAAATTCAACAACAATCTCAACATTGAAAAGCACCAACAAATTCAACAACAACCTCAACATTGAAAAACAACAACAACCTCAACATTGAAAAACACCAACAAATTCAACAACAACCTCAACATTGAAAAACAACAACAACCTCAACATTGAAAAACACCAACAAATTCAACAACAACCTCAACATTGAAAAACAACAACAAACTCAACATTGAAAAACACCAACAAATTCAACAACAACCTCAACATTGAAAAACAACAACAACCTCAACATTGAAAAACACCAACAAATTCAACAACAACCTCGAAATTGAAAAACACCAAAAAATTCAACAACAAACTCAACATTGAAAAACACCAACAAATTCAACAACAACCTCAACATTGAAAAACAACAACAACATCAACATTGAAAAACACCAACAAATTCAACAACAACCTCAACATTGAAAAGCACCAACAAATTCAACAACAACCTCAACATTGAAAAACAACAACAACCTCAACATTGAAAAACACCAACAAATTCAACAACAAACTCAACATTGAAAAACAACAACAACCTCAACATTGAAAAACAACAACAACCTCAACATTGAAAAACACCAACAAATTCAACAACAACCTCAACATTGAAAAACAACAACAACCTCAACATTGAAAAACAACAACAAACTCAACATTGAAAAACAACAACAACCTAAACATTGAAAAACACCAAGAAATTCAACAACAACCTCAACATTGAAAAACAACAACAACCTCAACATTGAAAAACACCAACAAATTCAACAACAACTTCAACATTGAAAAACACCAACAAATTCAACAACAACCTCGAAATTGAAAAACACCAACAAATACAACAACAACCTCAACATTGAAAAACAACAACAACCTCAACATTGAAAAACACCAACAAATTCAACAACAACCTCAACATTGAAAAACACCAACAAATTCAACAACAACCTCAACATTGAAAAACACTAACAAATTCAACAACAACCTCGAAATTGAAAAACACCAACAAATTCAACAACAAACTCAACATTGAAAAACACCAACAAATTCAACAACAAACTCAACATTGAAAAACAACAACAACCTCAACATTGAAAAACACCAACAAATTCAACAACAATCTCAACATTGAAAAGCACCAACAAATTCAACAACAACCTCAACATTGAAAAACAACAACAACCTCAACATTGAAAAACACCAACAAATTCAACAACAACCTCAACATTGAAAAACAACAACAACCTCAACATTGAAAAACACCAACAAATTCAACAACAACCTCAACATTGAAAAACAACAACAAACTCAACATTGAAAAACACCAACAAATTCAACAACAACCTCAACATTGAAAAACAACAACAACCTCAACATTGAAAAACACCAACAAATTCAACAACAACCTCAAAATTGAAAAACACCAACAAATTCAACAACAACCTCAACATTGAAAAACAACAACAACCTCAACATTGAAAAACACCAACAAATTCAACAACAACTTCAACATTGAAAAACAACAACAAATTCAACAACAACCTCGAAATTGAAAAACACCAACAAATACAACAACAACCTCAACATTGAAAAACAACAACAACCTCAAGATTGAAAAACACCAACAAATTCAACAACAACCTCAACATTTAAAAACACCAACAAATTGAACAACAACCTCAACATTGAAAAACAACAACAATCTCAACATTGAAAAACACCAACAAATTCAACAACAACCTCAACATTGAAAAACAACAACAACCTCAACATTGAAAAACACCAACAAATTCAACAACAACCTTAACATTGAAAAACAACAACAAACTCAACATTGAAAAACACCAACAAAGTCAACAACAACCTCAACATTGAAAAACAACAACAACCTCAACATTGAAAAACACCAAAAAATTCAACAACAACCTCAACGTTGAAAAACACCAACAAATTCAACAACAACCTCAACATTTAAAAACAACAACAACCTAAACATTGAAAAACACCAACAAATTCAACAACAACCTCAACATTGAAAAACAACAACAACCTCAACATTGAAAAACACCAACAAATTCAACAACAACTTCAACATTGAAAAACAACAACAACCTAAACATTGAAAAACACCAACAAATTCAACAACAACCTCAACATTGAAAAACAACAACAACCTCAACATTGAAAAACACCAACAAATTCAACAACAACCTCAACATTGAAAAACACCAACAAATTCAACAACAAGCTCAACATTGAAAAACGCTAACAAATTCAACAACAACCTCGAAATTGAAAAACACCAACAAATTCAACAACAACCTCAACATTGAAAGACACCAACAAATTCAACAACAACCTCAAATTGAAAAACAACAACAACCTCAACATTGAAAAACACCAACAAATTCAACAGCAACCTCAACATTTAAAAACACCAACAATTTCAACAACAACCTCAACATTGAAAAACAACAACAATCTCAACATTGAAAAACACCAACAAATTCAACAACAACCTCAACATTGAAAAACAGCAACAACCTCAACATTGAAAAACACCAACAAATTCAACAACAACTTCAACATTGAAAAACACCAACAAATTCAACAACAACGTCGACATTGAAAAACACCATCAAATTCAACAACAACCTCAACATTGAAAAACAACAACAACTTCAACATTGAAAAACACCAACAAATTCAACAAAAACCTCAACATTGAAAACACCAACAAATTCAACAACAACCTCAACATTTAAAAACGCCAACAAATTCAACAACAACTTCCACATTGAAAAACAACCTCAACATTGAAAAACACCAACAAATTCAACAAAAAATTCAACATAGAAAAACACCAACAAATTCAACAACAACCCCGACATTGAAAAACACCAACAAATTCAACAACAACCTCAACTTTGAAAAACAACAGCTACCTCATCATGGAAAAAGACCAACAAATTCAACGACAACCTCAACATTGAAAAATAAAAACATCCTCAAAATTGAAAAACACCAACAAATTCAACAACAACCCCAACATTTAAAAACAACAACAACCTCAGCATTGAAAAACACCAACAAATTCAACAACAACCTCAACATTGAAAAACACCAACAATTTCAACAACAACCTCAACATTGAAAAACACCAACAAACTCAACAACAACCTCAACATTGAAAAACAACAACAACCTCAACATTGAAAAACACCAACAAATTCAACAACAACCTCAACATTGAAAAACACCAACAAATTCAACAACAACCTGAACATTGAAAAACACCAACAACCTCAACATTGAAAAGCACCAACAAATTCAACAACAACCTCAACATTGAAAAACAACAACAACCTCAACATTGAAAAACACCAACAAATTCAACAACAACCTGAACATTGAAAAACAACAACAAACTAAACATTGAAAAACACCAACAAATTCAACAACAACCTCAACATTGAAAAACAACAACAACCTCAACATTGAAAAACACCAACAAATTCAACAGCAACCTCAACATTGAAAAACACCAACAAATTCAACAACAACCTCGAAATTGAAAAACACCAAAAAATTCAACAACAAACTCAACATTGAAAAACACCAACAAATTCAACAACAACCTCAACATTGAAAAACAACAACAACCTCAACATTGAAAAACACCAACAAATTCAACAACAACCTCAACATTGAAAAGCACCAACAAATTCAACAACAACCTCAACATTGAAAAACAACAACAACCTCAACATTGAAAAACACCAACAAATTCAACAACAACCTCAACATTGAAAAACAACAACAACCTCAACATTGAAAAACAACAACAAACTCAACATTGAAAAACACCAACAAATTCAACAACAACCTCAACATTGAAAAACAACAACAACCTCAACATTGAAAAACACCAACAAATTCAACAACAACCTCAACATTGAAAAACACCAACAAATTCAACAACAACCTCAACATTGAAAAACAACAACAACCTAAACATTGAAAAACACCAAGAAATTCAACAACAACCTCAACATTGAAAAACAACAACAACCTCAACATTGAAAAACACCAACAAATTCAACAACAACTTCAACATTGAAAAACACCAACAAATTCAACAACAACCTCGAAATTGAAAAACACCAACAAATACAACAACAACCTCAACATTGAAAAACAACAACAACCTCAACATTGAAAAACACCAACAAACTCAACAACAACCTCAACATTGAAAAACACCAACAAATTCAACAACAACCTCAACATTGAAAAACACCAACAAATTCAACAACAAACTCAACATTGAAAAACACCAACAAATTCAACAACAAACTCAACATTGAAAAACAACAACAACCTCAACATTGAAAAACACCAACAAATTCAACAACAACCTCAACATTGAAAAACACCAACAAATTCAACAACAATCTCAACATTGAAAAGCACCAACAAATTCAACAACAACCTCAACATTGAAAAACAACAACAACCTCAACATTGAAAAACACCAACAAATTCAACAACAACCTCAACATTGAAAAACAACAACAACCTCAACATTGAAAAACACCAACAAATTCAACAACAACCTCAACATTGAAAAACAACAACAAACTCAACATTGAAAAACACCAACAAATTCAACAACAACCTCAACATTGAAAAACAACAACAACCTCAACATTGAAAAACACCAACAAATTCAACAACAACCTCAACATTGAAAAACACCAACAAATTCAACAACAACCTCAACATTGAAAAACAACAACAACCTCAACATTGAAAAACACCAACAAATTCAACAACAACTTCAACATTGAAAAACAACAACAAATTCAACAACAACCTCGAAATTGAAAAACACCAACAAATACAACAACAACCTCAACATTGAAAAACAACAACAACCTCAAGATTGAAAAACACCAACAAATTCAACAACAACCTCAACATTGAAAAACAACAACAACCTCAACATTGCAAAACACCAGCAAATTCAACAACAACCTCAACATTTAAAAACACCAACAAATTGAACAACAACCTCAACATTGAAAAACAACAACAATCTCAACATTGAAAAACACCAACAAATTCAACAACAACCTCAACATTGAAAAACAACAACAACCTCAACATTGAAAAACACCAACAAATTCAACAACAACCTTAACATTGAAAAACAACAACAAACTCAACATTGAAAAACACCAACAAATTCAACAACAACCTCAACATTGAAAAACAACAACAACCTCAACATTGAAAAACACCAACAAATTCAACAACAACCTCAACGTTGAAAAACACCAACAAATTCAACAACAACCTCAACATTGAAAAACAACAACAACCTAAAAATTGAAAAACACCAACAAATTCAACAACAACCTCAACATTGAAAAACAACAACAACCTCAACATTGAAAAACACCAACAAATTCAACAACAACCTCAACATTGAAAAACACCAACAAATTCAGCAACAACCTCAGCATTGAAAAACAACAACAACCTCAACTTTGAAAAACACCAACAAATTCAACAACAACCTCAACGTTGAAAAACAACAACAACCTCAACATTGAAAAACACCAACAATTTCAACAACAACTTCAACATTGAAAAACAACAACAAATTCAACAACAACCTCATCATGGAAAAACACCAACAAATACAACAACAACCTCAACATTGAAAAACAACAACAACCTCAACATTGAAAAACACCAACAAATTCAACAACAACCTCAACATTGAAAAACAACAACAACCTCAACATTGCAAAACACCAGCAAATTCAACAACAACCTCAACATTTAAAAACACCAACAAATTCAACAACAACCTCAACATTGAAAAACAACAACAATCTCAACATTGAAAAACACCAACAAATTCAACAACAACCTCAACATTGAAAAACAACAACAACCTCCATATTGAAAAACACCAACAAATTCAACAACAACCTCGACATTGAAAAACACCCTCAAATTCAAAATCAACCTCAACATTTAAAAACACGAACAACCTCAAAATTGAAAAACCACCAACAAATTCAACAACAACCTCAACATTTAAAAACAACAACAACCTCAACATTGAAAAACACCAACAAATTCAACAACAACCTCAACATTGAAAAACACCAACAAATTCAACAACAACCTCAACATTGAAAAACACCAACAAACTCAACCACAACCTCAACATTGAAAAATAACAACAACCTCAACATTGAAAAACACCAACAAATTCAACAACAACCTCAACATTGAAAAACACCAACAAATTCAACAACAACCTCAACATTGAAAAACACCAACCAATTCAACAACAACCTCAACATTGAAAAATAACAACAACCTCAACATTGAAAAACACCAACAAATTCAACAACAACCTCAACATTGAAAAACACCAACAAATTCAACAACAACCTCAACATTGAAAAACACCAACAAATTCAACAACAACCTCAACATTGAAAAACACCAACAAATTCAACAACAACTTCAACATTGAAAAACACCAACAAATTCAACAACAACCTCAACATTTAAAAACGCCAACAAATTCAACAACAACCTCAACATGGAAAAACTACAACCTCAACATTGAAAAACACCAACAAATTCAAAAAAAAATTCAACATAGAAAAACACCAACAAATTCAACAACAACCCCGACATTGAAAAGCACCAACAAATTCAACAACAACCTCAACTTTGAAAAACAACAACAACCTCATCATGGAAAAACACCAACAAATTCAACAACAAACTCAACATTGAAAAACAACAACATCCTCAAAATTGAAAAACACCAACAATTTCAACAACAACCCCAACATTTAAAAACAACAACAACCTCAGCATTGAAAAACAACAACAAATTCAACAACAACCTCAACATTGAAAAACACCAACAAATTCAACAACAACCTCAACATTGAAAAACACCAACAAACTCAACAACAACCTCAACATTGAAAAACAACAACAACCTCAACATTGAAAAATACCAACAAATTCAACAACAACCTCAACATTGAAAAACAGCAACAAATTCAACAACAACCTCAACCTTGAAAAACACCAACAACCTCAACATTGATAAACACCAACAAATTCAACAACAACCTCAACATTGAAAAACAACAACAACCTCAACATTGAAAAACACCAACAAATTCAACAACAACCTCAACATTGAAAAACAACAACAAACTAAACATTGAAAAACACCAACAAATTCAACAACAACCTCAACATTGAAAAACAACAACAACCTCAGCATTGAAAAACACCAACAAATTCAACAACAACCTCAACATTGAAAAACACCAACAAATTCAACAACAACCTCGAAATTGAAAAACACCAACAAATTCAACAACAAACTCAACATTGAAAAACGCCAACAAATTCAACAACAACCTCTACATTGAAAAACAACAACAACCTCAACATTGAAAAACACCAACAAATTCAACAACAACCTCAACATTGAAAAGCACCAACAAATTCAACAACAACGTCAACATTGAAAAACAACAAGAACCTCAACATTGAAAAACACCAACAAATTCAACAATAACCTCAACATTGAAAAACAACAACAACCTCAACATTGAAAAACGCCAACAAATTCAACAACAACCTCAACATTGAAAAAGAACAACAAACTCAACATTGAAAAACACCAACAAATTCAACAACAACCTCAACATTGAAAAACAACAACAACCTCAACATTGAAAAACACCAACAAATTCAACAACAACCTCAACATTGAAAAACACCAACAAATTCAACAACAACCTCAACATTGAAAAACAACAACAACCTAAACATTGAAAAACACCAACAAATTCAACAACAACCTCAACATTGAAAAACAACAACAACCTCAACATTGAAAAACACCAACAAATTCAACAACAACCTCAGCATTGCAAAACACCAACAAATTCAACAACAACCTCAACATTGAAAAAGAATAACCTCAACATTGAAAAACACCAACAAATTCAACAACAACCTCAACATTGAAAAACACCAACAAATTCAACAACAACCTCAGCATTGAAAAACAACAACAACCTCAACATTGAAAAACACCAACAAATTCAACAACAACCTCAACATTGAAAAACAACAATAACCTCAACATTGAAAAACACCAACAAATTCTACAACAACTTCAACATTGAAAAAGACCAACAAATTCAACAACAACCTCGAAATTAAAAAACACCAACAAATACAACAACAACCTCAACATTGAAAAACAACAACAACCTCAACATTGAAAAACACCAACAAATTGA
This sequence comes from Isurus oxyrinchus, assembly GCA_026770705.1. Lineage (NCBI taxonomy): Eukaryota > Metazoa > Chordata > Chondrichthyes > Lamniformes > Lamnidae > Isurus > Isurus oxyrinchus. The sequence continues at coordinate 1,341,330 of JANJGN010000104.1, read as the reverse complement.
ACAACAACCTCAACATTGAAAAACAGCAACAAATTCAACAACAACCTCAACATTGAAAAACACTAACAAATTCAACAACAACCTCGAAATTGAAAAACACCAACAAATTCAACAACAAACTCAACATTGAAATACACCAACAAATTCAACAACAAACTCAACATTGAAAAAAACAACAACCTCAACATTGAAAAACACCAACAAATTCAACAACAACCTCAACATTGAAAAACACCAACAAATTCAACAACAAAAAAACACCAACAAATTCAACAACCTCAACATTGAAAAACAACAACAACCTCAACATTGAAAAACACCAACAAATTCAACAGCAACCTCAACATTGAAAAACAACAACAACCTCAACATTGAAAAACACCAACAAATTCAACAACAACCTCAACATTGAAAAACAACAACAACCTCAACATTGAAAAACACCAACAAATTCAACAACAACCTCAACATTGAAAAACACCAACAAATTCAACAACAAAAAAACACCAACAAATTCAACAACCTCAACATTGAAAAACAACAACAACCTCAACATTGAAAAACACCAACAAATTCAACAACAACCTCAACATTGAAAAACACCAAAAAATTCAACAACAACCTCAACATTGAAAAACAACAACAACCTCAACATTGAAAAACACCAACAAATTCAACAACAACTTCAACATTGAGAAACAACAACAGATTCAACAACAACCTCGAAATTGAAAAACACCAACAAATACAACAACAACCTCAACATTGAAAAACAACAACAACCTCAACATTGAAAAACACCAACAAATTCAACAACAACCTCAACATTGAAAAACAACAACAACCTCAACATTGCAAAACACCAGCAAATTCAACAACAACCTCAACATTTAAAAACACCAACAAATTGAACAACAACCTCAACATTGAAAAACAACAACAATCTCAACATTGAAAAACACCAACAAATTCAACAACAACCTCAACATTGAAAAACAACAACAACCTCAACATTGAAAAACACCAACAAATTAAACAACAACCTCGATATTGAAAAACACCCTCAAATTCAAAATCAACCTCAACATTGAAAAACACCAAAAACCTCAAAATTGAAAAAACACCAACAAATTCAACAACAACCTCAACATTTAAAAACAACAACAACCTCAACATTGAAAAACACCAACAAATTCAACAACAACCTCAACATTGAAAAACACCAACAAATTCAACAGCAACCTCAACATTGAAAAACACCAACAAACTCAACAACAACCTCAACAAAGAAAAACAACAACAACCTCAACGTTGAAAAACACCAACAAATTCAACAACAACCTCAACATTGAAAAACAACAACAACCTCAACATTGAAAAACACCAACAAATTCAACAACAACCTTAACATTGAAAAACAGCAACAAACTCAACATTGAAAAACACCAACAAATTCAACAACAACCTCAACATTGAAAAACAGCAACAACCTCAACATTGAAAAACACCAACAAATTCAACAACAACCTCAACGTTGAAAAACACCAACAAATTCAACAACGACCTCAACATTGAAAAACAACAACAACCTAAACATTGAAAAACACCAACAAATTCAACAACAACCCCAACATTTAAAAACAACAACAACCTCAGCATTGAAAAACAACAACAAATTCAACAACAACCTCAACATTGAAAAACACCAACAAATTCAACAACAACCTCAACATTGAAAAACACCAACAAACTCAACAACAACCTCAACATTGAAAAACAACAACAACCTCAACATTGAAAAACACCAACAAATTCAACAACAACCTCAACATTGAAAAACAGCAACAAATTCAACAACAACCTCAACATTGAAAAACACCAACAACCTCAACATTGATAAACACCAACAAATTCAACAACAACCTCAACATTGAAAAACAACAACAACCTCAACATTGAAAAACACCAACAAATTCAACAACAACCTCAACATTGAAAAACAACAACAAACTAAACATTGAAAAACACCAACAAATTCAACAACAACCTCAACATTGAAAAACAACAACAACCTCAGCATTGAAAAACACCAACAAATTCAACAACAACCTCAACATTGAAAAACACCAACAAATTCAACAACAACCTCAACATTGAAAAACACCAACAAATTCAACAACAACCTCGAAATTGAAAAACACCAACAAATTCAACAACAAACTTAACATTGAAAAACGCCAACAAATTCAACAACAACCTCTACATTGAAAAACAACAACAACCTCAACATTGAAAAACACCAACAAATTCAACAACAACCTCAACATTGAAAAGCACCAACAAATTCAACAACAACCTCAACATTGAAAAACAACAAGAACCTCAACATTGAAAAACACCAACAAATTCAACAATAACCTCAACATTGAAAAACAACAACAACCTCAACATTGAAAAACGCCAACAAATTCAACAACAACCTCAACATTGAAAAACAACAACAAACTCAACATTGAAAAACACCAACAAATTCAACAACAACCTCAACATTGAAAAACAGCAACAACCTCAACATTGAAAAACACCAACAAATTCAACAACAACCTCAACGTTTAAAAACACCAACAAATTCAACAACAACCTCAACATTGAAAAACAACAACAACCTAAACATTGAAAAACACCAACAAATTCAACAACAACCCCAACATTTAAAAACAACAACAACCTCAGCATTGAAAAACAACAACAAATTCAACAACAACCTCAACATTGAAAAACACCAACAAATTCAACAACAACCTCAACATTGAAAAACACCAACAAACTCAACAACAACCTCAACATTGAAAAACAACAACAACCTCAACATTGAAAAACACCAACAAATTCAACAACAACCTCAACATTGAAAAACAGCAACAAATTCAACAACAACCTCAACATTGAAAAACACCAACAACCTCAACATTGATAAACACCAACAAATTCAACAACAACCTCAACATTGAAAAACAACAACAACCTCAACATTGAAAAACACCAACAAATTCAACAACAACCTCAACATTGAAAAACAACAACAAACTAAACATTGAAAAACACCAACAAATTCAACAACAACCTCAACATTGAAAAACAACAACAACCTCAGCATTGAAAAACACCAACAAATTCAACAACAACCTCAACATTGAAAAACACCAACAAATTCAACAACAACCTCAACATTGAAAAACACCAACAAATTCAACAACAACCTCAACATTGAAAAACACCAACAAATTCAACAACAAACTCAACATTGAAAAACGCCAACAAATTCAACAACAACCTCTACATTGAAAAACAACAACAACCTCAACATTGAAAAACACCAACAAATTCAACAACAACCTCAACATTGAAAAGCACCAACAAATTCAACAACAACCTCAACATTGAAAAACAACAAGAACCTCAACATTGAAAAACACCAACAAATTCAACAATAACCTCAACATTGAAAAACAACAACAACCTCAACATTGAAAAACGCCAACAAATTCAACAACAACCTCAACATTGAAAAAGAACAACAAACTCAACATTGAAAAACACCAACAAATTCAACAACAACCTCAACATTGAAAAACAACAACAACCTCAACATTGAAAAACACCAACAAATTCAACAACAACCTCAACATTGAAAAACACCAACAAATTCAACAACAACCTCAACATTGAAAAACAACAACAACCTAAACATTGAAAAACACCAACAAATTCAACAACAACCTCAACATTGAAAAACAACAACAACCTCAACATTGAAAAACACCAACAAATTCAACAACAACCTCAGCATTGCAAAACACCAACAAATTCAACAACAACCTCAACATTGAAAAAGAATAACCTCAACATTGAAAAACACCAACAAATTCAACAACAACCTCAACATTGAAAAACACCAACAAATTCAACAACAACCTCAGCATTGAAAAACAACAACAACCTCAACATTGAAAAACACCAACAAATTCAACAACAACCTCAACATTGAAAAACAACAATAACCTCAACATTGAAAAACACCAACAAATTCTACAACAACTTCAACATTGAAAAAGACCAACAAATTCAACAACAACCTCGAAATTAAAAAACACCAACAAATACAACAACAACCTCAACATTGAAAAACAACAACAACCTCAACATTGAAAAACACCAACAAATTGAACAACAACCTCAACATTGAAAAACACCAACAAATTCAACAACAACCTCAACATTGAAAAACACTAACAAATTCAACAACAACCTCGAAATTGAAAAACACCAACAAATTCAACAACAAACTCAACATTGAAATACACCAACAAATTCAACAACAAACTCAACTTTGAAAAACAACAACAACCTCAACATTGAAAAACACCAACAAATTCAACAACAATCTCAACATTGAAAAGCACCAACAAATTCAACAGCAACCTCAACATTGAAAAACAACAACAACCTCAACATTGAAAAACACCAACAAATTCAACAACAACCTCAACATTGAAAAACATCAACAACCTCAACATTGAAAAACACCAACAAATTCAACAACAACCTCAACATTGAAAAACACCAACAAATTCAACAACAAAAAAACACCAACAAATTCAACAACCTCAACATTGAAAAACAACAACAACCTCAACATTGAAAAACACCAACAAATTCAACAACAACCTCAACATTGAAAAACACCAAAAAATTCAACAACAACCTCAACATTGAAAAACAACAACAACCTCAACATTGAAAAACACCAACAAATTCAACAACAACTTCAACATTGAGAAACAACAACAGATTCAACAACAACCTCGAAATTGAAAAACACCAACAAATACAACAACAACCTCAACATTGAAAAACAACAACAACCTCAACATTGAAAAACACCAACAAATTCAACAACAACCTCAACATTGAAAAACAACAACAACCTCAACATTGCAAAACACCAGCAAATTCAACAACAACCTCAACATTTAAAAACACCAACAAATTGAACAACAACCTCAACATTGAAAAACAACAACAATCTCAACATTGAAAAACACCAACAAATTCAACAACAACCTCAACATTGAAAAACAACAACAACCTCAACATTGAAAAACACCAACAAATTAAACAACAACCTCGATATTGAAAAACACCCTCAAATTCAAAATCAACCTCAACATTGAAAAACACCAAAAACCTCAAAATTGAAAAAACACCAACAAATTCAACAACAACCTCAACAAAGAAAAACAACAACAACCTCAACGTTGAAAAACACCAACAAATTCAACAACAACCTCAACATTGAAAAACAACAACAACCTCAACATTGAAAAACACCAACAAATTCAACAACAACCTTAACATTGAAAAACAACAACAAACTCAACATTGAAAAACACCAACAAATTCAACAACAACCTCAACATTGAAAAACAGCAACAACCTCAACATTGAAAAACACCAACAAATTCAACAACAACCTCAACGTTGAAAAACACCAACAAATTCAACAACAACCTCAACATTGAAAAACAACAACAACCTAAACATTGAAAAACACCAACAAATTCAACAACAACCCCAACATTTAAAAACAACAACAACCTCAGCATTGAAAAACAACAACAAATTCAACAACAACCTCAACATTGAAAAACACCAACAAATTCAACAACAACATCAACATTGAAAAACACCAACAAACTCAACAACAACCTCAACATTGAAAAACAACAACAACCTCAACATTGAAAAACACCAACAAATTCAACAACAACCTCAACATTGAAAAACAGCAACAAATTCAACAACAACCTCAACATTGAAAAACACCAACAACCTCAACATTGATAAACACCAACAAATTCAACAACAACCTCAACATTGAAAAACACCAACAAATTCAACAACAACCTCAACATTGAAAAACAACAACAAACTAAACATTGAAAAACACCAACAAATTCAACAACAACCTCAACATTGAAAAACAACAACAACCTCAGCATTGAAAAACACCAACAAATTCAACAACAACCTCAACATTGAAAAACACCAACAAATTCAACAACAGCCTCAACATTGAAAAACACCAACAAATTCAACAACAACCTCGAAATTGAAAAACACCAACAAATTCAACAACAAACTCAACATTGAAAAACGCCAACAAATTCAACAACAACCTCTACATTGAAAAACAACAACAACCTCAACATTGAAAAACACCAACAAATTCAACAACAACCTCAACATTGAAAAGCACCAACAAATTCAACAACAACCTCAACATTGAAAAACAACAAGAACCTCAACATTGAAAAACACCAACAAATTCAACAATAACCTCAACATTGAAAAACAACAACAACCTCAACATTGAAAAACGCCAACAAATTCAACAACAACCTCAACATTGAAAAACAACAACAAACTCAACATTGAAAAACACCAACAAATTCAACAACAACCTCAACATTGAAAAACAGCAACAACCTCAACATTGAAAAACACCAACAAATTCAACAACAACCTCAACGTTTAAAAACACCAACAAATTCAACAACAACCTCAACATTGAAAAACAACAACAACCTAAACATTGAAAAACACCAACAAATTCAACAACAACCCCAACATTTAAAAACAACAACAACCTCAGCATTGAAAAACAACAACAAATTCAACAACAACCTCAACATTGAAAAACACCAACAAATTCAACAACAACCTCAACATTGAAAAACACCAACAAACTCAACAACAACCTCAACATTGAAAAACAACAACAACCTCAACATTGAAAAACACCAACAAATTCAACAACAACCTCAACATTGAAAAACAGCAACAAATTCAACAACAACCTCAACATTGAAAAACACCAACAACCTCAACATTGATAAACACCAACAAATTCAACAACAACCTCAACATTGAAAAACAACAACAACCTCAACATTGAAAAACACCAACAAATTCAACAACAACCTCAACATTGAAAAACAACAACAAACTAAACATTGAAAAACACCAACAAATTCAACAACAACCTCAACATTGAAAAACAACAACAACCTCAGCATTGAAAAACACCAACAAATTCAACAACAACCTCAACATTGAAAAACACCAACAAATTCAACAACAACCTCAACATTGAAAAACACCAACAAATTCAACAACAACCTCAACATTGAAAAACACCAACAAATTCAACAACAAACTCAACATTGAAAAACGCCAACAAATTCAACAACAACCTCTACATTGAAAAACAACAACAACCTCAACATTGAAAAACACCAACAAATTCAACAACAACCTCAACATTGAAAAGCACCAACAAATTCAACAACAACCTCAACATTGAAAAACAACAAGAACCTCAACATTGAAAAACACCAACAAATTCAACAATAACCTCAACATTGAAAAACAACAACAACCTCAACATTGAAAAACGCCAACAAATTCAACAACAACCTCAACATTGAAAAAGAACAACAAACTCAACATTGAAAAACACCAACAAATTCAACAACAACCTCAACATTGAAAAACAACAACAACCTCAACATTGAAAAACACCAACAATTTCAACAACAACCTCAACATTGAAAAACACCAACAAATTCAACAACAACCTCAACATTGAAAAACAAAAACAACCTAAACATTGAAAAACACCAACAAATTCAACAACAACCTCAACATTGAAAAACAACAACAACCTCAACATTGAAAAACACCAACAAATTCAACAACAACCTCAGCATTGCAAAACACCAACAAATTCAACAACAACCTCAACATTGAAAAAGAACAACCTCAACATTGAAAAACACCAACAAATTCAACAACAACCTCAACATTGAAAAACACCAACAAATTCAACAACAACCTCAGCATTGAAAAACAACAACAACCTCAACATTGAAAAACACCAACAAATTCAACAACAACCTCAGCATTGAAAAACAACAATAACCTCAACATTGAAAAACACCAACAAATTCAACAACAACTTCAACATTGAAAAACACCAACAAATTCAACAACAACCTCGAAATTAAAAAACACCAACAAATACAACAACAACCTCAACATTGAAAAACAACAACAACCTCAACATTGAAAAACACCAACAAATTGAACAACAACCTCAACATTGAAAAACACCAACAAATTCAACAACAACCTCAACATTGAAAAACACTAACAAATTCAACAACAACCTCGAAATTGAAAAACACCAACAAATTCAACAACAAACTCAACATTGAAATACACCAACAAATTCAACAACAAACTCAACTTTGAAAAACAACAACAACCTCAACATTGAAAAACACCAACAAATTCAACAACAATCTCAACATTGAAAAGCACCAACAAATTCAACAGCAACCTCAACATTGAAAAACAACAACAACCTCAACATTGAAAAACACCAACAAATTCAACAACAACCTCAACATTGAAAAACAACAACAACCTCAACATTGAAAAACACCAACAAATTCAACAACAACCTCAACATTGAAAAACACCAACAAATTCAACAACAAAAAAACACCAACAAATTCAACAAACTCAACATTGAAAAACAACAACAACCTCAACATTGAAAAACACCAACAAATTCAACAACAACCTCAACATTGAAAAACACCAACAAATTCAACAACAACCTCAACATTGAAAAACAACAACAACCTCAACATTGAAAAACACCAACAAATTCAACAACAACTTCAACATTGAAAAACAACAACAGATTCAACAACAACCTCGAAATTGAAAAACACCAACAAATACAACAACAACCTCAACATTGAAAAACAACAACAACCTCAACATTGAAAAACACCAACAAATTCAACAACAACCTCAACATTGAAAAACAACAACAACCTCAACATTGCAAAACACCAGCAAATTCAACAACAACCTCAACATTTAAAAACACCAACAAATTGAACAACAACCTCAACATTGAAAAACAACAACAATCTCAACATTGAAAAACACCAACAAATTCAACAACAACCTCAACATTGAAAAACAACAACAACCTCAACATTGAAAAACACCAACAAATTAAACAACAACCTCGATATTGAAAAACACCCTCAAATTCAAAATCAACCTCAACATTGAAAAACACCAAAAACCTCAAAATTGAAAAAACACCAACAAATTCAACAACAACCTCAACATTTAAAAACAACAACAACCTCAACATTGAAAAACACCAACAAATTCAACAACAACCTCAACATTGAAAAACACCAACAAATTCAACAGCAACCTCAACATTGAAAAACACCAACAAACTCAACAACAACCTCAACAAAGAAAAACAACAACAACCTCAACGTTGAAAAACACCAACAAATTCAACAACAACCTCAACATTGAAAAACAACAACAACCTCAACATTGAAAAACACCCACAAATTCAACAACAACCTTAACATTGAAAAACAACAACAAACTCAACATTGAAAAACACCAACAAATTCAACAACAACCTCAAAATTGAAAAACAACAACAACCTCAACATTGAAAAACACCAACAAATTCAACAACAACCTCAACGTTGAAAAACACCAACAAATTCAACAACAACCTCAACATTGAAAAACAACAACAACCTAAACATTGAAAAACACCAACAAATTCAACAACAACCCCAACATTTAAAAACAACAACAACCTCAGCATTGAAAAACAACAACAAATTCAACAACAACCTCAACATTGAAAAACACCAACAAATTCAACAACAACCTCAACATTGAAAAACACCAACAAACTCAACAACAACCTCAACATTGAAAAACAACAACAACCTCAACATTGAAAAACACCAACAAATTCAACAACAACCTCAAAATTGAAAAACAGCAACAAATTCAACAACAACCTCAACATTGAAAAACACCAACAACCTCAACATTGATAAACACCAACAAATTCAACAACAACCTCAACATTGAAAAACAACAACAACCTCAACATTGAAAAACACCAACAAATTCAACAACAACCTCAACATTGAAAAACAACAACAAACTAAACATTGAAAAACACCAACAAATTCAACAACAACCTCAACATTGAAAAACAACAACAACCTCAGCATTGAAAAACACCAACAAATTCAACAACAACCTCAACATTGAAAAACACCAACAAATTCAACAACAACCTCAACATTGAAAAACACCAACAAATTCAACAACAACCTCGAAATTGAAAAACACCAACAAATTCAACAACAAATTCAACATTGAAAAACGCCAACAAATTCAACAGCAACCTCTACATTGAAAAACAACAACAACCTCAACATTGAAAAACACCAACAAGTTCAACAACAACCTCAACATTGAAAAGCACCAACAAATTCAACAACAACCTCAACATTGAAAAACAACAAGAACCTCAACATTGAAAAACACCAACAAATTCAACAATAACCTCAACATTGAAAAACAACAACAACCTCAACATTGAAAAACGCCAACAAATTCAACAACAACCTCAACATTGAAAAACAACAACAACCTCAACATTGAAAAACACCAACAAATTCAACAACAACCTCAACATTGAAAAACACCAACAAATTCAACAACAACCTCAACATTGAAAAACAACAACAACCTAAACATTGAAAAACACCAACAAATTCAACAACAACCTCAACATTGAAAAACAACAACAACCTCAACATTGAAAAACACCAACAAATTCAACAACAACCTCAACATTGAAAAACACCAACAAATTCAACAACAACCTCAACATTGAAAAAGAACAACCTCAACATTGAAAAACACCAACAAATTCAACAACAACCTCAACATTGAAAAACAACAACAATTTCAACAACAACCTCAGCATTGAAAAACAACAACAACCTCAACATTGAAAAACACCAACAAATTCAACAACAACCTCAACATTGAAAAACAACAATAACCTCAACTTTGAAAAACACCAACAAATTCAACAACAACTTCAACATTGAAAAACACCAACAAATTCAACAACAACCTCGAAATTGAAAAACACCAACAAATACAACAACAACCTCAACATTGAAAAACAACAACAACCTCAGCACTGAAAAACACCAACAAATTCAACAACAACCTCAACATTGAAAAACACCAACAAATTCAACAACAACCTCAACATTGAAAAACACTAACAAATTCAACAACAACCTCGAAATTGAAAAACACCAACAAATTCAACAACAAACTCAACATTGAAAAACACCAACAAATTCAACAACAAACTCAACATTGAAAAACAACAACAACCTCAACATTGAAAAACTCCAACAAATTCAACAACAATCTCAACATTCAAAAGCACCAACAAATTCAACAGCAACCTCAACATTGAAAAACAACAACAACCTCAACATTGAAAAACACCAACAAATTCAACAACAACCTCAACATTGAAAAACAACAACAACCTCAACATTGAAAAACACCAACAAATTCAACAACAACCTCAACATTGAAAAACACCAACAAATTCAACAAAAAAACACCAACAAATTCAACAACAACCTCAACATTGAAAAACAACAACAACCTCAACATTGAAAAACACCAACAAATTCAACAACAACCTCAACATTGAAAAACACCAACAAATTCAACAACAACCTCAACATTGAAAAACAACAACAACCTCAACATTGAAAAACACCAACAAATTCAACAACAACTTCAACATTGAAAAACAACAACAGATTCAACAACAACCTCGAAATTGAAAAACACCAACAAATACAACAACAACCTCAACATTGAAAAACAACAACAACCTCAACATTGAAAAACACCAACAAATTCAACAACAACCTCAACATTGAAAAACAACAACAACCTGAACATTGCAAAACACCAGCAAATTCAACAACAACCTCAACATTTAAAAACACCAACAAATTGAACAACAACCTCAACATTGAAAAACAACAACAATCTCAACATTGAAAAACACCAACAAATTCAACAACAACCTCAACATTGAAAAACAACAACAACCTCAACATTGAAAAACACCAACAAATTAAACAACAACCTCGATATTGAAAAACACCCTCAAATTCAAAATCAACCTCAACATTGAAAAACACCAAAAACCTCAAAATTGAAAAAACACCAACAAATTCAACAACAACCTCAACATTTAAAAGCAACAACAACCTCAACATTGAAAAACACCAACAAATTCAACAACAACCTCAACATTGAAAATCACCAACAACCTCAACATTGAAAAACACCAACAAATTCAACAACAACCTTAACATTGAAAAACAACAACGAACTCAACATTGAAAAACACCAACAAATTCAACAACAACCTCAACATTGAAAAACAACAACAACCTCAACATTGAAAAACACCAACAAATTCAACAACAACCTCAACGTTGAAAAACACCAACAAATTCAACAACAACCTCAACATTGAAAAACAACAACAACCTAAACATTGAAAAACACCAACAAATTCAACAACAACCCCAACATTTAAAAACAACAACAACCTCAGCATTGAAAAACAACAACAAATTCAACAACATCCTCAACATTGAAAAACACCAACAAATTCAACAACAACCTCAACATTGAAAAACACCAACAAACTCAACAACAACCTCAACATTGAAAAACAACAACAACCTCAACATTGAAAAACACCAACAAATTCAACAACAACCTCAACATTGAAAAACAGCAACAAATTCAACAACAACCTCAACATTGAAAAACACCAACAACCTCAACATTGATAAACACCAACAAATTCAACAACAACCTCAACATTGAAAAACAACAACAACCTCAACATTGAAAAACACCAACAAATTCAACAACAACCTCAACATTGAAAAACAACAACAAACTAAACATTGAAAAACACCAACAAATTCAACAACAACCTCAACATTGAAAAACAACAACAACCTCAGCATTGAAAAACACCAACAAATTCAACAACAACCTCAACATTGAAAAACACCAACAAATTCAACAACAACCTCAACATTGAAAAACACCAACAAATTCAACAACAACCTCGAAATTGAAAAACACCAACAAATTCAACAACAAACTCAACATTGAAAAACGCCAACAAATTCAACAACAACCTCTACATTGAAAAACAACAACAACCTCAACATTGAAAAACACCAACAAATTCAACAACAACCTCAACATTGAAAAGCACCAACAAATTCAACAACAACCTCAACATTGAAAAACAACAAGAACCTCAACATTGAAAAACACCAACAAATTCAACAATAACCTCAACATTGAAAAACAACAACAACCTCAACATTGAAAAACGCCAACAAATTCAACAACAACCTCAACATTGAAAAAGAACAACAAACTCAACATTGAAAAACACCAACAAATTCAACAACAACCTCAACATTGAAAAACAACAACAACCTCAACATTGAAAAACACCAACAAATTCAACAACAACCTCAACATTGAAAAACACCAACAAATTCAACAACAACCTCAACATTGAAAAAAAACAACAACCTAAACATTGAAAAACACCAACAAATTCAACAACAACCTCAACATTGAAAAACAACAACAACCTCAACATTGAAAAACACCAACAAATTCAACAACAACCTCAACATTGAAAAACACCAACAAATTCAACAACAACCTCAACATTGAAAAAGAACAACCTCAACATTGAAAAACACCAACAAATTCAACAACAACCTCAACATTGAAAAACACCAACAAATTCAACAACAACCTCAGCATTGAAAAACAACAACAACCTCAACATTGAAAAACACCAACAAATTCAACAACAACCTCAACATTGAAAAACAACAATAACCTCAACTTTGAAAAACACCAACAAACTCAACAACAACCTCAACATTGAAAAACAACAACAACCTCAACATTGAAAAACACCAACAAATTCAACAACAACCTCAACATTGAAAAACAGCAACAAATTCAACAACAACCTCAACATTGAAAAACACCAACAACCTCAACATTGATAAACACCAGCAAATTCAACAACAACCTCAACATTGAAAAACAACAACAACCTCAACATTGAAAAACACCAACAAATTCAACAACAACCTCAACATTGAAAAACAACAACAAACTAAACATTGAAAAACACCAACAAATTCAACAACAACCTCAACATTGAAAAACAACAACAACCTCAGCATTGAAAAACACCAACAAATTCAACAACAACCTCAACATTGAAAAACACCAACAAATTCAACAACAACCTCAACATTGAAAAACACCAACAAATTCAACAACAACCTCGAAATTGAAAAACACCAACAAATTCAACAACAAACTCAACATTGAAAAACGCCAACAAATTCAACAACAACCTCTACATTGAAAAACAACAACAACCTCAACATTGAAAAACACCAACAAATTCAACAACAACCTCAACATTGAAAAGCACCAACAAATTCAACAACAACCTCAACATTGAAAAACAACAAGAACCTCAACATTGAAAAACACCAACAAATTCAACAATAACCTCAACATTGAAAAACAACAACAACCTCAACATTGAAAAACGCCAACAAATTCAACAACAACCTCAACATTGAAAAAGAACAACAAACTCAACATTGAAAAACACCAACAAATTCAACAACAACCTCAACATTGAAAAACAACAACAACCTCAACATTGAAAAACACCAACAAATTCAACAACAACCTCAACATTGAAAAACACCAACAAATTCAACAACAACCTCAACATTGAAAAACAACAACAACCTAAACATTGAAAAACACCAACAAATTCAACAACAACCTCAACATTGAAAAACAACAACAACCTCAACATTGAAAAACACCAACAAATTCAACAACAACCTCAACATTGAAAAACACCAACAAATTCAACAACAACCTCAACATTGAAAAAGAACAACCTCAACATTGAAAAACACCAACAAATTCAACAACAACCTCAACATTGAAAAACACCAACAAATTCAACAACAACCTCAGCATTGAAAAACAACAACAACCTCAACATTGAAAAACACCAACAAATTCAACAACAACCTCAACATTGAAAAACAACAATAACCTCAACTTTGAAAAACACCAACAAATTCAACAACAACTTCAACATTGAAAAACACCAACAAATTCAACAACAACCTCGAAATTGAAAAACACCAACAAAAACAACAACAACCTCAACATTGAAAAACAACAACAACCTCAACACTGAAAAACACCAACATATTCAACAACAACCTCAACATTGAAAAACACCAACAAATTCAACAACAACCTCAACATTGAAATACACTAACAAATTCAACAACAACCTCGAAATTGAAAAACACCAACAAATTCAACAACAAACTCAACATTGAAAAACACCAACAAATTCAACAACAAACTCAACATTGAAAAACAACAACAACCTCAACATTGAAAAACACCAACAAATTCAACAACAATCTCAACATTGAAAAGCACCAACAAATTCAACAGCAACCTCAATATTGAAAAACAACAACAACCTCAACATTGAAAAACACCAACAAATTCAACAACAACCTCAACATTGAAAAACAACAACAACCTCAACATTGAAAAACACCAACAAATTCAACAACAACCTCAACATTGAAAAACACCAACAAATTCAACAACAAAAAAACACCAACAAATTCAACAACAACCTCAACATTGAAAAACAACAACAACCTCAACATTGAAAAACACCAACAAATTCAACAACAACCTCAACATTGAAAAACACCAACAAATTCAACAACAACCTCAACATTGAAAAACAACAACAACCTCAACATTGAAAAACACCAACAAATTCAACAACAACTTCAACATTGAAAAACAACAACAGATTCAACAACAACCTCGAAATTGAAAAACACCAACAAATACAACAACAACCTCAACATTGAAAAACAACAACAACCTCAACATTGAAAAACACCAACAAATTCAACAACAACCTCAACATTGAAAAACAACAACAACCTCAACATTGCAAAACACCAGCAAATTCAACAACAACCTCAACATTTAAAAACACCAACAAATTGAACAACAACCTCAACATTGAAAAACAACAACAATCTCAACATTGAAAAACACCAACAAATTCAACAACAACCTCAACATTGAAAAACAACAACAACCTCAACATTGAAAAACACCAACAAATTAAACAACAACCTCGATATTGAAAAACACCCTCAAATTCAAAATCAACCTCAACATTGAAAAACACCAAAAACCTCAAAATTGAAAAAACACCAACAAATTCAACAACAACCTCAACATTTAAAAACAACAACAACCTCAACATTGAAAAACACCAACAAATTCAACAACAACCTCAACATTGAAAAACACCAACAAATTCAACAGCAACCTCAACATTGAAAAACACCAACAAACTCAACAACAACCTCAACAAAGAAAAACAACAACAACCTCAACGTTGAAAAACACCAACAAATTCAACAACAACCTCAACATTGAAAAACAACAACAACCTCAACATTGAAAAACACCCACAAATTCAACAACAACCTTAACATTGAAAAACAACAACAAACTCAACATTGAAAAACACCAACAAATTCAACAACAACCTCAACATTGAAAAACAACAACAACCTCAACATTGAAAAACACCAACAAATTCAACAACAACCTCAACGTTGAAAAACACCAACAAATTCAACAACAACCTCAACATTGAAAAACAACAACAACCTAAACATTGAAAAACACCAACAAATTCAACAACAACCCCAACATTTAAAAACAACAACAACCTCAGCATTGAAAAACAACAACAAATTCAAAAACAACCTCAACATTGAAAAACACCAACAAATTCAACAACAACCTCAACTTTGAAAAACACCAACAAATTCAACAACAACCTCAACGTTGAAAAACAACAACAACCTCAACATTGAAAAACACCAACAAATTCAACAACAACTTCAACATTGAAAAACACCAACAAATTCAACAACAACCTCATCATGGAAAAACACCAACAAATACAACAACAACCTCAACATTGAAAAACAACAACAACCTCAACATTGAAAAACACCAACAAATTCAACAACAACCTCAACATTGAAAAACAACAACAACCTCAACATTGCAAAACACCAGCAAATTCAACAACAACCTCAACATTTAAAAACACCAACAAATTCAACAACAACCTCAACATTGAAAAACAACAACAATCTCAACATTGAAAAACACCAACAAATTCAACAACAACCTCAACATTGAAAAACAACAACAACCTCCATATTGAAAAACACCAATAAATTCAACAACAACTTCGACATTGAAAAACACCCTCAAATTCAAAATCAACCTCAACATTGAAAAACACGAACAACCTCAAAATTGAAAAAACACCAACAAATTCAACAACAACCTCAACATTTAAAAACAACAACAACCTCAACATTGAAAAACACCAACAAATTCAACAACAACCTCAACATTGAAAAACACCAACAAATTCAACAACAACCTCAACATTGAAAAACACCAACAAACTCAACCACAACCTCAACATTGAAAAATAACAACAACCGCAACATTGAAAAACAGCAACAAATTCAACAACAACCTCAACATTGAAAAACACCAACAAATTCAACAACAACCTCAACATTTAAAAACAACAACAACCTCAACATTGAAAAACACCAACAAATTCAACAACAACCTCAACATTGAAAAACACCAACAAATTCAACAGCAACCTCAACATTGAAAAACACCAACAAACTCAACAACAACCTCAACAAAGAAAAACAACAACAACCTCAACGTTGAAAAACACCAACAAATTCAACAACAACCTCAACATTGAAAAACAACAACAACCTCAACATTGAAAAACACCCACAAATTCAACAACAACCTTAACATTGAAAAACAACAACAAACTCAACATTGAAAAACACCAACAAATTCAACAACAACCTCAACATTGAAAAACAACAACAACCTCAACATTGAAAAACACCAACAAATTCAACAACAACCTCAACGTTGAAAAACAGCAACAAATTCAACAACAACCTCAACATTGAAAAACAACAACAACCTAAACATTGAAAAACACCAACAAATTCAACAACAACCTCAACATTGAAAAACAACAACAACCTCAACATTGAAAAACACCAACAAATTCAACAACAACCTCAACATTGAAAAACACCAACAAATTCAACAACAACCTCAGCATTGAAAAACAACAACAACCTCAACTTTGAAAAACACCAACAAATTCAACAACAACCTCAACGTTGAAAAACAACAACAACCTCAACATTGAAAAACACCAACAAATTCAACAAAAACTTCAACATTGAAAAACACCAACAAATTCAACAACAACCTCATCATGGAAAAACACCAACAAATACAACAACAACCTCAACATTGAAAAACAACAACAACCTCAACATTGAAAAACACCAACAAATTCAACAACAACCTCAACATTGAAAAACAACAACAACCTCAACATTGCAAAACACCAGCAAATTCAACAACAACCTCAACATTTAAAAACACCAACAAATTCAACAACAACCTCAACATTGAAAAACAACAACAACCTCCATATTGAAAAACACCAACAAATTCAACAACAACCTCGACATTGAAAAACACCATCAAATTCAAAATCAACCTCAACATTGAAAAACACGAACAGCCTCAAAATTGAAAAAACACCAACAAATTCAACAACAACCTCAACATTGAAAAACAACAACAACCTCAACATTGCAAAACACCAGCAAATTCAACAACAACCTCAACATTTAAAAACACCAACAAATTCAACAACAACCTCAACATTGAAAAACAACAACAACCTCCATATTGAAAAACACCAACAAATTCAACAACAACCTCAACATTGAAAAACACCAACAAATTCAACAACAACCTCAACATTGAAAAACACCAACAAACTCAACCACAACCTCAACATTGAAAAATAACAACAACCTCAACATTGAAAAACAGCAACAAATTCAACAACAACCTCAACATTGAAAAACACCAACAAATTCAACAAAATCCTCAACATTGAACAACACCAACAAATTCAACAACAACCTCAACATTGAAAAATAACAACAACCTCAACATTGAAAAACACCAACAAATTCAACAACAACCTCAACATTGAAAAACACCAACAAATTCAACAACAACCTCAACATTGAAAAACACCAACAAATTCAACAACAACCTCAACATTGAAAAACACAAACAAATTCAACAACAACTTCAACATTGAAAAACACCAACAAATTCAACAACAACCTCAACATTTAAAAACGCCAACAAATTCAAAAACAACCTCAACATTGAAAAACAACAACCTCAACATTGAAAAACACCAACAAATTCAAAAAAAATTCAACATAGAAAAACACCAACAAATTCAACAACAACCCCGGCATTGAAAAACACCAACAAATTCAACAACAACCTCAACTTTGAAAAACAACAACAACCTCATCATGGAAAAACACCAACAAATTCAACAACAACCTCAACATTGAAAAACAACAACATCCTCAAAATTGAAAAACACCAACAAATTCAACAACAACCCCAACATTTAAAAACAACAACAACCTCAGCATTGAAAAACAACAACAAATTCAACAACAACCTCAACATTGAAAAACACCAACAAATTCAACAACAACCTCAAAATTGAAAAACACCAACAAACTCAACAACAACCTCAACATTGAAAAACAACAACAACCTCAACATTGAAAAACACCAACAAATTCAACAACAACCTCAACATTGAAAAACAGCAACAAATTCAACAACAACCTCAACATTGAAAAACACCAACAACCTCAACATTGATGAACACCAACAAATTCAACAAAAACCTCAACATTGAAAAACAACAACAACCTCAACATTGAAAAACACCAACAAATTCAACAACAACCTCAACATTGAAAAACAACAACAAACTAAACATTGAAAAACACCAGCAAATTCAACAACAACCTCAACATTGAAAAACAACAACAACCTCAACATTGAAAAACACCAACAAATTCAACAACAACCTCAACATTGAAAAACACCAACAAATTCAACAACAACCTCAACATTGAAAAACACCAACAAATTCAACAACAACCTCGAAATTGAAAAACACCAACAAATTCAACAACAAACTCAACATTGAAAAACGCCAACAAATTCAAAAACAACCTCTACATTGAAAAACAACAACAACCTCAACATTGAAAAACACCAACAAATTCAACAACAACCTCAACATTGAAAAGCACCAACAAATTCAACAACAACCTCAACATTGAAAAACAACAACAACCTCAACATTGAAAAACACCAACAAATTCAACAACAACCTCAACATTGAAAAACAACAACAACCTCAACATTGCAAAACACCAGCAAATTCAACAACAACCTCAACATTTAAAAACACCAACAAATTCAACAACAACCTCAACATTGAAAAACAACAACAATCTCAACATTGAAAAACACCAACAAATTCAACAACAACCTCAACATTGAAAAACAACAACAACCTCCATATTGAAAAACACCAATAAATTCAACAACAACTTCGACATTGAAAAACACCCTCAAATTCAAAATCAACCTCAACATTGAAAAACACCAACAAACTCAACCACAACCTCAACATTGAAAAATAACAACAACCTCAACATTGAAAAACAGCAACAAATTCAACAACAACCTCAACATTGAAAAACACCAACAAATTCAACAACAACCTCAACATTTAAAAACAACAACAACCTCAACATTGAAAAACACCAACAAATTCAACAACAACCTCAACATTGAAAAACATCAACAAATTCAACAGCAACCTCAACATTGAAAAACACCAACAAACTCAACAACAACCTCAACAAAGAAAAACAACAACAACCTCAACGTTGAAAAACACCAACAAATTCAACAACAACCTCAACTTTGAAAAACAACAACAACCTCAACATTGAAATACACCCACATATTCAACAACAACCTTAACATTGAAAAACAACAACAAACTCAACATTGAAAAACACCAACAAATTCAACAACAACCTCAACATTGAAAAACAACAACAACCTCAACATTGAAAAACACCAACAAATTCAACAACAACCTCAACGTTGAAAAACACCAACAAATTCAACAACAACCTCAACATTGAAAAACAACAACAACCTAAACATTGAAAAACACCAACAAATTCAACAACAACCTCAACATTGAAAAACAACAACAACCTCAACATTGAAAAACACCAACAAATTCAACAACAACCTCAACATTGAAAAACACCAACAAATTCAACAACAACCTCAGCATTGAAAAACAACAACAACCTCAACTTTGAAAAACACCAACAAATTCAACAACAACCTCAACGTTGAAAAACAACAACAACCTCAACATTGAAAAATACCAACAAATTCAACAAAAACTTCAACATTGAAAAACACCAACAAATTCAACAACAACCTCATCATGGAAAAACACCAACAAATACAACAACAACCTCAACATTGAAAAACAACAACAACCTCAACATTGAAAAACACCAACAAATTCAACAACAACCTCAACATTGAAAAACAACAACAACCTCAACATTGCAAAACACCAGCAATTTCAACAACAACCTCAACATTTAAAAACACCAACAAATTCTACAACAACCTCAACATTGAAAAACAACAACAACCTCCATATTGAAAAACACCAACAAATTCAACAACAACCTCGACATTGAAAAACACCCTCAAATTCAAAATCAACCTCAACATTGAAAAACACGAACAACCTCAAAATTGAAAAAACACCAAGAAATTCAGCAACAACCTCAACATTTAAAAACAACAACAACCTCAACATTGAAAAACACCAACAAATTCAACAACAACCTCAACATTGAAAAACACCAACAAATTCAACAACAACCTCAACATTGAAAAACACCAACAAACTCAACCACAACCTCAACATTGAAAAATAACAACAACCTCAACATTGAAAAACAGCAACAAATTCAACAACAACCTCAACATTGAAAAACACCAACAAATTCAACAACATCCTCAACATTGAACAACACCAACAAATTCAACAACAACCTCAACATTGAAAAATAACAACAACCTCAACATTGAAAAACACCAACAAATTCAACAACAACCTCAACATTGAAAAACACCAACAAATTCAACAACAACCTCAACATTGAAAAACACCAACAAATTCAACAACAACCTCAACATTGAAAAACACCAACAAATTCAACAACAACTTCAACATTGAAAAACACCAACAAATTCAACAACAACCTCAACATTTAAAAACGCCAACAAATTCAAAAACAACCTCAACATTGAAAAACAACAACCTCAACATTGAAAAACACCAACAAATTCAAAAAAAAATTCAACATAGAAAAACACCAACAAATTCAACAACAACCCCGGCATTGAAAAACACCAACAAATTCAACAACAACCTCAACTTTGAAAAACAACAACAACCTCATCATGGAAAAACACCAACAAATTCAACAACAACCTCAACATTGAAAAACAACAACATCCTCAAAATTGAAAAACACCAACAAATTCAACAACAACCCCAACATTTAAAAACAACAACAACCTCAGCATTGAAAAACAACAACAAATTCAACAACAACCTCAACATTGAAAAACACCAACAAATTCAACAACAACCTCAAAATTGAAAAACACCAACAAACTCAACAACAACCTCAACATTGAAAAACAACAACAACCTCAACATTGAAAAACACCAACAAATTCAACAACAACCTCAACATTGAAAAACAGCAACAAAAACAACAACAACCTCAACATTGAAAAACACCAACAACCTCAACATTGATAAACATGAACAAATTCAACAAAAACCTCAACATTGAAAAACAACAACAACCTCAACATTGAAAAACACCAACAAATTCAACAACAACCTCAACATTGAAAAACAACAACAACCTAAACATTGAAAAACACCAACAAATTCAACAACAACCTCAACATTGAAAAACAACAACAACCTCAACATTGAAAAACACCAACAAATTCAACAACAACCTCAACATTGAAAAACACCAACAAATTCAACAACAACCTCAGCATTGAAAAACAACAACAACCTCAACTTTGAAAAACACCAACAAATTCAACAACAACCTCAACGTTGAAAAACAACAACAACCTCAACATTGAAAAATACCAACAAATTCAACAAAAACTTCAACATTGAAAAACACCAACAAATTCAACAACAACCTCATCATGGAAAAACACCAACAAATACAACAACAACCTCAACATTGAAAAACAACAACAACCTCAACATTGAAAAACACCAACAAATTCAACAACAACCTCAACATTGAAAAACAACAACAACCTCAACATTGCAAAACACCAGCAAATTCAACAACAACCTCAACATTTAAAAACACCAACAAATTCTACAACAACCTCAACATTGAAAAACAACAACAACCTCCATATTGAAAAACACCAACAAATTCAACAACAACCTCGACATTGAAAAACACCCTCAAATTCAAAATCAACCTCAACATTGAAAAACACGAACAACCTCAAAATTGAAAAAACACCAACAAATTCAGCAACAACCTCAACATTTAAAAACAACAACAACCTCAACATTGAAAAACACCAACAAATTCAACAACAACCTCAACATTGAAAAACACCAACAAATTCAACAACAACCTCAACATTGAAAAACACCAACAAACTCAACCACAACCTCAACATTGAAAAATAACAACAACCTCAACATTGAAAAACAGCAACAAATTCAACAACAACCTCAACATTGAAAAACACCAACAAATTCAACAACATCCTCAACATTGAACAACACCAACAAATTCAACAACAACCTCAACATTGAAAAATAACAACAACCTCAACATTGAAAAACACCAACAAATTCAACAACAACCTCAACATTGAAAAACACCAACAAATTCAACAACAACCTCAACATTGAAAAACACCAACAAATTCAACAACAACCTCAACATTGAAAAACACCAACAAATTCAACAACAACTTCAACATTGAAAAACACCAACAAATTCAACAACAACCTCAACATTTAAAAACGCCAACAAATTCAAAAACAACCTCAACATTGAAAAACAACAACCTCAACATTGAAAAACACCAACAAATTCAAAAAAAAATTCAACATAGAAAAACACCAACAAATTCAACAACAACCCCGGCATTGAAAAACACCAACAAATTCAACAACAACCTCAACTTTGAAAAACAACAACAACCTCATCATGGAAAAACACCAACAAATTCAACAACAACCTCAACATTGAAAAACAACAACATCCTCAAAATTGAAAAACACCAACAAATTCAACAACAACCCCAACATTTAAAAACAACAACAACCTCAGCATTGAAAAACAACAACAAATTCAACAACAACCTCAACATTGAAAAACACCAACAAATTCAACAACAACCTCAAAATTGAAAAACACCAACAAACTCAACAACAACCTCAACATTGAAAAACAACAACAACCTCAACATTGAAAAACACCAACAAATTCAACAACAACCTCAACATTGAAAAACAGCAACAAATTCAACAACAACCTCAACATTGAAAAACACCAACAACCTCAACATTGATAAACATGAACAAATTCAACAAAAACCTCAACATTGAAAAACAACAACAACCTCAACATTGAAAAACACCAACAAATTCAACAACAACCTCAACATTGAAAAACAACAACAAACTAAACATTGAAAAACACCAACAAATTCAACAACAACCTCAACATTGAAAAACAACAACAACCTCAACATTGAAAAACACCAACAAATTCAACAACAACCTCAACATTGAAAAACACCAACAAATTCAACAACAACCTCAACATTGAAAAACACCAACAAATTCAACAACAACCTCGAAATTGAAAAACAACAACAAATTCAACAACAAACTCAACATTAAAAAACGCCAACAAATTCAACAACAACCTCTACATTGAAAAACAACAACAACCTCAACATTGAAAAACACCAACAAATTCAACAACAACCTCAACATTGAAAAGCACCAACAAATTCAACAACAACCTCAACATTGAAAAACAACAAGAACCTCAACATTGAAAAACACCAACAAATTCAACAATAACCTCAACATTGAAAAACAACAACAACCTCAACATTGAAAAACACCAACAAATTCAACAACAACCTCAACATTGAAAAAGAACAACAAACTCAACATTGAAAAACACCAACAAATTCAACAACAACCTCAACATTGAAAAACACCAACAAATTCAACAACAACCTCAACATTGAAAAAGAACAACCTCAACATTGAAAAACACCAACAAATTCAACAACAACCTCAACATTGAAAAACAACAACAAATTCAACAACAACCTCAGCATTGAAAAACAACAACAACCTCAACATTGAAAAACACCAACAAATTCAACAACAACCTCAACATTGAAAAACAACAACAACCTCAACATTGAAAAACACCAACAAATTCAACAACAACTTCAACATTGAAAAACACCAACAAATTCAACAACAACATCGAAATTGAAAAACACCAACAAATACAACAACAACCTCAACATTGAAAAACAACAACAATCTCAACATTGAAAAACACCAACAAATTCAACAACAACCTCAACATTGAAAAACACCAGCAAATTCAACAACAACCTCAACATTGAAAAACACTAACAAATTCAACAACAACCTCGAAATTGAAAAACACCAACAAATTCAACAACAAACTCAACATTGAAAAACACCAACAAATTCAACAACAAACTCAACATTGAAAAACAACAACAACCTCAACATTGAAAAACACCAACAAATTCAACAACAATCTCAACATTGAAAAGCACCAACAAATTCAACAACAACCTCAACATTGAAAAACAACAACAACCTCAACATTGAAAAACACCAACAAATTCAACAACAACCTCAACATTGAAAAACAACAACAACCTCAACATTGAAAAACACCAACAAATTCAACAACAACTTCAACATTGAAAAACAACAACAGATTCAACAACAACCTCGAAATTGAAAAACACCAACAAATACAACAACAACCTCAACATTGAAAAACAACAACAACCTCAACATTGAAAAACACCAACAAATTCAACAACAACTTCAACATTGAAAAACAACAACAGATTCAACAACAATCTCAACATTGAAAAGCACCAACAAATTCAACAACAACCTCAACATTGAAAAACAACAACAACCTCAACATTGAAAAACACCAACAAATTCAACAACAACCTCAACATTGAAAAACACCAACAAATTCAACAACAACCTCAACATTGAAAAACAACAACAACCTCAACATTGAAAAACACCAACAAATTCAACAACAACTTCAACATTGAAAAACAACAACAGATTCAACAACAACCTCGAAATTGAAAAACACCAACAAATACAACAACAACCTCAACATTGAAAAACAACAACAAACTCAACATTGAAAAACACCAACAAATTCAACTACAACCTCAACATTGAAAAACAACAACAACCTCAACATTGCAAAACACCAGCAAATTCAACAACAACCTCAACATTGAAAAACAACAACAATCTCAACATTGAAAAACACCAACAAATTCAACAACAACCTCAACATTGAAAAACAACAACAACCTCAACATTGAAAAACACCAACAAATTAAACAACAACCTCGATATTGAAAAACACCCTCAAATTCAAAATCAACCTCAACATTGAAAAACACCAAAAACCTCAAAATTGAAAAAACACCAACAAATTCAACAACAACCTCAACATTTAAAAACAACAACAACCTCAACATTGAAAAACACCAACAAATTCAACAACAACCTCAACATTGAAAAACACCAACAAATTCAACAACAACCTCAACTTTGAAAAACACCAACAAATTCAACAACAACCTCAACGTTGAAAAACAACAACAACCTCAACATTGAAAAACACCAACAAATTCAACAACAACCTCAACATTGAAAAACAACAACAACCTCAACATTGCAAAACACCAGCAAATTCAACAACAACCTCAACATTTAAAAACACCAACAAATTCAACAACAACCTCAACATTTAAAAACAACAACAACCTCAACATTGAAAAACACCAACAAATTCAACAACAACCTCAACATTGAAAAACACCAACAAATTCAACAACAACCTCAACATTGAAAAACACCAACAAATTCAACAACAACCTCAACATTGAAAAACACCAACAAATTCAACTACAACCTCAACATTGAAAAACAACAACAACCTCAACATTGCAAAACACCAGCAAATTCAACAACAACCTCAACATTGAAAAACAACAACAATCTCAACATTGAAAAACACCAACAAATTCAACAACAACCTCAACATTGAAAAACAACAACAACCTCAACATTGAAAAACACCAACAAATTAAACAACAACCTCGATATTGAAAAACACCCTCAAATTCAAAATCAACCTCAACATTGAAAAACACCAAAAACCTCAAAATTGAAAAAACACCAACAAATTCAACAACAACCTCAACATTTAAAAACAACAACAACCTCAACATTGAAAAACACCAACAAATTCAACAACAACCTCAACATTGAAAATCACCAACAAATTCAACAGCAACCTCAACATTGAAAAACACCAACAAACTCAACAACAACCTCAACAGAGAAAAACAACAACAACCTCAACGTTGAAAAACACCAACAAATTCAACAACAACCTCAACATTGAAAAACAACAACAACCTCAACATTGAAAAACACCAACAAATTCAAGAACAACCTTAACATTGAAAAACAACAACAAACTCAACATTGAAAAACACCAACAAATTCAACAACAACCTCAACATTGAAAAACAACAACAACCTCAACATTGAAAAACACCAACAAATTCAACAACAACCTCAACGTTGAAAAACACCAACAAATTCAACAACAACCTCAACATTGAAAAACAATAACAACCTAAACATTGAAAAACACCAACAAATTCAACAACCTCAACATTGAAAAACAACAACAACCTCAACATTGAAAAACACCAACAAATTCAACAACAACCTCAACATTGAAAAACACCAACAAATTCAACAACAACCTCAACTTTGAAAAACACCAACAAATTCAACAACAACCTCAACGTTGAAAAACAACAACAACCTCAACATTGAAAAACACCAACAAATTCAACAACAACTTCAACATTGAAAAACACCAACAAATTCAACAACAACCTCATCATGGAAAAACACCAACAAATACAACAACAACCTCAACATTGAAAAACAACAACAACCTCAACATTGAAAAACACCAACAAATTCAACAACAACCTCAACATTGAAAAACAACAACAACCTCAACATTGAAAAACACCAACAAATTCAACAACAACTTCAACATTGAAAAACACCAACAAATTCAACAACAACATCGAAATTGAAAAACACCAACAAATACAACAACAACCTCAACATTGAAAAACAACAACAATCTCAACATTGAAAAACACCAACAAATTCAACAACAACCTCAACATTGAAAAACACCAGCAAATTCAACAACAACCTCAACATTGAAAAACACTAACAAATTCAACAACAACCTCGAAATTGAAAAACACCAACAAATTCAACAACAAACTCAACATTGAAAAACACCAACAAATTCAACAACAAACTCAACATTGAAAAACAACAACAACCTCAACATTGAAAAACACCAACAAATTCAACAACAATCTCAACATTGAAAAGCACCAACAAATTCAACAACAACCTCAACATTGAAAAACAACAACAACCTCAACATTGAAAAACACCAACAAATTCAACAACAACCTCAACATTGAAAAACAACAACAACCTCAACATTGAAAAACACCAACAAATTCAACAACAAGTTCAACATTGAAAAACAACAACAGATTCAACAACAACCTCGAAATTGAAAAACACCAACAAATACAACAACAACCTCAACATTGAAAAACAACAACAACCTCAACATTGAAAAACACCAGCAAATTCAACAACAACTTCAACATTGAAAAACAACAACAGATTCAACAACAATCTCAACATTGAAAAGCACCAACAAATTCAACAACAACCTCAACATTGAAAAACAACAACAACCTCAACATTGAAAAACACCAACAAATTCAACAACAACCTTAACATTGAAAAACAACAACAAACTCAACATTGAAAAACACCAACAAATTCAACAACAACCTCAACATTGAAAAACAACAACAACCTCAACATTGAAAAACACCAACAAATTCAACAACAACCTCAACGTTGAAAAACACCAACAAATTCAACAACAACCTCAACATTGAAAAACAATAACAACCTAAACATTGAAAAACACCAACAAATTCAACAACCTCAACATTGAAAAACAACAACAACCTCAACATTGAAAAACACCAACAAATTCAACAACAACCTCAACATTGAAAAACACCAACAAATTCAACAACAACCTCAACTTTGAAAAACACCAACAAATTCAACAACAACCTCAACGTTGAAAAACAACAACAACCTCAACATTGAAAAACACCAACAAATTCAACAACAACTTCAACATTGAAAAACACCAACAAATTCAACAACAACCTCATCATGGAAAAACACCAACAAATTCAACAACAACTTCAACATTGAAAAACACCAACAAATTCAACAACAACCTCAACATTGAAAAACAACAACAATCTCAACATTGAAAAACACCAACAAATTCAACAACAACCTCAACATTGAAAAACAACAACAACCTCCATATTGAAAAACACCAATAAATTCAACAACAACTTCGACATTGAAAAACACCCTCAAATTCAAAATCAACCTCAACATTGAAAAACACGAACAACCTCAAAATTGAAAAAACACCAACAAATTCAACAACAACCTCAACATTTAAAAACAACAACAACCTCAACATTGAAAAACACCAACAAATTCAACAACAACCTCAACACTGAAAAACACCAACAAATTCAACAACAACCTCAACATTGAAAAACACCAACAAACTCAACCACAACCTCAACATTGAAAAATAACAACAACCTCAACATTGAAAAACAGCAACAAATTCAACAACAACCTCAACATTGAAAAACACCAACAAATTCAACAACAACCTCAACATTTAAAAACAACAACAACCTCAACATTGAAAAACACCAACAAATTCAACAACAACCTCAACATTGAAAAACACCAACAAATTCAACAGCAACCTCAACATTGAAAAACACCAACAAACTCAACAACAACCTCAACAAAGAAAAACAACAACAACCTCAACGTTGAAAAACACCAACAAATTCAACAACAACCTCAACATTGAAAAACAACAACAACCTCAACATTGAAAAACACCCACAAATTCAACAACAACCTTAACATTGAAAAACAACAACAAACTCAACATTGAAAAACACCAACAAATTCAACAACAACCTCAACGTTGAAAAACACCAACAAATTCAACAACAACCTCAACATTGAAAAACAACAACAACCTAAACATTGAAAAACACCAACAAATTCAACAACAACCTCAACATTGAAAAACAGCAACAACCTCAACATTGAAAAACACCAACAAATTCAACAACAACCTCAACATTGAAAAACACCAACAAATTCAACAACAACCTCAGCATTGAAAAACAACAACAACCTCAACTTTGAAAAACACCAACAAATTCAACAACAACCTCAACGTTGAAAAACAACAACAACCTCAACATTGAAAAACACCAACAAATTCAACAACAACTTCAACATTGAAAAACACCAACAAATTCAACAACAAACTCAACATTGAAAAACGCCAACAAATTCAACAACAACCTCTACATTGAAAAACAACAACAACCTCAACATTGAAAAACACCAACAAATTCAACAACAACCTCAACATTGAAAAGCACCAACAAATTCAACAACAACCTCAACATTGAAAAACAACAAGAACCTCAACATTGAAAAACACCAACAAATTCAACAATAACCTCAACATTGAAAAACAACAACAACCTCAACATTGAAAAACACCAACAAATTCAACAACAACCTCAACATTGAAAAAGAACAACAAACTCAACATTGAAAAACACCAACAAATTCAACAACAACCTCAACATTGAAAAACAACAACAACCTCAACATTGAAAAACACCAACAAATTCAACAACAACCTCAACATTGAAACACACCAACAAATTCAACAACAACCTCAACATTGAAAAACAACAACAACCTCAACATTGAAAAACACCAACAAATTCAACAACAACCTCAACATTGAAAAACACCAACAAATTCAACAACAACCTCAACATTGAAAAAGAACAACCTCAACATTGAAAAACACCAACAAATTCAACAACAACCTCAACATTGAAAAACACCAACAAATTCAACAACAACCTCAGCATTGAAAAACAACAACAACCTCAACATTGAAAAACACCAACAAATTCAACAACAACCTCAACATTGAAAAACAACAACAACCTCAACATTGAAAAACACCAACAAATTCAACAACAACTTCAACATTGAAAAACACCAACAAATTCAACAACAACATCGAAATTGAAAAACACCAACAAATACAACAACAACCTCAACATTGAAAAACAACAACAATCTCAACATTGAAAAACACCAACAAATTCAACAACAACCTCAACATTGAAAAACACCAGCAAATTCAACAACAACCTCAACATTGAAAAACACTAACAAATTCAACAACAGCCTCGAAATTGAAAAACACCAACAAATTCAACAACAAACTCAACATTGAAAAACACCAACAAATTCAACAACAAACTCAACATTGAAAAACAACAACAACCTCAACATTGAAAAACACCAACAAATTCAACAACAATCTCAACATTGAAAAGCACCAACAAATTCAAAAACAACCTCAACATTGAAAAGCAACAACAACCTCAACATTGAAAAACACCAACAAATTCAACAACAACCTCAACATTGAAAAACACCAACAAATTCAACAACAACCTCAACATTGAAAAACAACAACAACCTCAACATTGAAAAACACCAACAAATTCAACAACAACTTCAACATTGAAAAACAACAACAGATTCAACAACAACCTCGAAATTGAAAAACACCACCAAATACAACAACAACCTCAACATTGAAAAACAAAAACAACCTCAACATTGAAAAACACCAACAAATTCAACAACAACTTCAACATTGAAAAACAACAACAGATTCAACAACAATCTAAACATTGAAAAGCACCAACAAATTCAACAACAACCTCAACATTGAAAAACAACAACAACCTCAACATTGAAAAACACCAACAAATTCAACAACAACCTCAACATTGAAAAACACCAACAAATTCAACAACAACCTCAACATTGAAAAAACAACAACAACCTCAACATTGAAAAACACCAACAAATTCAACAACAACTTCAACATTGAAAAACAACAACAGATTCAACAACAACCTCGTAATTGAAAAACACCAACAAATACAACAACAACCTCAACATTGAAAAACAACAACAACCTCAACATTGAAAAACACCAACAAATTCAACAACAACCTCAACATTGAAAAACAACAACAACCTCAACATTGCAAAACACCAGCAAATTCAACAACAACCTCAACATTGAAAAACAACAACAATCTCAACATTGAAAAACACCAACAAATTCAACAACAACCTCAACATTGAAAAACAACAACAACCTCAACATTGAAAAACACCAACAAATTAAACAACAACCTCGATATTGAAAAACACCCTCAAATTCAAAATCAACCTCAACATTGAAAAACACCAAAAACCTCAAAATTGAAATAACACCAACAAATTCAACAACAACCTCAACATTTAAAAACAACAACAACCTCAACATTGAAAAACACCAACAAATTCAACAACAACCTCAACATTGAAAATCACCAACAAATTCAACAGCAACCTCAACATTGAAAAACACCAACAAACTCAACAACAACCTCAACAAAGAAAAACAACAACAACCTCAACGTTGAAAAACACCAACAAATTCAACAACAACCTCAACATTGAAAAACAACAACAACCTCAACATTGAAAAACACCAACAAATTCAACAACAACCTTAACATTGAAAAACAACAACAAACTCAACATTGAAAAACACCAACAAATTCAACAACAACCTCAACATTGAAAAACAACAACAACCTCAACATAGAAAAACACCAACAAATTCAACAACAACCTCAACGTTGAAAAACACCAACAAATTCAACAACAACCTCAACATTGAAAAACAACAACAACCTAAACATTGAAAAACACCAACAAATTCAACAACCTCAACATTGAAAAACAACAACAACCTCAACATTGAAAAACACCAACAAATTCAACAACAACCTCAACATTGAAAAACACCAAAAACTTCAACAACAACCTCAACATTGAAAAACACCAACAAATTCAACAACAACCTCAACGTTGAAAAACAACAACAACCTCAACATTGAAAAACACCAACAAATTCAACAACAACTTCAACATTGAAAAACACCAACAAATTCAACAACAACCT
Organism: Isurus oxyrinchus; assembly: GCA_026770705.1. Taxonomy (NCBI): domain Eukaryota; kingdom Metazoa; phylum Chordata; class Chondrichthyes; order Lamniformes; family Lamnidae; genus Isurus; species Isurus oxyrinchus. The sequence continues at coordinate 1,307,281 of JANJGN010000104.1, read as the reverse complement.
CATCATGGAAAAACACCAACAAATACAACAACAACCTCAACATTGAAAAACAACAACAACCTCAACATTGAAAAACACCAACAAATTCAACAACAACCTCAACATTGAAAAACAACAACAACCTCAACATTGCAAAACACCAGCAAATTCAACAACAACCTCAACATTTAAAAACACCAACAAATTCAACAACAACCTCAACATTGAAAAACAACAACAATCTCAACATTGAAAAACACCAACAAATTCAACAACAACCTCAACATTGAAAAACAAAAACAACCTCCATATTGAAAAACACCAATAAATTCAACAACAACTTCGACATTGAAAAACACCCTCAAATTTAAAATCAACCTCAACATTGAAAAACACGAACAACCTCAAAATTGAAAAAACACCAACAAATTCAACAACAACCTCAACATTTAAAAACAACAACAACCTCAACATTGAAAAACACCAACAAATTCAACAACAACCTCAACATTGAAAAACACCAACAAATTCAACAACAACCTCAACATTGAAAAACACCAACAAACTCAACCACAACCTCAACATTGAAAAATAACAACAACCTCAACATTGAAAAACAGCAACAAATTCAACAGCAACCTCAACATTGAAAAACACCAACAAATTCAACAACAACCTCAACATTTAAAAACAACAACAACCTCAACATTGAAAAACACCAACAAATTCAACAACAACCTCAACATTGAAAAACACCAACAAATTCAACAGCAACCTCAACATTGAAAAACACCAACAAACTCAACAACAACCTCAACAAAGAAAAACAACAACAACCTCAACGTTGAAAAACACCAACAAATTCAACAACAACCTCAACATTGAAAAACAACAACAACCTCAACATTGAAAAACACCCACAAATTCAACAACAACCTTAACATTGAAAAACAACAACAAACTCAACATTGAAAAACACCAACAAATTCAACAACAACCTCAACATTGAAAAACAACAACAACCTCAACATTGAAAAACACCAACAAATTCAACAACAACCTCAACGTTGAAAAACACCAACAAATTCAACAACAACCTCAACATTGAAAAACAACAACAACCTAAACATTGAAAAACACCAACAAATTCAACAACAACCTCAACATTGAAAAACAACAACAACCTCAACATTGAAAAACACCAACAAATTCAACAACAACCTCAACATTGAAAAACACCAACAAATTCAACAACAACCTCAGCATTGAAAAACAACAACAACCTCAACTTTGAAAAACACCAACAAATTCAACAACAACCTCAACGTTGAAAAACAACAACAACCTCAACATTGAAAAACACCAACAAATTCAACAACAACTTCAACATTGAAAAACACCAACAAATTCAACAACAACCTCATCATGGAAAAACACCAACAAATACAACAACAACCTCAACATTGAAAAACAACAACAACCTCAACATTGAAAAACACCAACAAATTCAACAACAACCTCAACATTGAAAAACAACAGAACCTCAACATTGCAAACCACCAGCAAATTCAACAACAACCTCAACATTTAAAAACACCAACAAATTCAACAACAACCTCAACATTGAAAAACAACAACAACCTCCATATTGAAAAACACCAACAAATTCAACAACAACCTCGACATTGAAAAACACCAACAAATTCAAAATCAACCTCAACATTGAAAAACACGAACAACCTCAAAATTGAAAAAACACCAACAAATTCAGCAACAACCTCAACATTTAAAACCAACAACAACCTCAACATTGAAAAACACCAACAAATTCAACAACAACCTCAACTTTGAAAAACACCAACAAATTCAACAACAACCTCAACATTGAAAAACAACAACAAACTCAACCACAACCTCAACATTGAAAAATAACAACAACCTCAACATTGAAAAACAGCAACAAATTCAACAACAACCTCAACATTGAAAAACACCAACAAATTCAACAACATCCTCAACATTGAACAACACCAACAAATTCAACAACAACCTCAACATTGAAAAATAACAACAACCTCAACATTGAAAAACACCAACAAATTCAACAACAACCTCAACATTGAAAAACACTAACAAATTCAACAACAACCTCGAAATTGAAAAACACCAACAAATTCAACAACAAACTCAACATTGAAAAACACCAACAAATTCAACAACAAACTCAACATTGAAAAACAACAACAACCTCAACATTGAAAAACACCAACAAATTCAACAACAATCTCAACATTGAAAAGCACCAACAAATTCAACAACAACCTCAACATTGAAAAACAACAACAACCTCAACATTGAAAAACACCAACAAATTCAACAACAACCTCAACATTGAAAAACACCAACAAATTCAACAACAACCTCAACATTGAAAAACAACAACAACCTCAACATTGAAAAACACCAACAAATTCAACAACAACTTCAACATTGAAAAACAACAACAGATTCAACAACAACCTCGAAATTGAAAAACACCAACAAATACAACAACAACCTCAACATTGAAAAACAACAACAACCTCAACATTGAAAAACACCAACAAATTCAACAACAACTTCAACATTGAAAAACAACAACAGATTCAACAACAATCTCAACATTGAAAAGCACCAACAAATTCAACAACAACCTCAACATTGAAAAACAACAACAACCTCAACATTGAAAAACACCAACAAATTCAACAACAACCTCAACATTGAAAAACACCAACAAATTCAAAAACAACCTCAACATTGAAAAACAACAACAACCTCAACATTGAAAAACACCAACAAATTCAACAACAACTTCAACATTGAAAAACAACAACGGATTCAACAACAACCTCGAAATTGAAAAACACCAACAAATACAACAACAACCTCAACATTGAAAAACAACAACAACCTCAACATTGAAAAACACCAACAAATTCAACAACAACCTCAACATTGAAAAACAACAACAACCTCAACATTGCAAAACACCAGCAAATTCAACAACAACCTCAACATTGAAAAACAACAACAATCTCAACATTGAAAAACACCAACAAATTCAACAACAACCTCAACATTGAATAACAACAACAACCTCAACATTGAAAAACACCAACAAATTAAACAACAACCTCGATATTGAAAAACACCCTCAAATTCAAAATCAACCTCAACATTGAAAAACACCAAAAACCTCAAAATTGAAAAAACACCAACAAATTCAACAACAACCTCAACATTTAAAAACAACAACAACCTCAACATTGAAAAACACCAACAAATTCAACAACAACCTCAACATTGAAAATCACCAACAAATTCAACAGCAACCTCAACATTGAAAAACACCAACAAACTCAACAACAACCTCAACAAAGAAAAACAACAACAACCTCAACGTTGAAAAACACCAACAAATTCAACAACAACCTCAACATTGAAAAACAACAACAACCTCAACATTGAAAAACACCAACAAATTCAACAACAACCTTAACATTGAAAAACAACAACAAACTCAACATTGAAAAACACCAACAAATTCAACAACAACCTCAACATTGAAAAACAACAACAACCTCAACATTGAAAAACACCAACAAATTCAACAACAACCTCAACGTTGAAAAACACCAACAAATTCAACAACAACCTCAACATTGAAAAACAACAACAACCTAAACATTGAAAAACACCAACAAATTCAACAACCTCAACATTGAAAAACAACAACAACCTCAACATTGAAAAACACCAACAAATTCAACAACAACCTCAACATTGAAAAACACCAACAAATTCAACAACAACCTCAACTTTGAAAAACACCAACAAATTCAACAACAACCTCAACGTTGAAAAACAACAACAACCTCAACATTAAAAAACACCAACAAATTCAACAACAACTTCAACATTGAAAAACACCAACAAATTCAACAACAACCTCATCATGGAAAAACACCAACAAATACAACAACAACCTCAACATTGAAAAACAACAACAACCTCAACATTGAAAAACACCAACAAATTCAACAACAACCTCAACATTGAAAAACAACAACAACCTCAACATTGCAAAACACCAGCAAATTCAACAACAACCTCAACATTGAAAAACAACAACAACCTCCGTATTGAAAAACACCAATAAATTCAACAACAACTTCGACATTGAAAAACACCCTCAAATTCAATATCAACCTCAACATTGAAAAACACGAACAACCTCAAAATTGAAAAAACACCAACAAATTCAACAACAACCTCAACATTTAAAAACAACAACAACCTCAACATTGAAAAACACCAACAAATTCAACAACAACCTCAACATTGAAAAACACCAACAAATTCAACAACAACCTCAACATTGAAAAACACCAACAAACTCAACCACAACCTCAACATTGAAAAATAACAACAACCTCAACATTGAAAAACAGCAACAAATTCAACAACAACCTCAACATTGAAAAACACCAACAAATTCAACAACAACCTCAACATTTAAAAACAACAACAACCTCAACATTGAAAAACACCAACAAATTCAACAACAACCTCAACATTGAAAAACACCAACAAATTCAACAGCAACCTCAACATTGAAAAACACCAACAAACTCAAGAACAACCTCAACAAAGAAAAACAACAACAACCTCAACGTTGAAAAACACCAACAAATTCAACAACAACCTCAACATTGAAAAACAACAACAACCTCAACATTGAAAAACACCCACAAATTCAACAACAACCTTAACATTGAAAAACAACAACAAACTCAACATTGAAAAACACCAACAAATTCAACAACAACCTCAACATTGAAAAACAACAACAACCTCAACATTGAAAAACACCAACAAATTCAACAACAACCTCAACGTTGAAAAACACCAACAAATTCAACAACAACCTCAACATTGAAAAACAACAACAACCTAAACATTGAAAAACACCAACAAATTCAACAACAACCTCAACATTGAAAAACAACAACAACCTCAACATTGAAAAACACCAACAAATTCAACAACAACCTCAACATTGAAAAACACCAACAAATTCAACAACAACCTCAGCATTGAAAAACAACAACAACCTCAACTTTGAAAAACACCAACAAATTCAACAACAACCTCAACGTTGAAAAACAACAACAACCTCAACATTGAAAAACACCAACAAATTCAACAACAACTTCAACATTGAAAAACACCAACAAATTCAACAACAACCTCATCATGGAAAAACACCAACAAATACAACAACAACCTCAACATTGAAAAACAACAACAACCTCAACATTGAAAAACACCAACAAATTCAACAACAACCTCAACATTGAAAAACAACAGAACCTCAACATTGCAAACCACCAGCAAATTCAACAACAACCTCAACATTTAAAAACACCAACAAATTCAACAACAACCTCAACATTGAAAAACAACAACAACCTCCATATTGAAAAACACCAACAAATTCAACAACAACCTCGACATTGAAAAACACCAACAAATTCAAAATCAACCTCAACATTGAAAAACACGAACAACCTCAAAATTGAAAAAACACCAACAAATTCAGCAACAACCTCAACATTTAAAAACAACAACAACCTCAACATTGAAAAACACCAACAAATTCAACAACAACCTCAACTTTGAAAAACACCAACAAATTCAACAACAACCTCAACATTGAAAAACAACAACAAACTCAACCACAACCTCAACATTGAAAAATAACAACAACCTCAACATTGAAAAACAGCAACAAATTCAACAACAACCTCAACATTGAAAAACACCAACAAATTCAACAACATCCTCAACATTGAACAACACCAACAAATTCAACAACAACCTCAACATTGAAAAATAACAACAACCTCAACATTGAAAAACACCAACAAATTCAACAACAACCTCAACATTGAAAAACACTAACAAATTCAACAACAACCTCGAAATTGAAAAACACCAACAAATTCAACAACAAACTCAACATTGAAAAACACCAACAAATTCAACAACAAACTCAACATTGAAAAACAACAACAACCTCAACATTGAAAAACACCAACAAATTCAACAACAATCTCAACATTGAAAAGCACCAACAAATTCAACAACAACCTCAACATTGAAAAACAACAACAACCTCAACATTGAAAAACACCAACAACTTCAACAACAACCTCAACATTGAAAAACACCAACAAATTCAACAACAACCTCAACATTGAAAAACAACAACAACCTCAACATTGAAAAACACCAACAAATTCAACAACAACTTCAACATTGAAAAACAACAACAGATTCAACAACAACCTCGAAATTGAAAAACACCAACAAATACAACAACAACCTCAACATTGAAAAACAACAACAACCTCAACATTGAAAAACACCAACAAATTCAACAACAACTTCAACATTGAAAAACAACAACAGATTCAACAACAATCTCAACATTGAAAAGCACCAACAAATTCAACAACAACCTCAACATTGAAAAACAACAACAACCTCAACATTGAAAAACACCAACAAATTCAACAACAACCTCAACATTGAAAAACACCAACAAATTCAACAACAACCTCAACATTGAAAAACAACAACAACCTCAACATTGAAAAACACCAACAAATTCAACAACAACTTCAACATTGAAAAACAACAACGGATTCAACAACAACCTCGAAATTGAAAAACACCAACAAATAAAACAACAACCTCAACATTGAAAAACAACAACAACCTCAACATTGAAAAACACCAACAAATTCAACAACAACCTCAACATTGAAAAACAACAACAACCTCAACATTGCAAAACACCAGCAAATTCAACAACAACCTCAACATTGAAAAACAACAACAATCTCAACATTGAAAAACACCAACAAATTCAACAACAACCTCAACATTGAATAACAACAACAACCTCAACATTGAAAAACACCAACAAATTAAACAACAACCTCGATATTGAAAAACACCCTCAAATTCAAAATCAACCTCCACATTGAAAAACACCAAAAACCTCAAAATTGAAAAAACACCAACAAATTCAACAACAACCTCAACATTTAAAAACAACAACAACCTCAACATTGAAAAACACCAACAAATTCAACAACAACCTCAACATTGAAAATCACCAACAAATTCAACAGCAACCTCAACATTGAAAAACACCAACAAACTCAACAACAACCTCAACAAAGAAAAACAACAACAACCTCAACGTTGAAAAACACCAACAAATTCAACAACAACCTCAACATTGAAAAACAACAACAACCTCAACATTGAAAAACACCAACAAATTCAACAACAACCTTAACATTGAAAAACAACAACAAACTCAACATTGAAAAACACCAACAAATTCAACAACAACCTCAACATTGAAAAACAACAACAACCTCAACATTGAAAAACACCAACAAATTCAACAACAACCTCAACGTTGAAAAACACCAACAAATTCAACAACAACCTCAACATTGAAAAACAACAACAACCTAAACATTGAAAAACACCAACAAATTCAACAACCTCAACATTGAAAAACAACAACAACCTCAACATTGAAAAACACCAACAAATTCAACAACAACCTCAACATTGAAAAACACCAACAAATTCAACAACAACCTCAACTTTGAAAAACACCAACAAATTCAACAACAACCTCAACGTTGAAAAACAACAACAACCTCAACATTAAAAAACACCAACAAATTCAACAACAACTTCAACATTGAAAAACACCAACAAATTCAACAACAACCTCATCATGGAAAAACACCAACAAATACAACAACAACCTCAACATTGAAAAACAACAACAACCTCAACATTAAAAACACCAACAAATTCAACAACAACCTCAACATTGAAAAACAACAACAACCTCAACATTGCAAAACACCAGCAAATTCAACAACAACCTCAAGATTGAAAAACAACAACAACCTCCGTATTGAAAAACACCAATAAATTCAACAACAACTTCGACATTGAAAAACACCCTCAAATTCAATATCAACCTCAACATTGAAAAACACGAACAACCTCAAAATTGAAAAAACACCAACAAATTCAACAACAACCTCAACATTTAAAAACAACAACAACCTCAACATTGAAAAACACCAACAAATTAAACAACAACCTCAACATTGAAAAACACCAACAAATTCAACAACAACCTCAACATTGAAAAACACCAACAAACTCAACCACAACCTCAACATTGAAAAATAACAACAACCTCAACATTGAAAAACAGCAACAAATTCAACAACAACCTCAACATTGAAAAACACCAACAAATTCAACAACAACCTCAACATTTAAAAACAACAACAACCTCAACATTGAAAAACACCAACAAATTCAACAACAACCTCAACATTGAAAAACACCAACAAATTCAACAGCAACCTCAACATTGAAAAACACCAACAAACTCAACAACAACCTCAACAAAGAAAAACAACAACAACCTCAACGTTGAAAAACACCAACAAATTCAACAACAACCTCAACATTGAAAAACAACAACAACCTCAACATTGAAAAACACCCACAAATTCAACAACAACCTTAACATTGAAAAACAACAACAAACTCAACATTGAAAAACACCAACAAATTCAACAACAACCTCAACATTGAAAAACAACAACAACCTCAACATTGAAAAACACCAACAAATTCAACAACAACCTCAACGTTGAAAAACACCAACAAATTCAACAACAACCTCAACATTGAAAAACAACAACAACCTAAACATTGAAAAACACCAACAAATTCAACAACAACCTCAACATTGAAAAACAACAACAACCTCAACATTGAAAAACACCAACAAATTCAACAACAACCTCAACATTGAAAAACACCAACAAATTCAACAACAACCTCAGCATTGAAAAACAACAACAACCTCAACTTTGAAAAACACCAACAAATTCAACAACAACCTCAACGTTGAAAAACAACAACAACCTCAACATTGAAAAACACCAACAAATTCAACAACAACTTCAACATTGAAAAACACCAACAAATTCAACAACAACCTCATCATGGAAAAACACCAACAAATACAACAACAACCTCAACATTGAAAAACAACAACAACCTCAACATTGAAAAACACCAACAAATTCAACAACAACCTCAACATTGAAAAACAACAGAACCTCAACATTGCAAACCACCAGCAAATTCAACAACAACCTCAACATTTAAAAACACCAACAAATTCAACAACAACCTCAACATTGAAAAACAACAACAACCTCCATATTGAAAAACACCAACAAATTCAACAACAACCTCGACATTGAAAAACACCAACAAATTCAAAATCAACCTCAACATTGAAAAACACGAACAACCTCAAAATTGAAAAAACACCAACAAATTCAGCAACAACCTCAACATTTAAAAACAACAACAACCTCAACATTGAAAAACACCAACAAATTCAACAACAACCTCAACTTTGAAAAACACCAACAAATTCAACAACAACCTCAACATTGAAAAACAACAACAAACTCAACCACAACCTCAACATTGAAAAATAACAACAACCTCAACATTGAAAAACAGCAACAAATTCAACAACAACCTCAACATTGAAAAACACCAACAAATTCAACAACATCCTCAACATTGAACAACACCAACAAATTCAACAACAACCTCAACATTGAAAAATTTAAACAACCTCAACATTGAAAAACACCAACAAATTCAACAACAACCTCAACATTGAAAAACACTAACAAATTCAACAACAACCTCGAAATTGAAAAACACCAACAAATTCAACAACAAACTCAACATTGAAAAACACCAACAAATTCAACAACAAACTCAACATTGAAAAACAACAACAACCTCAACATTGAAAAACACCAACAAATTCAACAACAATCTCAACATTGAAAAGCACCAACAAATTCAACAACAACCTCAACATTGAAAAACAACAACAACCTCAACATTGAAAAACACCAACAAATTCAACAACAACCTCAACATTGAAAAACACCAACAAATTCAACAACAACCTCAACATTGAAAAACAACAACAACCTCAACATTGAAAAACACCAACAAATTCAACAACAACTTCAACATTGAAAAACAACAACAGATTCAACAACAACCTCGAAATTGAAAAACACCAACAAATACAACAACAACCTCAACATTGAAAAACAACAACAACCTCAACATTGAAAAACACCAACAAATTCAACAACAACTTCAACATTGAAAAACAACAACAGATTCAACAACAATCTCAACATTGAATAGCACCAACAAATTCAACAACAACCTCAACATTGAAAAACAACAACAACCTCAACATTGAAAAACACCAACAAATTCAACAACAACCTCAACATTGAAAAACACCAACAAATTCAACAACAACCTCAACATTGAAAAACAACAACAACCTCAACATTGAAAAACACCAACAAATTCAACAACAACTTCAACATTGAAAAACAACAACGGATTCAACAACAACCTCGAAATTGAAAAACACCAACAAATACAACAACAACCTCAACATTGAAAAACAACAACAACCTCAACATTGAAAAACACCAACAAATTCAACAACAACCTCAACATTGAAAAACAACAACAACCTCAACATTGCAAAACACCAACAAATTCAACAACAACCTCAACATTGAAAAACAACAACAATCTCAACATTGAAAAACACCAACAAATTCAACAACAACCTCAACATTGAATAACAACAACAACCTCAACATTGAAAAACACCAACAAATTAAACAACAACCTCGATATTGAAAAACACCCTCAAATTCAAAATCAACCTCAGCATTGAAAAACACCAAAAACCTCAAAATTGAAAAAACACCAACAAATTCAACAACAACCTCAACATTTAAAAACAACAACAACCTCAACATTGAAAAACACCAACAAATTCAACAACAACCTCAACATTGAAAATCACCAACAAATTCAACAGCAACCTCAACATTGAAAAACACCAACAAACTCAACAACAACCTCAACAAAGAAAAACAACAACAACCTCAACGTTGAAAAACACCAACAAATTCAACAACAACCTCAACATTGAAAAACAACAACAACCTCAACATTGAAAAACACCAACAAATTCAACAACAACCTTAACATTGAAAAACAACAACAAACTCAACATTGAAAAACACCAACAAATTCAACAACAACCTCAACATTGAAAAACAACAACAACCTCAACATTGAAAAACACCAACAAATTCAACAACAACCTCAACGTTGAAAAACACCAACAAATTCAACAACAACCTCAACATTGAAAAACAACAACAACCTAAACATTGAAAAACACCAACAAATTCAACAACCTCAACATTGAAAAACAACAACAACCTCAACATTGAAAAACACCAACAAATTCAACAACAACCTCAACATTGAAAAACACCAACAAATTCAACAACAACCTCAACTTTGAAAAACACCAACAAATTCAACAACAACCTCAACGTTGAAAAACAACAACAACCTCAACATTAAAAAACACCAACAAATTCAACAACAACTTCAACATTGAAAAACACCAACAAATTCAACAACAACCTCATCATGGAAAAACACCAACAAATACAACAACAACCTCAACATTGAAAAACAACAACAACCTCAACATTGAAAAACACCAACAAATTCAACAACAACCTCAACATTGAAAAACAACAACAACCTCAACATTGCAAAACACCAGCAAATTCAACAACAACCTCAACATTGAAAAACAACAACAACCTCCGTATTGAAAAACACCAATAAATTCAACAACAACTTCGACATTGAAAAACACCCTCAAATTCAATATCAACCTCAACATTGAAAAACACGAACAACCTCAAAATTGAAAAAACACCAACAAATTCAACAACAACCTCAACATTTAAAAACAACAACAACCTCAACATTGAAAAACACCAACAAATTCAACAACAACCTCAACATTGAAAAACACCAACAAATTCAACAACAACCTCAACATTGAAAAACACCAACAAACTCAACCACAACCTCAACATTGAAAAATAACAACAACCTCAACATTGAAAAACAGCAACAAATTCAACAACAACCTCAACATTGAAAAACACCAACAAATTCAACAACAACCTCAACATTTAAAAACAACAACAACCTCAACATTGAAAAACACCAACAAATTCAACAACAACCTCAACATTGAAAAACACCAACAAATTCAACAGCAACCTCAACATTGAAAAACACCAACAAACTCAACAACAACCTCAACAAAGAAAAACAACAACAACCTCAACGTTGAAAAACACCAACAAATTCAACAACAACCTCAACATTGAAAAACAACAACAACCTCAACATTGAAAAACACCCACAAATTCAACAACAACCTTAACATTGAAAAACAACAACAAACTCAACATTGAAAAACACCAACAAATTCAACAACAACCTCAACATTGAAAAACAACAACAACCTCAACATTGAAAAACACCAACAAATTCAACAACAACCTCAACGTTGAAAAACACCAACAAATTCAACAACAACCTCAACATTGAAAAACAACAACAACCTAAACATTGAAAAACACCAACAAATTCAACAACAACCTCAACATTGAAAAACAACAACAACCTCAACATTGAAAAACACCAACAAATTCAACAACAACCTCAACATTGAAAAACACCAACAAATTCAACAACAACCTCAGCATTGAAAAACAGCAACAACCTCATCTTTGAAAAACACCAACAAATTCAACAACAACCTCAACGTTGAAAAACAACAACAACCTCAACATTGAAAAACACCAACAAATTCAACAACAACTTCAACATTGAAAAACACCAACAAATTCAACAACAACCTCATCATGGAAAAACACCAACAAATACAACAACAACCTCAACATTGAAAAACAACAACAACCTCAACATTGAAAAACACCAACAAATTCAACAACAACCTCAACTTTGAAAAACAACAGAACCTCAACATTGCAAAACACCAGCAAATTCAACAACAACCTCAACATTTAAAAACACCAACAAATTCAACAACAACCTCAACATTGAAAAACAACAACAACCTCCATATTGAAAAACACCAACAAATTCAACAACAACCTCGACATTGAAAAACACCAACAAATTCAAAATCAACCTCAACATTGAAAAACACGAACAACCTCAAAATTGAAAAAACACCAACAAATTCAGCAACAACCTCAACATTTAAAAACAACAACAACCTCAACATTGAAAAACACCAACAAATTCAACAACAACCTCAACTTTGAAAAACACCAACAAATTCAACAACAACCTCAACATTGAAAAACACCAACAAACTCAACCACAACCTCAACATTGAAAAATAACAACAACCTCAACATTGAAAAACAGCAACAAATTCAACAACAACCTCAACATTGAAAAACACCAACAAATTCAACAACATCCTCAACATTGAACAACACCAACAAATTCAACAACAACCTCAACATTGAAAAATAACAACAACCTCAACATTGAAAAACACCAACAAATTCAACAACAACCTCAACATTGAAAAACACCAACAAATTCAACAACAACCTCAACATTGAAAAACACCAACAAAGTCAACAACAACCTCAACATTGAAAAACACCAACAAATTCAACAACAACTTCAACATTGAAAAACACCAACAAATTCAACAACAAACTCAACATTTAAAAACGCCAACAAATTCAACAACAACCTCAACATTGAAAAACAACAACCTCAACATTGAAAAACACCAACAAATTCAAAAAAAAATTCAACATAGAAAAACACCAACAAATTCAACAACAACCCCGACATTGAAAAACACCAACAAATTCAACAACAACCTCAACTTTGAAAAACAACAACAACCTCATCATGGAAAAACACCAACAAATTCAACAACAACCTCAACATTGAAAAACAACAACATCCTCAAAATTGAAAAACACCAACAAATTCAACAACAACCCCAACATTTAAAAACAACAACAACCTCAGCATTGAAAAACAACAACAAATTCAACAACAACCTCAACATTGAAAAACACCAACAAATTCAACAACAACCTCAAAATTGAAAAACACCAACAAACTCAACAACAACCTCAACATTGAAAAACAACAACAACCTCAACATTGAAAAACACCAACAAATTCAACAACAACCTCAACATTGAAAAACAGCAACAAATTCAACAACAACCTCAACATTGAAAAACACCAACAACCTCAACATTGATAAACACCAACAAATTCAACAAAAACCTCAACATTGAAAAACAACAACAACCTCAACATTGAAAAACACCAACAAATTCAACAACAACCTCAACATTGAAAAACAACAACAAACTAAACATTGAAAAACACCAACAAATTCAACAACAACCTCAACATTGAAAAACAACAACAACCTCAACATTGAAAAACACCAACAAATTCAACAACAACCTCAACATTGAAAAACACCAACAAATTCAACAACAACCTCAACATTGAAAAACACCAACAAATTCAACAACAACCTCGAAATTGAAAAACACCAACAAATTCAACAACAAACTCAACATTGAAAAACGCTAACAAATTCAACAACAACCTCTACATTGAAAAACAACAACAACCTCAACATTGAAAAACACCAACAAATTCAACAACAACCTCAACATTGAAAAGCACCAACAAATTCAACAACAACCTCAACATTGAAAAACAACAAGAACCTCAACATTGAAAAACACGAACAAATTCAACAATAACCTCAACATTGAAAAACAACAACAACCTCAACATTGAAAAACACCAACAAATTCAACAACAACCTCAACATTGAAAAAGAACAACAAACTCAACATTGAAAAACACCAACAAATTCAACAACAACCTCAACATTGAAAAACAACAACAACCTCAACATTGAAAAACACCAACAAATTCAACAACAACCTCAACATTGAAACACACCAACAAATTCAACAACAACCTCAACATTGAAAAACAACAACAACCTAAACATTGAAAAACACCAACAAATTCAACAACAACCTCAACATTGAAAAACAACAACAACCTCAACATTGAAAAACACCAACAAATTCAACAACAACCTCAACATTGAAAAACACCAACAAATTCA
The DNA here is from genome assembly GCA_026770705.1 of Isurus oxyrinchus. Lineage (NCBI taxonomy): Eukaryota > Metazoa > Chordata > Chondrichthyes > Lamniformes > Lamnidae > Isurus > Isurus oxyrinchus. Next base: position 1,291,962 of record JANJGN010000104.1, on the reverse strand, counting down.
ACAACAACCTCAACATTGAAAAAGAACAACCTCAACATTGAAAAACACCAACAAATTCAACAACAACCTCAACATTGAAAAACACCAACAAATTCAACAACAACCTCAGCATTGAAAAACAACAACAACCTCAACATTGAAAAACACCAACAAATTCAACAACAACCTCAACATTGAAAAACAACAACAACCTCAACATTGAAAAACACCAACAAATTCAACAACAACTTCAACATTGAAAAACACCAACAAATTCAACAACAACATCGAAATTGAAAAACACCAACAAATACAACAACAACCTCAACTTTGAAAAACAACAACAATCTCAACATTGAAAAACACCAACAAATTCAACAACAACCTCAACATTGAAAAACACCAGCAAATTCAACAACAACCTCAACGTTGAAAAACACTTACAAATTCAACAACAACCTCGAAATTGAAAAACACCAACAAATTCAACAACAAACTCAACATTGAAAAACACCAACAAATTCAACAACAAACTCAACATTGAAAAACAACAACAACCTCAACATTGAAAAACACCAACAAATTCAACAACAATCTCAACATTGAAAAGCACCAACAAATTCAACAACAACCTCAACATTGAAAAACAACAACAACCTCAACATTGAAAAACACCAACAAATTCAACAACAACCTCAACATTGAAAAACAACAACAACCTCAACATTGAAAAACACCCACAAATTCAACAACAACCTCAACATTGAAAAACAACAAGAAACTCAACATTGAAAAACACCAACAAATTCAACAACAACCTCAACATTGAAAAACAAAAACAACCTCAACATTGAAAAACACCAACAAATTCAACAACAACCTCAACATTGAAAAACACCAACAAATTCAACAACAACCTCAACATTGAAAAACAACAACAATCTCAACATTGAAAAACACCAACAAATTCAACAACAACCTCAACATTGAAAAACACCAACAAATTCAACAGCAACCTCAACATTGAAAAACACCAACAAACTCAACAACAACCTCAACAAAGAAAAACAACAACAACCTCAACGTTGAAAAACACCAACAAATTCAACAACAACCTCAACATTGAAAAACAACAACAACCTCAACATTGAAAAACACCAACAAATTCAACAACAACCTCAGCATTGAAAAACAACAACAACCTCAACATTGAAAAACACCAACAAATTCAACAACAACCTCAACATTGAAAAACAACAACAACCTCAACATTGAAAAACACCAGCAAATTCAACAACAACTTCAACATTGAAAAACACCAACAAATTCAACAACAACCTCGAAATTGAAAAACACCAACAAATACAACAACAACCTCTACATTGAAAAACAACAAAAACCTCAAAATTTAAAAACACCAACAAATTCAACAACAACCTCAACATTGAAAAACAACAAGATCCTCAAAATTGAAAAACACCAACAAATTCTACAACAACCCCAACATTTAAAAACAACAACAACCTCAACATTGAAAAAGACCAACAAATTCAACAACAACCTCAACATTGAAAAACACCAACAAATTCAACAACAACCTCAACATTGAAAAACACCAACAAATTCAACAACAACCTCAACATTGAAAAACAACAACAACCTCAACATTGAAAAACACCAACAAATTCAACAACAACCTCGAAATTGAAAAACACCAACAAATACAACAACAACCTCAACATTGAAAAACAACAAAAACCTCAAAATTTAAAAACACCAACAAATTCAACAACAACCTCAACATTGAAAAACAACAACATCCTCAAAATTGAAAAACACCAACAAATTCAACAACAACCCCAACATTTAAAAACAACAACAACCTCAACATTGAAAAACACCAACAAATTCAACAACAACCTCAACATTGAAAAACAACAACAACCTCAACATTGAAAAACACCAACAAATTCAACAACAACCTCAGCATTGAAAAACAACAACAACCTCAACTTTGAAAAACACCAACAAATTCAACAACAACCTCAACTTTGAAAAACAACAACAACCTCAACATTGAAAAACACCAACAAATTCAACAACAACTTCAACATTGAAAAACACCAACAACTTCAACAACAACCTCGAAATTGAAAAACACCAACAAATACAACAACAACCTCAACATTGAAAAACAACAACAACCTCAACATTGAAAAAGACCAACAAATTCAACAACAACCTCAACATTGAAAAAGAACAACCTCAACATTGAAAAACACCAACAAATTCAACTACAACCTCAACATTGAAAAACAACAACAACCTCAACATTGAAAAACACCAACAAATTCAACAACAACTTCAACATTGAAAAACACCAACAAATTCAACAACAACATCGAAATTGAAAAACACCAACAAATACAACAACAACCTCAACATTGAAAAACAACAACAATCTCAACATTGAAAAACACCAACAAATTCAACAACAACCTCAACATTGAAAAACACCAGCAAATTCAACAACAACCTCAACATTGAAAAACACTAACAAATTCAACAACAACCTCGAAATTGAAAAACACCAACAAATTCAACAACAAACTCAACATTGAAAAACACCAACAAATTCAACAACAAACTCAACATTGAAAAACAACAACAACCTCAACATTGAAAAACACCAACAAATTCAACAACAATCTCAACATTGAAAAGCACCAACAAATTCAACAACAACCTCAACATTGAAAAACAACAACAACCTCAACATTGAAAAAGACCAACAAATTCAACAACAACCTCAACATTGAAAAACAACAACAACCTCAACATTGAAAAACACCCACAAATTCAACAACAACCTCAACATTGAAAAACAACAACAAACTCAACATTGAAAAACACCAACAAATTCAACAACAACCTCAACTTTGAAAAACAACAACAACCTCAACATTGAAAAACACCAACAAATTCAACAACAACCTCAACATTGAAAAACACCAACAAATTCAACAACTTCAACATTGAAAAACAACGACAGATTCAACAACAACCTCGAAATTGAAAAACACCAACAAATACAACAACAACCTCAACATTGAAAAACAACAACAACCTCAACATTGAAAAACACCAACAAATTCAACAACAACCTCAACATTGAAAAACAACAACAACCTCAACATTGAAAAACACCAGCAAATTCAACAACAACCTCAACATGTAAAAACACCAACAAATTCAACAACAACCTCAACATTGAAAAACAACAACAATCTCAACATTGAAAAACACCAACAAATTCAACAACAACCTCAACATTGAAAAACACCAACAAATTCAACAGCAACCTCAACATTGAAAAACACCAACAAACTCAACAACAACCTCAACAAAGAAAAACAACAACAACCTCAACGTTGAAAAACACCAACAAATTCAACAACAACCTCAGCATTGAAAAACAACAACAACCTCAACATTGAAAAACACCAACAAATTCAACAACAACCTCAACATTGAAAAACAACAACAACCTCAACATTGAAAAACACCAGCAAATTCAACAACAACTTCAACATTGAAAAACACCAACAAATTCAACAACAACCTCGAAATTGAAAAACACCAACAAATACAACAACAACCTCAACATTGAAAAACAACAAAAACCTCAAAATTTAAAAACACCAACAAATTCAACAACAACCTCAACATTGAAAAACAACAAGATCCTCAAAATTGAAAAACACCAACAAATTCAACAACAACCCCAACATTTAAAAACAACAACAACCTCAACATTGAAAAAGACCAACAAATTCAACAACAACCTCAACATTGAAAAACACCAACAAATTCAACAACAACCTCAACATTGAAAAACAACAACAACCTCAACATTGAAAAACACCAACAAATTCAACAACAACCTCGAAATTGAAAAACACCAACAAATACAACAACAACCTCAACATTGAAAAACAACAAAAACCTCAAAATTTAAAAACACCAACAAATTCAACAACAACCTCAACATTGAAAAACAACAACATCCTCAAAATTGAAAAACACCAACAAATTCAACAACAACCCCAACATTTAAAAACAACAACAACCTCAACATTGAAAAACACCAACAAATTCAACAACAACCTCAACATTGAAAAACAACAACAACCTCAACATTGAAAAACACCAACAAATTCAACAACAACCTTAACATTGAAAAACAACAACAAGCTCAACATTGAAAAACACCAACAAATTCAACAACAACCTCAACATTGAAAAACAACAGCAACCTCAACATTGAAAAACACCAACAAATTCAACAACAACCACAACGTTGAAAAACACGAACAAATTCAACAACAACCTCAACATTGAAAAACAACAACAACCTAAACATTGAAAAACACCAACAAATTCAACAACAACCTCAACATTGAAAAACAACAACAACCTCAACATTGAAAAACACCAACAAATTCAACAACAACCTCAACATTGAAAAACACCAACAAATTCAACAACAACCTCAGCATTGAAAAACAACAACAACCTCAACTTTGAAAAACACCAACAAATTCAACAACAACCTCAACGTTGAAAAACAACAACAACGTCAACATTGAAAAACACCAACAAATTCAACAACAACTTCAACATTGAAAAACAACAACAACTTCAACAACAACCTCGAAATTGAAAAACACCAACAAATACAACAACAACCTCAACATTGAAAAACACCAACAAATTCAACAACAACCTCAACATTTAAAAACACCAACAAATTCAACAACAACCTCAACTTTGAAAACAACAACAACCTCAACATTGAAAAAGACCAACAAATTCAACAACAACCTCAACATTGAAAAAGAACAACCTCAACATTGAAAAACACCAACAAATTCAACTACAACCTCAACATTGAAAAACAACAACATCCTCAAAATTGAAAAACACCAACAAATTCAACAACAACCCCAACATTTAAAAACAACAACAACCTCAACATTGAAAAACACCAACAAATTCAACAACAACCTCAACATTGAAAAACAACAACAACCTCAACATTGAAAAACACCAACAAATTCAACAACAACTTCAACATTGAAAAACACCAACAAATTCAACAACAACATCGAAATTGAAAAACACCAACAAATACAACAACAACCTCAACATTGAAAAACAACAACAATCTCAACATTGAAAAACACCAACAAATTCAACAACAACCTCAACATTGAAAAACACCAACAAATTCAACAACAACCTCAACATTGAAAAACACTAACAAATTCAACAACAACCTCGAAATTGAAAAACACCCACAAATTCAACAACAAACTCAACTTTGAAAAACACCAACAAATTCAACAACAAACTCAACATTGAAAAACAGCAACAACCTCAACATTGAAAAACACCAACAAATTCAACAACAATCTCAACATTGAAAAGCACCAACAAATTCAACAACAACCTCAACATTGAAAAACAACAACAACCTCAACATTGAAAAACACCAACAGATTCAACAACAACCTCAACATTGAAAAACAACAACAACCTCAACATTGAAAAACACCAACAAATTCAGCAACAACCTCAACATTGAAAAACAACATCAAACTCAACATTGAAAAACACCAACAAATTCAACAACAACCTCAACATTGAAAAACAACAACAACCTCAACATTGAAAAACACCAACAAATTCAACAACAACCTCAACATTGAAAAACACCAACAAATTCAACAACAACCTCAACATTGAAAAACAACAACAACCTCAACATTGAAAAACACCAACAAATTCAACAACAACTTCAACATTGAAAAACAACAACAGATTCAACAACAACCTCGAAATTGAAAAACACCAACAAATACAACAACAACCTCAACATTGAAAAACAACAACAACCTCAACATTGAAAAACACCAACAAATTCAACAACAACCTCAACATTGAAAAACAACAACAACTTCAACATTGCAAAACACCAGCAAATTCAACAACAACCTCAACATTTAAACACACCAACAAATTGAACAACAACCTCAACATTGAAAAACAACAACAATCTCAACATTGAAAAAAACCAACAAATTCAACAACAACCTCAACATTGAAAAACACCAACAAATTCAACAGCAACCTCAACATTGAAAAACACCAACAAACTCAACAACAACCTCAACAAAGAAAAACAACAACAACCTCAACGTTGAAAAACACCAACAAATTCAACAACAACCTCAACATTGAAAAACAACAACAACCTCAACATTGAAAAACACCAACAAATTCAACAACAACCTCAGCATTGAAAAACAACAACAACCTCAACATTGAAAAACACCAACAAATTCAACAACAACCTCAACATTGAAAAACAACAACAACCTCAACATTGAAAAACACCAGCAAATTCAACAACAACTTCAACATTGAAAAACACCAACAAATTCAACAACAACCTCGAAATTGAAAAACACCAACAAATACAACAACAACCTCAACATTGAAAAACAACAAAAACCTCAAAATTTAAAAACACCAACAAATTCAACAACAACCTCAACATTGAAAAACAACATCCTCAAAATTGAAAAACACCAACAAATTCAACAACAACCCCAACATTTAAAAACAACAACAATCTCAACATTGAAAAACACCAACAAATTCAACAACAACCTCAACATTGAAAAACACCAACAAATTCAACAACAACCTCAACATTGAAAAACACCAACAAATTCAACAACAACCTCAACATTGAAAAAGAACAACAACCTCAACATTGAAAAACACCAACAAATTCAACAACAACCTCGAAATTGAAAAACACCAACAAATACAACAACAACCTCAACATTGAAAAACAACAAAAACCTCAAAATTTAAAAACACCAACAAATTCAACAACAACGTCAACATTGAAAAACAACAACATCCTCAAAATTGAAAAACACCAACAAATTCAACAACAACCCCAACATTTAAAAACAACAACAACCTCAACATTGAAAAACACCAACAAATTCAACAACAACCTCAACATTGAAAAACAACAACAACCTCAACATTGAAAAACACCAACAAATTCAACAACAACCTTAGCATTGGAAAACAACAACAAACTCAACATTGAAAAAAACCAACAAATTCAACAACAACCTCAACATTGAAAAACAACAACAACCTCAACATTGAAAAACACCAACAAATTCAACAACAACCTCAACGTTGAAAAACACGAACAAATTCAACAACAACCTCAACATTGAAAAACAACAACAACCTAAACATTGAAAAACACCAACAAATTCAACAACAACCTCAACATTGAAAAACAACAACAACCTCAACATTGAAAAACACCAACAAATTCAACAACAACCTCAACATTGAAAAACACCAACAAATTCAACAACAACCTCAGCATTGAAAAACAACAACAACCTCAACTTTGAAAAACACCAACAAATTCAACAACAACCTCAACGTTGAAAAACAACAACAACCTCAACATTGAAAAACACCAACAAATTCAACAACAACTTCAACATTGAAAAACACCAACAACTTCAACAACAACCTCGAAATTGAAAAACACCAACAAATACAACAACAACCTCAACATTGAAAAACAACAACAACCTCAACATTGAAAAACACCAACAAATTCAACAACAACCTCAACATTGAAAAACACCAACAAATTCAACAACAACCTCAACATTGAAAAACAACAACAACCTCAACATTGAAAAAGACCAACAAATTCAACAACAACCTCAACATTGAAAAAAAACAACCTCAACATTGAAAAACACCAACAAATTCAACTACAACCTCAACATTGAAAAACACCAACAAATTCAACAACAACCTCAGCATTGAAAAACAACAACAACCTCAACATTGAAAAACACCAACAAATTCAACAACAACCTCAACATTGAAAAACAACAACAACCTCAACATTGAAAAACACCAACAAATTCAACAACAACTTCAACATTGAAAAACACCAACAAATTCAACAACAACCTCGAAATTGAAAAACACCAACAAATACAACAACAACCTCAACATTGAAAAACAACAACAACCTCAACATTGAAAAACACCAACAAATTCAACAACAACCTCAACATTGAAAAACACCAACAAATTCAACAACAACCTCAACATTGAAAAACACTAACAAATTCAACAACAACCTCGAAATTGAAAAACACCAACAAATTCAACAACAAACTCAACATTGAAAAACACCAACAAATTCAACAACACTCAACATTGAAAAACAACAACAACCTCAACATTGAAAAACACCAACAAATTCAACAACAATCTCAACATTGAAAAGCACCAACAAATTCAACAACAACCTCAACATTGAAAAACAACAACAACCTCAACATTGAAAAACACCAACAAATTCAACAACATCCTCAACATTGAAAAACAACAACAACCTCAACATTGAAAAACACCAACAAATTCAACAACAACCTCAACATTGAAAAACAACAACAAACTCAACATTGAAAAACACCAACAAATTCAACAAGAACCTCAACATTGAAAAACAACAACTACCTCAACATTGAAAAACACCAACAAATTCAACAACAACCTCAACATTGAAAAACACCAACAAATTCAACAACAACCTCAACATTGAAAAACAACAACAACCTCAACATTGAAAAACACCAACAAATTCAACAACAACTTCAACATTGAAAAACAACAACAAATTCAACAACAACCTCAACATTGAAAAACACCAACAAATTCAACAACAACCTCAACATTGAAAAACAACAACAACCTCAACAACAACCTCAACATTGAAAAACAACAACAACCTCAACATTGAAAAACACCAACAAATTCAACAACAACCTCGAAATTGAAAAACACCAACAAATACAACAACAACCTCAACATTGAAAAACAACAAAAACCTCAAAATTTAAAAACACCAACAAATTCAACAACAACCTCAACATTGAAAAACAACAACATCCTCAAAATTGAAAAACACCAACAAATTCAACAACAAACCCAACATTTAAAAACAACAACAACCTCAACATTGAAGAACACCAACAAATTCAACAACAACCTCAACATTGAAAAACAACAACAACCTCAACATTGAAAAACACCAACAAATTCAACAACAACCTTAACATTGAAAAACAACAACAAACTCAACATTGAAAAACACCAACAAATTCAACAACAACCTCAACATTGAAAAACAACAACAACCTCAACATTGAAAAACACCAAGAAACTCAACAACAACCTCAACAAAGAAAAACAACAACAACCTCAACGTTGAAAAACACCAACAAATTCAACAACAACCTCAGCATTGAAAAACAACAACAACCTCAACATTGAAAAACACCAACAAATTCAACAACAACCTCAACATTGAAAAACAACAACAACCTCAACATTGAAAAACACCAGCAAATTCAACAACAACTTCAACATTGAAAAACACCAGCAAATTCAACAACAACCTCGAAATTGAAAAACACCAACAAATACAACAACAACCTCAACATTGAAAAACAACAAAAACCTCAAAATTTAAAAACACCAACAAATTCAACAACAACCTCAACATTGAAAAACAACAACATCCTCAAAATTGAAAAACACCAACAAATTCAACAACAACCCCAACATTTAAAAACAACAACAACCTCAACATTGAAAAATACCAACAAATTCAACAACAACCTCAACATTGAAAAACACCAACAAATTCAACAACAACCTCAACATTGAAAAACACCAACAAATTCAACAACAACCTCAACATTGAAAAAGAACAACAACCTCAACATTGAAAAACACCAACAAATTCAACAACAACCTCGAAATTGAAAAACACCAACAAATACAACAACAACCTCAACATTGAAAAACAACAAAAACCTCAAAATTTAAAAACACCAACAAATTCAACAACAACGTCAACATTTAAAAACAACAGCATCCTCAAAATTGAAAAACACCAACAAATTCAACAACAACCCCAACATTTAAAAACAACAACAACCTCAACATTGAAAAACACCAACAAATTCAACAACAACCTCAACATTGAAAAACAACAACAACCTCAACATTGAAAAACACCAACAAATTCAACAACAACCTTAACATTGAAAAACAACAACAAACTCAACATTGAAAAACACCAACAAATTCAACAACAACCTCAACATTGAAAAACAACAACAACCTCAACATTGAAAAACACCAACAAATTCAACAACAACCTCAACGTTGAAAAACACGAACAAATTCAACAACAACCTCAACATTGAAAAACAACAACAACCTAAACATTGAAAAACACCAACAAATTCAACAACAACCTCAACATTGAAAAACAACAACAACCTCAACATTGAAAAACACCAACAAATTCAACAACAACCTCAACATTGAAAAACACCAACAAATTCAACAACAACCTCAGCATTGAAAAACAACAACAACCTCAACTTTGAAAAACACCAACAAATTCAACAACAACCTCAACGTTGAAAAACAACAACAACCTCAACATTGAAAAACACCAACAAATTCAACAACAACTTCAACATTGAAAAACACCAACAACTTCAACAACAACCTCGAAATTGAAAAACACCAACAAATACAACAACAACCTCAACATTGAAAAACAACAACAACCTCAACATTGAAAAACACCAACAAATTCAACAACAACCTCAACATTGAAAAACACCAACAAATTCAACAACAACCTCAACATTGAAAAACAACAACAACCTCAACATTGAAAAAGACCAACAAATTCAACAACAACCTCAACATTGAAAAAGAACAACCTCAACATTGAAAAACACCAACAAATTCAACTACAACCTCAACATTGAAAAACATCAACAAATTCAACAACAACCTCAGCATTGAAAAACAACAACAACCTCAACATTGAAAAACACCAACAAATTCAACAACAACCTCAACATTGAAAAACAACAACAACCTCAACATTGAAAAACACCAACAAATTCAACAACAACCTCGAAATTGAAAAACACCAACAAATACAACAACAACCTCAACATTGAAAAACAACAACAACCTCAACATTGAAAAACACCAACAAATTCAACAACAACCTCAACATTGAAAAACACCAACAAATACAACAACAACCTCAACATTGAAAAACAACAACAACCTCAACATTGAAAAACACCAACAAATTCAACAACAACCTCAACATTGAAAAACACCAACAAATTCAACAACAACCTCAACATTGAAAAACACTAACAAATTCAACAACAACCTCGAAATTGAAAAACACCAACAAATTCAAAAACAAACTCAACATTGAAAAACAACAACAACCTCAACATTGAAAAACACCAACAAATTCAACAACAATCTCAACATTGAAAAGCACCAACAAATTCAACAACAACCTCAACATTGAAAAACAACAACAACCTCAACATTGAAAAACACCAACAAATTCAACAACATCCTCAACATTGAAAAACAACAACAACCTCAACATTGAAAAACACCAACAAATTCAACAACAACCTCAACATTGAAAAACAACAACTACCTCAACATTGAAAAACACCAACAAATTCAACAACAACCTCAACATTGAAAAACACCAACAAATTCAACAACAACCTCAACATTGAAAAACAACAACAACCTCAACATTGAAAAACACCAACAAATTCAACAACAACTTCAACATTGAAAAACAACAACAAATTCAACAACAACCTCGAAATTGAAAAACACCAACAAATTCAACAACAACCTCAACATTGAAAAACACCAACAAATTCAACAACAACCTCAACATTGAAAAACAACAACAACCTCAACATTGAAAAACACCAACAAATTCAACAACAACCTCGAAATTGAAAAACACCAACAAATACAACAACAACCTCAACATTGAAAAACAACAAAAACCTCAAAATTTAAAAACACCAACAAATTCAACAACAACCTCAACATTGAAAAACAACAACATCCTCAAAATTGAAAAACACCAACAAATTCAACCACAAACCCAACATTTAAAAACAACAACAACCTCAACATTGAAGAACACCAACAAATTCAACAACAACCTCAACATTGAAAAACAACAACAACCTCAACATTGAAAAACACCAACAAATTCAACAACAACCTTAACATTGAAAAACAACAACAAACTCAACATTGAAAAACACCAACAAATTCAACAACAACCTCAACATTGAAAAACAACAACAACCTCAACATTGAAAAACACCAACAAATTCAACAACAACCTCAACGTTGAAAAACACGAACAAATTCAACAACAACCTCAACATTGAAAAACAACAACAACCTAAACATTGAAAAACACCAACAAATTCAACAACAACCTCAACATTGAAAAACAACAACAACCTCAACATTGAAAAACACCAACAAATTCAACAACAACCTCAACATTGAAAAACACCAACAAATTCAACAACAACCTCAGCATTGAAAAACAACAACAACCTCAACTTTGAAAAACACCAACAAATTCAACAACAACCTCAACGTTGAAAAACAACAACAACCTCAACATTGAAAAACACCAACAAATTCAACAACAACTTCAACATTGAAAAACACCAACAACTTCAACAACAACCTTGAAATTGAAAAACACCAACAAATACAACAACAACCTCAACATTGAAAAACAACAACAACCTCAACATTGAAAAACACCAACAAATTCAACAACAACCTCAACATTGAAAAACACCAACAAATTCAACAACAACCTCAACATTGAAAAACAACAACAACCTCAACATTGAAAAAGACCAACAAATTCAACAACAACCTCAACATTGAAAAAGAACAACCTCAACATTGAAAAACACCAACAAATTCAACTACAACCTCAACATTGAAAAACATCAACAAATTCAACAACAACCTCAGCATTGAAAAACAACAACAACCTCAACATTGAAAAACACCAACAAATTCAACAACAACCTCAACATTGAAAAACAACAACAACCTCAACATTGAAAAACACCAACAAATTCAACAACAACTTCAACATTGAAAAACACCAACAAATTCAACAACAACCTCGAAATTGAAAAACACCAACAAATACAACAACAACCTCAACATTGAAAAACAACAACAACCTCAACATTGAAAAACACCAACAAATTCAACAACAACCTCAACATTGAAAAACACCAACAAATTCAACAACAACCTCAACATTGAAAAACACTAACAAATTCAACAACAACCTCGAAATTGAAAAACACCAACAAATTCAAAAACAAACTCAACATTGAAAAACAACAACAACCTCAACATTGAAAAACACCAACAAATTCAACAACAATCTCAACATTGAAAAGCACCAACAAATTCAACAACAACCTCAACATTGAAAAACAACAACAACCTCAACATTGAAAAACACCAACAAATTCAACAACATCCTCAACATTGAAAAACAACAACAACCTCAACATTGAAAAACACCAACAAATTCAACAACAACCTCAACATTGAAAAACAACAACTACCTCAACATTGAAAAACACCAACAAATTCAACAACAACCTCAACATTGAAAAACACCAACAAATTCAACAACAACCTCAACATTGAAAAACAACAACAACCTCAACATTGAAAAACACCAACAAATTCAACAACAACTTCAACATTGAAAAACAACAACAAATTCAACAACAACCTCGAAATTGAAAAACACCAACAAATTCAACAACAACCTCAACATTGAAAAACACCAACAAATTCAACAACAACCTCAACATTGAAAAACAACAACAACCTCAACATTGAAAAACACCAACAAATTCAACAACAACCTCGAAATTGAAAAACACCAACAAATACAACAACAACCTCAACATTGAAAAACAACAAAAACCTCAAAATTTAAAAACACCAACAAATTCAACAACAACCTCAACATTGAAAAACAACAACATCCTCAAAATTGAAAAACACCAACAAATTCAACCACAAACCCAACATTTAAAAACAACAACAACCTCAACATTGAAGAACACCAACAAATTCAACAACAACCTCAACATTGAAAAACAACAACAACCTCAACATTGAAAAACACCAACAAATTCAACAACAACCTTAACATTGAAAAACAACAACAATCTCAACATTGAAAAACACCAACAAATTCAACAACAACCTCAACATTGAAAAACAACAACAACCTCAACATTGAAAAACACCAACAAATTCAACAACAACCTCAACGTTGAAAAACACGAACAAATTCAACAACAACCTCAACATTGAAAAACAACAACAACCTAAACATTGAAAAACACCAACAAATTCAACAACAACCTCAACATTGAAAAACAACAACAACCTCAACATTGAAAAACACCAACAAATTCAACAACAACCTCAACATTGAAAAACACCAACAAATTCAACAACAACCTCAGCATTGAAAAACAACAACAACCTCAACTTTGAAAAACACCAACAAATTCAACAACAACCTCAACGTTGAAAAACAACAACAACCTCAACATTGAAAAACACCAACAAATTCAACAACAACTTCAACATTGAAAAACACCAACAACTTCAACAACAACCTCGAAATTGAAAAACACCAACAAATACAACAACAACCTCAACATTGAAAAACAACAACAACCTCAACATTGAAAAACACCAACAAATTCAACAACAACCTCAACATTGAAAAACACCAACAAATTCAACAACAACCTCAACATTGAAAAACAACAACAACCTCAACATTGAAAAAGACCAACAAATTCAACAACAACCTCAACATTGAAAAAGAACAACCTCAACATTGAAAAACACCAACAAATTCAACTACAACCTCAACATTGAAAAACACCAACAAATTCAACAACAACCTCAGCATTGAAAAACAACAACAACCTCAACATTGAAAAACACCAACAAATTCAACAACAACCTCAACATTGAAAAACAACAACAACCTCAACATTGAAAAACACCCACAAATTCAACAACAACCTCAACATTGAAAAAAAACAACAAACTCAACATTGAAAAACACCAACAAATTCAACAACAACCTCAACATTGAAAAACAACAACCTCAACATTGAAAAACACCAACAAATTCAACAACAACCTCAACATTGAAAAACACCAACAAATTCAACAACAACCTCAACATTGAAAAACAACAACAACCTCAACATTGAAAAACACCAACAAATTCAACAACTTCAACATTGAAAAACAACGACAGATTCAACAACAACCTCGAAATTGAAAAACACCAACAAATACAACAACAACCTCAACATTGAAAAACAACAACAACCTCAACATTGAAAAACACCAACAAATTCAACAACAACCTCAACATTGAAAAACAACAACAACCTCAACATTGAAAAACACCAGCAAATTCAACAACAACCTCAACATTTAAAAACACCAACAAATTGAACAACAACCTCAACATTGAAAAACAACAACAATCTCAACATTGAAAAACACCAACAAATTCAACAACAACCTCAACATTGAAAAACACCAACAAATTCAACAGCAACCTCAACATTGAAAAACACCAACAAACTCAACAACAACCTCAACAAAGAAAAACAACAACAACCTCAACGTTGAAAAACACCAACAAATTCAACAACAACCTCAACATTGAAAAACAACAACCTCAACATTGAAAAACACCAACAAATTCAACAACAACCTCAGCATTGAAAAACAACAACAACCTCAACATTGAAAAACACCAACAAATTCAACAACAACCTCAACATTGAAAAACAACAACAACCTCAACATTGAAAAACACCAGCAAATTCAACAACAACTTCAACATTGAAAAACACCAACAAATTCAACAACAACCTCGAAATTGAAAAACACCAACAAATACAACAACAACCTCAACATTGAAAAACAACAAAAACCTCAAAATTTAAAAACACCAACAAATTCAACAACAACCTCAACATTGAAAAACAACAAGATCCTCAAAATTGAAAAACACCAACAAATTCAACAACAACCCCAACATTTAAAAACAACAACAACCTCAACATTGAAAAAGACCAACAAATTCAACAACAACCTCAACATTGAAAAACACCAACAAATTCAACAACAACCTCAACATTGAAAAACACCAACAAATTCAACAACAACCTCAACATTGAAAAACAACAACAACCTCAACATTGAAAAACACCAACAAATTCAACAACAACCTCAACTTTGAAAAAGAACAACCTCAACATTGAAAAACACCAACAAATTCAACTACAACCTCAACATTGAAAAACAACAACAACCTCAACATTGAAAAACACCAACAAATTCAACAACAACTTCAACATTGAAAAACACCAACAAATTCAACAACAACATCGAAATTGAAAAACACCAACAAATACAACAACAACCTCAACATTGAAAAACAACAACAATCTCAACATTTAAAAACACCAACAAATTCAACAACAACCTCAACATTGAAAAACACCAGCAAATTCAACAACAACCTCAACATTGAAAAACACTAACAAATTCAACAACAACCTCGAAATTGAAAAACACCAACAAATTCAACAACAAACTCATCATTGAAAAACACCAACAAATTCAACAACAAACTCAACATTGAAAAACAACAACAACCTCAACATTGAAAAACACCAACAAATTCAACAACAATCTCAACATTGAAAAGCACCAACAAATTCAACAACAACCTCAACATTGAAAAACAACAACAACCTCAACATTGAAAAACACCAACAAATTCAACAACAACCTCAACATTGAAAAACAACAACAACCTCAACATTGAAAAACACCCACAAATTCAACAACAACCTCAACATTGAAAAACAACAACAAACTCAACATTGAAAAACACCAACAAATTCAACAACAACCTCAACATTGAAAAACAACAACAACCTCAACATTGAAAAACACCAACAAATTCAACAACAACCTCAACATTGAAAAACACCAACAAATTCACCAACAACCTCAACATTGAAAAACAACAACAACCTCAACATTGAAAAACACCAACAAATTCAACAACAACCTCAACATTGAAAAACAACAACAACCTCAACATTGAAAAACACCAGCAAATTCAACAACAACCTCAACATTTAAAAACACCAACAAATTGAACAACAACCTCAACATTGAAAAACAACAACAATCTCAACATTGAAAAACACCAACAAATTCAACAACAACCTCAACATTGAAAAACACCAACAAATTCAACAGCAACCTCAACATTGAAAAACACCAACAAACTCAACAACAACCTCAACAAAGAAAAACAACAACAACCTCAACGTTGAAAAACACCAACAAATTCAACAACAACCTCAACATTGAAAAACAACAACAACCTCAACATTGAAAAACACCAAAAATTCAACAACAACCTCAGCATTGAAAAACAACAACAACCTCAACATTGAAAAACACCAACAAATTCAACAACAACCTCAACATTGAAAAACAACAACAACCTCAACATTGAAAAACACCAGCAAATTCAACGACAACTTCAACATTGAAAAACACCAACAAATTCAACAACAACCTCGAAATTGAAAAACACCAACAAATACAACAACAACTTCAACATTGAAAAACAACAAAAACCTCAAAATTTAAAAACACCAACAAATTCAACAACAACCTCAACATTGAAAAACAACAACAACCTCAACATTGAAAAACACCAACAAATTCAACAACTTCAACATTGAAAAACAACGACAGATTCAACAACAACCTCGAAATTGAAAAACACCAACAAATACAACAACAACCTCAACATTGAAAAACAACAACAACCTCAACATTGAAAAACACCAACAAATTCAACAACAACCTCAACATTGAAAAACAACAACAACCTCAACATTGAAAAACACCAGCAAATTCAACAACAACCTCAACATTTAAAAACACCAACAAATTGAACAACAACCTCAACATTGAAAAACAACAACAATCTCAACATTGAAAAACACCAACAAATTCAACAACAACCTCAACATTGAAAAACACCAACAAATTCAACAGCAACCTCAACATTGAAAAACACCAACAAACTCAACAACAACCTCAACAAAGAAAAACAACAACAACCTCAACGTTGAAAAACACCAACAAATTCAACAACAACCTCAACATTGAAAAACAACAACCTCAACATTGAAAAACACCAACAAATTCAACAACAACCTCAGCATTGAAAAACAACAACAACCTCAACATTGAAAAACACCAACAAATTCAACAACAACCTCAACATTGAAAAACAACAACAACCTCAACATTGAAAAACACCAGCAAATTCAACAACAACTTCAACATTGAAAAACACCAACAAATTCAACAACAACCTCGAAATTGAAAAACACCAACAAATACAACAACAACCTCAACATTGAAAAACAACAAAAACCTCAAAATTTAAAAACACCAACAAATTCAACAACAACCTCAACATTGAAAAACAACAAGATCCTCAAAATTGAAAAACACCAACAAATTCAACAACAACCCCAACATTTAAAAACAACAACAACCTCAACATTGAAAAAGACCAACAAATTCAACAACAACCTCAACATTGAAAAACACCAACAAATTCAACAACAACCTCAACATTGAAAAACACCAACAAATTCAACAACAACCTCAACATTGAAAAACAACAACAACCTCAACATTGAAAAACACCAACAAATTCAACAACAACCTCAACTTTGAAAAAGAACAACCTCAACATTGAAAAACACCAACAAATTCAACTACAACCTCAACATTGAAAAACAACAACAACCTCAACATTGAAAAACACCAACAAATTCAACAACAACTTCAACATTGAAAAACACCAACAAATTCAACAACAACATCGAAATTGAAAAACACCAACAAATACAACAACAACCTCAACATTGAAAAACAACAACAATCTCAACATTTAAAAACACCAACAAATTCAACAACAACCTCAACATTGAAAAACACCAGCAAATTCAACAACAACCTCAACATTGAAAAACACTAACAAATTCAACAACAACCTCGAAATTGAAAAACACCAACAAATTCAACAACAAACTCATCATTGAAAAACACCAACAAATTCAACAACAAACTCAACATTGAAAAACAACAACAACCTCAACATTGAAAAACACCAACAAATTCAACAACAATCTCAACATTGAAAAGCACCAACAAATTCAACAACAACCTCAACATTGAAAAACAACAACAACCTCAACATTGAAAAACACCAACAAATTCAACAACAACCTCAACATTGAAAAACAACAACAACCTCAACATTGAAAAACACCCACAAATTCAACAACAACCTCAACATTGAAAAACAACAACAAACTCAACATTGAAAAACACCAACAAATTCAACAACAACCTCAACATTGAAAAACAACAACAACCTCAACATTGAAAAACACCAACAAATTCAACAACAACCTCAACATTGAAAAACACCAACAAATTCACCAACAACCTCAACATTGAAAAACAACAACAACCTCAACATTGAAAAACACCAACAAATTCAACAACAACCTCAACATTGAAAAACAACAACAACCTCAACATTGAAAAACACCAGCAAATTCAACAACAACCTCAACATTTAAAAACACCAACAAATTGAACAACAACCTCAACATTGAAAAACAACAACAATCTCAACATTGAAAAACACCAACAAATTCAACAACAACCTCAACATTGAAAAACACCAACAAATTCAACAGCAACCTCAACATTGAAAAACACCAACAAACTCAACAACAACCTCAACAAAGAAAAACAACAACAACCTCAACGTTGAAAAACACCAACAAATTCAACAACAACCTCAACATTGAAAAACAACAACAACCTCAACATTGAAAAACACCAACAAATTCAACAACAACCTCAGCATTGAAAAACAACAACAACCTCAACATTGAAAAACACCAACAAATTCAACAACAACCTCAACATTGAAAAACAACAACAACCTCAACATTGAAAAACACCAGCAAATTCAACGACAACTTCAACATTGAAAAACACCAACAAATTCAACAACAACCTCGAAATTGAAAAACACCAACAAATACAACAACAACTTCAACATTGAAAAACAACAAAAACCTCAAAATTTAAAAACACCAACAAATTCAACAACAACCTCAACATTGAAAAACAACAAGATCCTCAAAATTGAAAAACACCAACAAATTCAACAACAACCCCAACATTTAAAAACAACAACAACCTCAACATTGAAAAAGACCAACAAATTCAACAACAACCTCAACATTGAAAAACACCAACAAATTCAACAACAACCTCAACATTGAAAAACACCAACAAATTCAACAACAACCTCAACATTGAAAAACAACAACAACCTCAACATTGAAAAACACCAACAAATTCAACAACAACCTCGAAATTGAAAAACACCAACAAATACAACAACAACCTCAACATTGAAAAACAACAAAAACCTCAAAATTTAAAAACACCAACAAATTCAACAACAACCTCAACATTGAAAAACAACAACATCCTCAAAATTGAAAAACACCAACAAATTCAACAACAACCCCAAAATTTAAAAACAACAACAACCTCAACATTGAAAAACACCAACAAATTCAACAACAACCTCAACATTGAAAAACAACAACAACCTCAACATTGAAAAACACCAACAAATTCAACAACAACCTTAACATTGAAAAACAACAACAAACTCAACGTTGAAAAACACCAATAAATTCAACAACAACCTCAACATTGAAAAACAACAACAACCTCAACATTGAAAAACACCAACAAATTCAACAACAACCTCAACGTTGAAAAACACGAACAAATTCAACAACAACCTCAACATTGAAAAACACCAACAACCTAAACATTGAAAAACACCAACAAATTCAACAACAACCTCAACATTGAAAAACAACAACAACCTCAACATTGAAAAACACCAACAAATTCAACAACAACCTCAACATTGAAAAACACCAACAAATTCAACAACAACCTCAGCATTGAAAAACAACAACAACCTCAACTTTGAAAAACACCAACAAATTCAACAACAACCTCAACGTTGAAAAACAACAACAACCTCAACATTGAAAAACACCAACAAATTCAACAACAACTTCAACATTGAAAAACACCAACAACTTCAACAACAACCTCGAAATTGAAAAACACCAACAAATACAACAACAACCTCAACATTGAAAAACAACAACAACCTCAACATTGAAAAACACCAACAAATTCAACAACAACCTCAACATTGAAAAACACCAACAAATTCACCAACAACCTCAACATTGAAAAACAACAACAACCTCAACATTGAAAAACACCAACAAATTCAACAACAACCTCAACATTGAAAAACAACAACAACCTCAACATTGAAAAACACCAGCAAATTCAACAACAACCTCAACATTTAAAAACACCAACAAATTGAACAACAACCTCAACATTGAAAAACAACAACAATCTCAACATTGAAAAACACCAACAAATTCAACAACAACCTCAACATTGAAAAACACCAACAAATTCAACAGCAACCTCAACATTGAAAAACACCAACAAACTCAACAACAACCTCAACAAAGAAAAACAACAACAACCTCAACGTTGAAAAACACCAACAAATTCAACAACAACCTCAACATTGAAAAACAACAACAACCTCAACATTGAAAAACACCAACAAATTCAACAACAACCTCAGCATTGAAAAACAACAACAACCTCAACATTGAAAAACACCAACAAATTCAACAACAACCTCAACATTGAAAAACAACAACAACCTCAACATTGAAAAACACCAGCAAATTCAACGACAACTTCAACATTGAAAAACACCAACAAATTCAACAACAACCTCGAAATTGAAAAACACCAACAAATACAACAACAACTTCAACATTGAAAAACAACAAAAACCTCAAAATTTAAAAACACCAACAAATTCAACAACAACCTCAACATTGAAAAACAACAAGATCCTCAAAATTGAAAAACACCAACAAATTCAACAACAACCCCAACATTTAAAAACAACAACAACCTCAACATTGAAAAAGACCAACAAATTCAACAACAACCTCAACATTGAAAAACACCAACAAATTCAACAACAACCTCAACATTGAAAAACACCAACAAATTCAACAACAACCTCAACATTGAAAAACAACAACAACCTCAACATTGAAAAACACCAACAAATTCAACAACAACCTCGAAATTGAAAAACACCAACAAATACAACAACAACCTCAACATTGAAAAACAACAAAAACCTCAAAATTTAAAAACACCAACAAATTCAACAACAACCTCAACATTGAAAAACAACAACATCCTCAAAATTGAAAAACACCAACAAATACAACAACAACCCCAAAATTTAAAAACAACAACAACCTCAACATTGAAAAACACCAACAAATTCAACAACAACCTCAACATTGAAAAACAACAACAACCTCAACATTGAAAAACACCAACAAATTCAACAACAACCTTAACATTGAAAAACAACAACAAACTCAACATTGAAAAACACCAATAAATTCAACAACAACCTCAACATTGAAAAACAACAACAACCTCAACATTGAAAAACACCAACAAATTCAACAACAACCTCAACGTTGAAAAACACGAACAAATTCAACAACAACCTCAACATTGAAAAACACCAACAACCTAAACATTGAAAAACACCAACAAATTCAACAACAACCTCAACATTGAAAAACAACAACAACCTCAACATTGAAAAACACCAACAAATTCAACAACAACCTCAACATTGAAAAACACCAACAAATTCAACAACAACCTCAGCATTGAAAAACAACAACAACCTCAACTTTGAAAAACACCAACAAATTCAACAACAACCTCAACGTTGAAAAACAACAACAACCTCAACATTGAAAAACACCAACAAATTCAACAACAACTTCAACATTGAAAAACACCAACAACTTCAACAACAACCTCGAAATTGAAAAACACCAACAAATACAACAACAACCTCAACATTGAAAAACAACAACAACCTCAACATTGAAAAACACCAACAAATTCAACAACAACCTCAACATTGAAAAACACCAACAAATTCAACAACAACCTCAACATTGAAAAACAACAAAAACCTCAACATTGAAAAAGACCAACAAATTCAACAACAACCTCAACATTGAAAAAGAACAACCTCAACATTGAAAAACACCAACAAATTCAACTACAACCTCAACATTGAAAAACAACAACATCCTCAAAATTGAAAAACACCAACAAATTCAACAACAACCCCAACATTTAAAAACAACAACAACCTCAACATTGAAAAACACCAACAAATTCAACAACAACCTCAACATTGAAAAACAACAACAACCTCAACATTGAAAAACACCAACAAATTCAACAACAACTTCAACATTGAAAAACACCAACAAATTCAACAACAACATCGAAATTGAAAAACACCAACAAATACAACAACAACCTCAACATTGAAAAACAACAACAATCTCAACATTGAAAAACACCAACAAATTCAACAACAACCTCAACATTGAAAAACACCAACAAATTCAACAACAACCTCAACATTGAAAAACACTAACAAATTCAACAACAACCTCGAAATTGAAAAACACCCACAAATTCAACAACAAACTCAACTTTGAAAAACACCAACAAATTCAACAACAAACTCAACATTGAAAAACAACAACAACCTCAACATTGAAAAACACAAACAAATTCAACAACAATCTCAACATTGAAAAGCACCAACAAATTCAACAACAACCTCAACATTGAAAAACAACAACAACCTCAACATTGAAAAACACCAACAGATTCAACAACAACCTCAACATTGAAAAACAACAACAACCTCAACATTGAAAAACACCAACAAATTCAGCAACAACCTCAACATTGAAAAACAACAACAAACTCAACATTGAAAAACACCAACAAATTCAACAACAACCTCAACATTGAAAAACAACAACAACCTCAACATTGAAAAACACCAACAAATTCAACAACAACCTCAACATTGAAAAACACCAACAAATTCAACAACAACCTCAACATTGAAAAACAACAACAACCTCAACATTGAAAAACACCAACAAATTCAACAACAACTTCAACATTGAAAAACAACAACAGATTCAACAACAACCTCGAAATTGAAAAACACCAACAAATACAACAACAACCTCAACATTGAAAAACAACAACAACCTCAACATTGAAAAGCACCAACAAATTCAACAACAACCTCAACATTGAAAAACAACAACAACTTCAACATTGCAAAACACCAGCAAATTCAACAACAACCTCAACATTTAAACACACCAACAAATTGAACAACAACCTCAACATTGAAAAACAACAACAATCTCAACATTGAAAAACACCAACAAATTCAACAACAACCTCAACATTGAAAAACACCAACAAATTCAACAGCAACCTCAACATTGAAAAACACCAACAAACTCAACAACAACCTCAACAAAGAAAAACAACAACAACCTCAACGTTGAAAAACACCAACAAATTCAACAACAACCTCAACATTGAAAAACAACAACAACCTCAACATTGAAAAACACCAACAAATTCAACAACAACCTCAGCATTGAAAAACAACAACAACCTCAACATTGAAAAACACCAACAAATTCAACAACAACCTCAACATTGAAAAACAACAAAAACCTCAACATTGAAAAACACCAGCAAATTCAAGAACAACTTCAACATTGAAAAACACCAACAAATTCAACAACAACCTCGAAATTGAAAAACACCAACAAATACAACAACAACCTCAACATTGAAAAACAACAAAAACCTCAAAATTTAAAAACACCAACAAATTCAACAACAACCTCAACATTGAAAAACAACAACATCCTCAAAATTGAAAAACACCAACAAATTCAACAACAACCCCAACATTTAAAAACAACAACAACCTCAACATTGAAAAACACCAACAAATTCAACAACAACCTCAACATTGAAAAACACCAACAAATTCAACAACAACCTCAACATTGAAAAACACCAACAAATTCAACAACAACCTCAACATTGAAAAACAACAACAACCTCAACATTGAAAAACACCAACAAATTCAACAACAACCTCGAAATTGAAAAACACCAACAAATACAACAACAACCTCAACATTGAAAAACAACAAAAACCTCAAAATTTAAAAACACCAACAAATTCAACAACAACCTCAACATTGAAAAACAACAGCATCCTCAAAATTGAAAAACACCAACAAATTCAACAACAACCCCAACATTTAAAAACAACAACAACCTCAACATTGAAAAACAACAACAACCTCAACATTGAAAAACACCAACAAATTCAACAACAACCTTAACATTGAAAAACAACAACAAACTCAACATTGAAAAACACCAACAAATTCAACAACAACCTCAACATTGAAAAACAACAACAACCTCAACATTGAAAAACACCAACAAATTCAACAACAACCTCAACGTTGAAAAACACCAACAAATTCAACAACAACCTCAACATTGAAAAACAACTACAACCTCAACATTGAAAAACACCAACAAATTCAACAACAACCTCAACATTGAAAAACACCAACAAATTCAACAACAACCTCAGCATTGAAAAACAACAACAACCTCAGCTTTGAAAAACACCAACAAATTCAACAACAACCTCAACGTTGAAAAACAACAACAACCTCAACATTGAAAAACACCAACAAATTCAACAACAACTTCAACATTGAAAAACACCAACAACTTCAACAGCAACCTCGAAATTGAAAAACACCAACAAATACAACAACAACCTCAACATTGAAAAACAACAACAACCTCAACATTGAAAAACACCAACAAATTCAACAACAACCTCAACATTGAAAAACACCAACAAATTCAACAACAACCTCAACATTGAAAAACAACAACAACCTCAACATTGAAAAAGACCAACAAATTCAACAACAACCTCAACATTGAAAAAGAACAACCTCAACATTGAAAAACACCAACAAATTCAACTACAACCTCAACATTGAAAAACACCAACAAATTCAACAACAACCTCAGCATTGAAAAACAACAACAACCTCAACATTGAAAAACACCAACAAATTCAACAACAACCTCAACATTGAAAAACAACAACAACCTCAACATTGAAAAACACCAACAAATTCAACAACAACTTCAACATTGAAAAACACCAACAAATTCAACAACAACCTCGAAATTGAAAAACACCAACAAATACAACAACAACCTCAACATTGAAAAACAACAACAACCTCAACATTGAAAAACACCAACAAATTCAACAACAACCTCAACATTGAAAAACACCAACAAATTCAACAACAACCTCAACATTGAAAAACACTAACAAATTCAACAACAACCTCGAAATTGAAAAACACCAACAAATTCAACAACAACCTCAACATTGAAAAACACCAACAAATTCAACAACAACCTCAACATTGAAAAACACCAACAAATTCAACAACAACTTCAACATTGAAAAACAACAACAGATTCAACAACAACCTCGAAATTGAAAAACACCAACAAATACAACAACAACCTCAACATTGAAAAACAACAACAACCTCAACATTGAAAAACACCAACAAATTCAACAACAACCTCAACATTGAAAAACAACAACAACTTCAACATTGCAAAACACCAGCAAATTCAACAACAACCTCAACATTTAAACACACCAACAAATTGAACAACAACCTCAACATTGAAAAACAACAACAACCTCAACATTGAAAAACACCAACAAATTCAGCAACAACCTCAACATTGAAAAACAACAACAAACTCAACATTGAAAAACACCAACAAATTCAACAACAACCTCAACATTGAAAAACAACAACAACCTCAACATTGAAAAACACCAACAAATTCAACAACAACCTCAACATTGAAAAACACCAACAAATTCAACAACAACCTCAACATTGAAAAACAACAACAACCTCAACATTGAAAAACACCAACAAATTCAACAACAACTTCAACATTGAAAAACAACAACAGATTCAACAACAACCTCGAAATTGAAAAACACCAACAAATACAACAACAACCTCAACATTGAAAAACAACAACAACCTCAACATTGAAAAACACCAACAAATTCAACAACAACCTCAACATTGAAAAACAACAACAACTTCAACATTGCAAAACACCAGCAAATTCAACAACAACCTCAACATTTAAACACACCAACAAATTGAACAACAACCTCAACATTGAAAAACAACAACAATCTCAACATTGAAAAACACCAACAAATTCAACAACAACCTCAACATTGAAAAACACCAACAAATTCAACAGCAACCTCAACATTGAAAAACACCAACAAACTCAACAACAACCTCAACAAAGAAAAACAACAACAACCTCAACGTTGAAAAACACCAACAAATTCAACAACAACCTCAACATTGAAAAACAACAACAACCTCAACATTGAAAAACACCAACAAATTCAACAACAACCTCAGCATTGAAAAACAACAACAACCTCAACATTGAAAAACACCAACAAATTCAACAACAACCTCAACATTGAAAAACAACAAAAACCTCAACATTGAAAAACACCAGCAAATTCAAGAACAACTTCAACATTGAAAAACACCAACAAATTCAACAACAACCTCGAAATTGAAAAACACCAACAAATACAACAACAACCTCAACATTGAAAAACAACAAAAACCTCAAAATTTAAAAACACCAACAAATTCAACAACAACCTCAACATTGAAAAACAACAACATCCTCAAAATTGAAAAACACCAACAAATTCAACAACAACCCCAACATTTAAAAACAACAACAACCTCAACATTGAAAAACACCAACAAATTCAACAACAACCTCAACATTGAAAAACACCAACAAATTCAACAACAACCTCAACATTGAAAAACACCAACAAATTCAACAACAACCTCAACATTGAAAAACAACAACAACCTCAACATTGAAAAACACCAACAAATTCAACAACAACCTCGAAATTGAAAAACACCAACAAATACAACAACAACCTCAACATTGAAAAACAACAAAAACCTCAAAATTTAAAAACACCAACAAATTCAACAACAACCTCAACATTGAAAAACAACAGCATCCTCAAAATTGAAAAACACCAACAAATTCAACAACAACCCCAACATTTAAAAACAACAACAACCTCAACATTGAAAAACAACAACAACCTCAACATTGAAAAACACCAACAAATTCAACAACAACCTTAACATTGAAAAACAACAACAAACTCAACATTGAAAAACACCAACAAATTCAACAACAACCTCAACATTGAAAAACAACAACAACCTCAACATTGAAAAACACCAACAAATTCAACAACAACCTCAACGTTGAAAAACACCAACAAATTCAACAACAACCTCAACATTGAAAAACAACAACAACCTCAACATTGAAAAACACCAACAAATTCAACAACAACCTCAACATTGAAAAACACCAACAAATTCAACAACAACCTCAGCATTGAAAAACAACAACAACCTCAGCTTTGAAAAACACCAACAAATTCAACAACAACCTCAACGTTGAAAAACAACAACAACCTCAACATTGAAAAACACCAACAAATTCAACAACAACTTCAACATTGAAAAACACCAACAACTTCAACAACAACCTCGAAATTGAAAAACACCAACAAATACAACAACAACCTCAACATTGAAAAACAACAACAACCTCAACATTGAAAAACACCAACAAATTCAACAACAACCTCAACATTGAAAAACACCAACAAATTCAACAACAACCTCAACATTGAAAAACAACAACAACCTCAACATTGAAAAAGACCAACAAATTCAACAACAACCTCAACATTGAAAAAGAACAACCTCAACATTGAAAAACACCAACAAATTCAACTACAACCTCAACATTGAAAAACACCAACAAATTCAACAACAACCTCAGCATTGAAAAACAACAACAACCTCAACATTGAAAAACACCAACAAAT
The DNA here is from genome assembly GCA_026770705.1 of Isurus oxyrinchus. Classification (NCBI taxonomy): domain Eukaryota; kingdom Metazoa; phylum Chordata; class Chondrichthyes; order Lamniformes; family Lamnidae; genus Isurus; species Isurus oxyrinchus. The sequence goes on along the minus strand of JANJGN010000104.1, from coordinate 1,262,549 downwards.
TCGACAACAACCTCAACATTGAAAAACAACAACAACCTCAACATTGAAAAACACCAACAAATTCAACAACAACTTCAACATTGAAAAACACCAACAAATTCAACAACAACCTCGAAATTGAAAAACACCAACAAATACAACAACAACCTCAACATTGAAAAACAACAACAACCTCAACATTGAAAAACACCAACAAATTCAACAACAACCTCAACATTGAAAAACACCAACAAATTCAACAACAACCTCAACATTGAAAAACACTAACAAATTCAACAACAACCTCGAAATTGAAAAACACCAACAAATTCAACAACAACCTCAACATTGAAAAACACCAACAAATTCAACAACAACCTCAACATTGAAAAACACCAACAAATTCAACAACAACTTCAACATTGAAAAACAACAACAGATTCAACAACAACCTCGAAATTGAAAAACACCAACAAATACAACAACAACCTCAACATTGAAAAACAACAACAACCTCAACATTGAAAAACACCAACAAATTCAACAACAACCTCAACATTGAAAAACAACAACAACTTCAACATTGCAAAACACCAGCAAATTCAACAACAACCTCAACGTTTAAACACACCAACAAATTGAACAACAACCTCAACATTGAAAAACAACAACAATCTCAACATTGAAAAACACCAACAAATTCAACAACAACCTCAACATTGAAAAACACCAACAAATTCAACAGCAACCTCAACATTGAAAAACACCAACAAACTCAACAACAACCTCAACAAAGAAAAACAACAACAACCTCAACGTTGAAAAACACCAACAAATTCAACAACAACCTCAACATTGAAAAACAACAACAACCTCAACATTGAAAAACACCAACAAATTCAACAACAACCTCAGCATTGAAAAACAACAACAACCTCAACATTGAAAAACACCAACAAATTCAACAACAACCTCAACATTGAAAAACAACAAAAACCTCAACATTGAAAAACACCAGCAAATTCAAGAACAACTTCAACAATGAAAAACACCAACAAATTCAACAACAACCAAGAAATTGAAAAACACCAACAAATACAACAACAACCTCAACATTGAAAAACAACAAAAACCTCAAAATTTAAAAACACCAACAAATTCAACAACAACCTCAACATTGAAAAACAACAACATCCTCAAAATTGAAAAACACCAACAAATTCAACAACAACCCCAACATTTAAAAACAACAACAACCTCAACATTGAAAAACACCAACAAATTCAACAACAACCTCAACATTGAAAAACACCAACAAATTCAACAACAACCTCAACATTGAAAAACACCAACAAATTCAACAACAACCTCAACATTGAAAAACAACAACAACCTCAACATTGAAAAACACCAACAAATTCAACAACAACCTCGAAATTGAAAAACACCAACAAATACAACAACAACCTCAACATTGAAAAACAACAAAAACCTCAAAATTTAAAAACACCAACAAATTCAACAACAACCTCAACATTGAAAAACAACAGCATCCTCAAAATTGAAAAACACCAACAAATTCAACAACAACCCCAACTTTTAAAAACAACAACAACCTCAACATTGAAAAACACCAAAAAATTCAACAACAACCTCAACATTGAAAAACAACAACAACCTCAACATTGAAAAACACCAACAAATTCAACAACAACCTTAACATTGAAAAACAACAACAAACTCAACATTGAAAAACACCAACAAATTCAACAACAACCTCAACATTGAAAAACAACAACAACCTCAACATTGAAAAACACCAACAAATTCAACAACAACCTCAACGTTGAAAAACACGAACAAATTCAACAACAACCTCAACATTGAAAAACAACAACAACCTAAACATTGAAAAACACCAACAAATTCAACAACAACCTCAACATTGAAAAACAACAACAACCTCAACATTGAAAAACACCAACAAATTCAACAACAACCTCAACATTGAAAAACACCAACAAATTCAACAACAACCTCAGCATTGAAAAACAACAACAACCTCAGCTTTGAAAAACACCAACAAATTCAACAACAACCTCAACGTTGAAAAACAACAACAACCTCAACATTGAAAAACACCAACAAATTCAACAACAACTTCAACATTGAAAAACACCAACAACTTCAACAACAACCTCGAAATTGAAAAACACCAACAAATACAACAACAACCTCAACATTGAAAAACAACAACAACCTCAACATTGAAAAACACCAACAAATTCAACAACAACCTCAACATTGAAAAACACCAACAAATTCAACAACAACCTCAACATTGAAAAACAACAACAACCTCAACATTGAAAAAGACCAACAAATTCAACAACAACCTCAACATTGAAAAAGAACAACCTCAACATTGAAAAACACCAACAAATTCAACTACAACCTCAACATTGAAAAACACCAACAAATTCAACAACAACCTCAGCATTGAAAAACAACAACAACCTCAACATTGAAAAACACCAACAAATTCAACAACAACCTCAACATTGAAAAACAACAACAACCTCAACATTGAAAAACACCAACAAATTCAACAACAACTTCAACATTGAAAAACACCAACAAATTCAACAACAACCTCGAAATTGAAAAACACCAACAAATACAACAACAACCTCAACATTGAAAAACAACAACAACCTCAACATTGAAAAACACCAACAAATTCAACAACAACCTCAACATTGAAAAACACCAACAAATTCAACAACAACCTCAACATTGAAAAACACTAACAAATTCAACAACAACCTCGAAATTGAAAAACACCAACAAATTCAACAACAAACTCAACATTGAAAAACACCAACAAATTCAACAACAAACTCAACATTGAAAAACAACAACAACCTCAACATTGAAAAACACCAACAAATTCAGCAACAATCTCAACATTGAAAAGCACCAACAAATTCAACAACAACCTCAACATTGAAAAACAACAACAACCTCAACATTGAAAAACACCAACAAATTCAACAACATCCTAAACATTGAAAAACAACAACAACCTCAACATTGAAAAACACGAACAAATTCAACAACAACCTCAACATTGAAAAACAACAACAAACTCAACATTGAAAAACACCAACAAATTCAACAACAACCTCAACATTGAAAAACAACAACTACCTCAACATTGAAAAACACCAACAAATTCAACAACAACCTCAACATTGAAAAACACCAACAAATTCAACAACAACCTCAACATTGAAAAACAACAACAACCTCAACATTGAAAAACACCAACAAATTCAACAACAACTTCAACATTGAAAAACAACAACAAATTCAACAACAACCTCGAAATTGAAAAACACCAACAAATTCAACAACAACCTCAACATTGAAAAACACCAACAAATTCAACAACAACCTCAACATTGAAAAACAACAACAACCTCAACATTGAAAAACACCAACAAATTCAACAACAACCTCGAAATTGAAAAACACCAACAAATACAACAACAACCTCAACATTGAAAAACAACAAAAACCTCAAAATTTAAAAACACCAACAAATTCAACAACAACCTCAACATTGAAAAACAACAACATCCTCAAAATTGAAAAACACCAACAAATTCAACAACAAACCCAACATTTAAAAACAACAACAACCTGAACATTGAAAAACACCAACAAATTCAACAACAACCTCAACATTGAAAAACAACAACAACCTCAACATTGAAAAACACCAACAAATTCAACAACAACCTTAACATTGAAAAACAACAACAAACTCAACATTGAAAAACACCAACAAATTCAACAACAACCTCAACATTGAAAAACAACAACAACCTCAACATTGAAAAACACCAACAAATTCAACAACAACCTCAACGTTGAAAAACACCAACAAATTCAACAACAACCTCAACATTGAAAAACAACAACAACCTAAACATTGAAAAACACCAACAAATTCAACAACAACCTCAACATTGAAAAACAACAACAACCTCAACATTGAAAAACACCAACAAATTCAACAACAACCTCAACATTGAAAAACACCAACAAATTCAACAACAACCTCAGCATTGAAAAACAACAACAACCTCAACTTTGAAAAACACCAACAAATTCAACAACAACCTCAACGTTGAAAAACAACAACAACCTCAACATTGAAAAACACCAACAAATTCAACAAAAACTTCAACATTGAAAAACACCAACAACGTCAACAACAACCTCGAAATTGAAAAACACCAACAAATACAACAACAACCTCAACATTGAAAAACAACAACAACCTCAACATTGAAAAACACCAACAAATTCAACAACAACCTCAACATTGAAAAACACCAACAAATTCAACAACAACCTCAACATTGAAAAAGAACAACCTCAACATTGAAAAACACCAACAAATTCAACTACAACCTCAACATTGAAAAACACCAACAAATTCAACAACAACCTCAGCATTGAAAAACAACAACAACCTCAACATTGAAAAACACCAACAAATTCAACAACAACCTCAACATTGAAAAACAACAACAACCTCAACATTGAAAAACACCAACAAATTCAACAACAACTTCAACATTGAAAAACACCAACAAATTCAACAACAACCTCGAAATTGAAAAACACGAACAAATACAACAACAACCTCAACATTGAAAAACAACAACAACCTCAACTTTGAAAAACACCAACAAATTCAACAACAACCTCAACATTGAAAAACACCAACAAATTCAACAACAACCTCAACATTGAAAAACACTAACAAATTCAACAACAACCTCGAAATTGAAAAACACCAACAAATTCAACAACAAACTCAACATTGAAAAACACCAACAAATTCAACAACAAACTCAACATTGAAAAACAACAACAACCTCAACATTGAAAAACACCAACAAATTCAACAACAATCTCAACATTGAAAAGCACCAACAAATTCAACAACAACCTCAACATTGAAAAACAACAACAACCTCAACATTGAAAAACACCAACAAATTCAACAACATCCTCAACATTGAAAAACAACAACAACCTCAACATTGAAAAACACCAACAAATTCAACAACAACCTCAACATTGAAAAACAACAACAAACTCAACATTGAAAAACACCAACAAATTCAACAACAACCTCAACATTGAAAAACAACAACAACCTCAACATTGAAAAACACCAACAAATTCAACAACAACCTCAACATTGAAAAACACCAACAAATTCAACAACAACCTCAACATTGAAAAACAGCAACAACCTCAACATTGAAAAACACCAACAAATTCAACAACAACTTCAACATTGAAAAACAACAACAAATTCAACAACAACCTCGAAATTGAAAAACACCAACAAATACAACAACAACCTCAACATTGAAAAACAACAACAACCTCAAGATTGAAAAATACCAACAAATTCAACAACAACCTCAACATTGAAAAACAACAACAACCTCAACATTGCAAAACACCAACAAATTCAACAACAACCTCAACATTTAAAAACACCAACAAATTGAACAACAACCTCAACATTGAAAAACAACAACAATCTCAACATTGAAAAACACCAACAAATTCAACAACAACCTCAACATTGAAAAACAACAACAACCTCAACATTGAAAAACACCAACAAATTCAACAACAACCTTAACATTGAAAAACAACAACAAACTCAACATTGAAAAACACCAACAAATTCAACAACAACCTCAACATTGAAAAACAACAACAACCTGAACATTGAAAAACACCAACAAATTCAACAACAACCTCAACGTTGAAAAACACCAACAAATTCAACAACAACCTCAACATTGAAAAACAACAACAACCTAAACATTGAAAAACAACAACAAATTCAACAACAACCTCAACATTGAAAAACAACAACAACCTCAACATTGAAAAACACCAACAAATTCAACAACAACCTCAACATTGAAAAACACCAACAAATTCAACAACAACCTTAACATTGAAAAACAACAACAAACTCAACATTGAAAAACACCAACAAATTCAACAACAACCTCAACATTGAAAAACAACAACAACCTCAACATTGAAAAACACCAACAAATTCAACAACAACCTCAACGTTGAAAAACACGAACAAATTCAACAACAACCTCAACATTGAAAAACAACAACAACCTAAACATTGAAAAACACCAACAAATTCAACAACAACCTCAACATTGAAAAACAACAACAACCTCAACATTGAAAAACACCAACAAATTCAACAACAACCTCAACATTGAAAAACACCAACAAATTCAACAACAACCTCAGCATTGAAAAACAACAACAACCTCAACTTTGAAAAACACCAACAAATTCAACAACAACCTCAACGTTGAAAAACAACAACAACCTCAACATTGAAAAACACCAACAAATTCAACAACAACTTCAACATTGAAAAACACCAACAACTTCAACAACAACCTCGAAATTGAAAAACACCAACAAATACAACAACAACCTCAACATTGAAAAACAACAACAACCTCAACATTGAAAAACACCAACAAATTCAACAACAACCTCAACATTGAAAAACACCAACAAATTCAACAACAACCTCAACATTGAAAAAGAACAACCTCAACATTGAAAAACACCAACAAATTCAACTACAACCTCAACATTGAAAAACACCAACAAATTCAACAACAACCTCAGCATTGAAAAACAACAACAACCTCAACATTGAAAAACACCAACAAATTCAACAACAACCTCAACATTGAAAAACAACAACAACCTCAACATTGAAAAACACCAACAAATTCAACAACAACTTCAACATTGAAAAACACCAACAAATTCAACAACAACCTCGAAATTGAAAAACACGAACAAATACAACAACAACCTCAACATTGAAAAACAACAACAACCTCAACTTTGAAAAACACCAACAAATTCAACAACAACCTCAACATTGAAAAACACCAACAAATTCAACAACAACCTCAACATTGAAAAACACTAACAAATTCAACAACAACCTCGAAATTGAAAAACACCAACAAATTCAACAACAAACTCAACATTGAAAAACACCAACAAATTCAACAACAAACTCAACATTGAAAAACAACAACAACCTCAACATTGAAAAACACCAACAAATTCAACAACAATCTCAACATTGAAAAGCACCAACAAATTCAACAACAACCTCAACATTGAAAAACAACAACAACCTCAACATTGAAAAACACCAACAAATTCAACAACATCCTCAACATTGAAAAACAACAACAACCTCAACATTGAAAAACACCAACAAATTCAACAACAACCTCAACATTGAAAAACAACAACAAACTCAACATTGAAAAACACCAACAAATTCAACAACAACCTCAACATTGAAAAACAACAACAACCTCAACATTGAAAAACACCAACAAATTCAACAACAACCTCAACATTGAAAAACACCAACAAATTCAACAACAACCTCAACATTGAAAAACAACAACAACCTCAACATTGAAAAACACCAACAAATTCAACAACAACTTCAACATTGAAAAACAACAACAAATTCAACAACAACCTCGAAATTGAAAAACACCAACAAATACAACAACAACCTCAACATTGAAAAACAACAACAACCTCAAGATTGAAAAATACCAACAAATTCAACAACAACCTCAACATTGAAAAACAACAACAACCTCAACATTGCAAAACACCAACAAATTCAACAACAACCTCAACATTTAAAAACACCAACAAATTGAACAACAACCTCAACATTGAAAAACAACAACAATCTCAACATTGAAAAACACCAACAAATTCAACAACAACCTCAACATTGAAAAACAACAACAACCTCAACATTGAAAAACACCAACAAATTCAACAACAACCTTAACATTGAAAAACAACAACAAACTCAACATTGAAAAACACCAACAAATTCAACAACAACCTCAACATTGAAAAACAACAACAACCTGAACATTGAAAAACACCAACAAATTCAACAACAACCTCAACGTTGAAAAACACCAACAAATTCAACAACAACCTCAACATTGAAAAACAACAACAACCTAAACATTGAAAAACAACAACAAATTCAACAACAACCTCAACATTGAAAAACAACAACAACCTCAACATTGAAAAACACCAACAAATTCAACAACAACCTCAACATTGAAAAACACCAACAAATTCAACAACAACCTCAGCATTGAAAAACAACAACAACCTCAACTTTGAAAAACACCAACAAATTCAACAACAACCTCAACGTTGAAAAACAACAACAACCTCAACATTGAAAAACACCAACAAATTCAACAACAACTTCAACATTGAAAAACACCAACAAATTCAACAACAACCTCATCATGGAAAAACACCAACAAATACAACAACAACCTCAACATTGAAAAACAACAACAACCTCAACATTGAAAAACACCAACAAATTCAACAACAACCTCAACATTGAAAAACAACAACAACCTCAACATTGCAAAACACCAGCAAATTCAACAACAACCTCAACATTTAAAAACACCAACAAATTCAACAACAACCTCAACATTGAAAAACAACAACAATCTCAACATTGAAAAACACCAACAAATTCAACAACAACCTCAACATTGAAAAACAACAACAACCTCCATATTGAAAAACACCAACAAATTCAACAACAACCTCGACATTGAAAAACATCCTCAAATTCAAAATCAACCTCAACATTGAAAAACACGAACAACCTCAAAATTGAAAAAACACCAACAAATTCAACAACAACCTCAACATTGAAAAACAACAACAACCTCAACATTGAAAAACACCAACAAATTCAACAACAACCTCAACATTGAAAAACAGCAACAAATTCAACAACAACCTCAACATTGAAAAACACCAACAAACTCAACCACAACCTCAACATTGAAAAATAACAACAACCTCAACATTGAAAAACACCAACAAATTCAACAACAACCTCAACATTGAAAAACACCAACAAATTCAACAACAACCTCAACATTGAAAAACACCAACAAATTCAACAACAACCTCAACATTGAAAAATAACAACAACCTCAACATTGAAAAACACCAACAAATTCAACAACAACCTCAACATTGAAAAACACCAACAAATTCAACAACAACCTCAACATTGAAAAACACCAACAAATTCAACAACAACCTCAACATTGAAAAACACCAACAAATTCAACAACAACTTCAACATTGAAAAACACCAACAAATTCAACAACAACCTCAACATTTAAAAACGCCAACAAATTCAACAACAACCTCAACATTGAAAAACAACAACCTCAACATTGAAAAACACCAACAAATTCAAAAAAAAATTCAACATAGAAAAACACCAACAAATTCAACAACAACCCCGACATTGAAAAACACCAACAAATTCAACAACAACCTCAACTTTGAAAAACAACAACAACCTCATCATGGAAAAACACCAACAAATTCAACAACAACCTCAACATTGAAAAACAACAACATCCTCAAAATTGAAAAACACCAACAAATTCAACAACAACCCCCACATTTAATAACAACAACAACATCAGCATTGAAAAACAACAACAAATTCAACAACAACCTCAACATTGAAAAACACCAACAAATTCAACAACAACCTCAACATTGAAAAACACCAACAAACTCAACAACAACCTCAACATTGAAAAACAACAACAACCTCAACATTGAAAAACACCAACAAATTCAACAACAACCTCAACATTGAAAAACAGCAACAAATTCAACAACAACCTCAACATTGAAAAACACCAACAAATTCAACAACAACCTCAACATTGAAAAACACCAACAAATTCAACAACAACCTCAACATTGAAAAACAACAACAACCTCAACATTGAAAAACACCAACAAATTCAACAACAACTTCAACATTGAAAAACAACAACAGATTCAACAACAACCTCGAAATTGAAAAACACCAACAAATACAACAACAACCTCAACATTGAAAAACAACAACAACCTCAACATTGAAAAACACCAACAAATTCAACAACAACCTCAACATTGAAAAACAACAACAACCTCAACATTGCAAAACACCAGCAAATTCAACAACAACCTCAACATTTAAAAACACCAACAAATTGAACAACAACTTCAACATTGAAAAACAACAACAATCTCACCATGGAAAAACACCCTCAAATTCAAAATCAACCTCAACATTGAAAAACACCAAAAACCTCAAAATTGAAAAAACACCAACAAATTCAACAACAACCTCAACATTTAAAAACAACAACAACCTCAACATTGAAAAACACCAACAAATTCAACAACAACCTCAACATTGAAAAACACCAACAAATTCAACAGCAACCTCAACATTGAAAAACACCAACAAACTCAACAACAACCTCAACAAAGAAAAACAACAACAACCTCAACATTGAAAAACACCAACAAATTCAACAACAACCTCAACATTGAAAAACAACAACAACCTCAACATTGAAAAACACCAACAAATTCAACAACAACCTGAGCATTGAAAAACAACAACAACCTCAACATTGAAAAACACCAACGAATTCAACAACAACCTCAACATTGAAAAACACCAACAAATTCAACAACAACCTCAACATTGAAAAAGAACAACCTCAACATTGAAAAACACCAACAAATTCAACAACAACCTCAGCATTGAAAAACACCAACAAATTCAACAACAACCTCAGCATTGAAAAACAACAACAACCTCAACATTGAAAAACACCAACAAATTCAACAACAACCTCAACATTGAAAAACAACAACAACCTCAACATTGAAAAACACCAACAAATTCAACAACAACTTCAACATTGAAAAACACCAACAAATTCAACAACAACCTCGAAATTGAAAAACACCAACAAATACAACAACAACCTCAACATTGAAAAACAACAACAACCTCAACATTGAAAAACACCAACAAATTCAACAACAACCTCAACATTGAAAAACACCAACAAATTCAACAACAACCTCAACATTGAAAAACACTAACAAATTCAACACCAACCTCGAAATTGAAAAACACCAACAAATTCAACAACAAACTCAACATTGAAAAACACCAACAAATTCAACAACAAACTCAACATTGAAAAACAACAACAACCTCAACATTGAAAAACACCAACAAATTCAACAACAATCTCAACATTGAAAAGCACCAAGAAATTCAACAACAACCTCAACATTGAAAAACAACAACAACCTCAACATTGAAAAACACCAACAAATTCAACAACAACCTCAACATTGAAAAACAACAACAACCTCAACATTGAAAAACACCAACAAATTCAACAACAACCTCAACATTGAAAAACAACAACAACCTCAACATTGAAAAACACCAACAAATTCAACAACAACCTCAACATTGAAAAAGAACAACCTCAACATTGAAAAACACCAACAAATTCAACAACAACCTCAACATTGAAAAACACCAACAAATTCAACAAAAACCTCAGCATTGAAAAACAACAACAACCTCAACATTGAAAAACACCAACTAATTCAACAACAACCTCAACATTGAAAAACAACAACAACCTCAACTTTGAAAAACACCAACAAATTCAACAACAACTTCAACATTGAAAAACACCAACAAATTCAACAACAACCTCGAAATTGAAAAACACCAACAAATACAACAACAACCTCAACATTGAAAAACAACAACAACCTCAACATTGAAAAACACCAACAAATTCAACAACAACCTCAACATTGAAAAACACCAACAAATTCAACAACAACCTCAACATTGAAAAACACTAACAAATTCAACACCAACCTCGAAATTGAAAAACACCAACAAATTCAACAACAAACTCAACATTGAAAAACACCAACAAATTCAACAACAAACTCAACATTGAAAAACAACAACAACCTCAACATTGAAAAACACCAACAAATTCAACAACAATCTCAACATTGAAAAGCACCAAGAAATTCAACAACAACCTCAACATTGAAAAACAACAACAACCTCAACATTGAAAAACACCAACAAATTCAACAACAACCTCAACATTGAAAAACAACAACAACCTCAACATTGAAAAACACCAACAAATTCAACAACAACCTCAACATTGAAAAACAACAACAAACTCAACATTGAAAAACACCAACAAATTCAACAACAACCTCAACATTGAAAAACAACAACAACCTCAACATTGAAAAACACCAACAAATTCAACAACAACCTCAACATTGAAAAACACCAACAAATTCAACAACAACCTCAACATTGAAAAACAACAACAACCTCAACATTGAAAAACACCAAAAAATTCAACAACAACTTCAACATTGAAAAACAACAACAGATTCAACAACAACCTCGAAATTGAAAAACACCAACAAATACAACAACAACCTCAACATTGAAAAACAACAACAACCTCAACATTGAAAAACACCAACAAATTCAACAACAACCTCAACATTGAAAAACACCAACAAATTCAACAACAACCTCAACATTGAAAAACACCAACAAATTCAACAACAACCTCAACATTGAAAAACACCAACAAATTCAACAACAACTTCAACATTGAAAAACACCAACAAATTCAACAACAACCTCAACATTTAAAAACGCCAACAAATTCAACAACAACCTCAACATTGAAAAACAACAACCTCAACATTGAAAAACACCAACAAATTCAAAAAAAAATTCAACATAGAAAAACACCAACAAATTCAACAACAACCCCGACATTGAAAAACACCAACAAATTCAACAACAACCTCAACTTTGAAAAACAACAACAACCTCATCATGGAAAAACACCAACAAATTCAACAACAACCTCAACATTGAAAAACAACAACATCCTCAAAATTGAAAAACACCAACAAATTCAACAACAACCCCCACATTTAATAACAACAACAACATCAGCATTGAAAAACAACAACAAATTCAACAACAACCTCAACATTGAAAAACACCAACAAATTCAACAACAACCTCAACATTGAAAAACACCAACAAACTCAACAACAACCTCAACATTGAAAAACAACAACAACCTCAACATTGAAAAACACCAACAAATTCAACAACAACCTCAACATTGAAAAACAGCAACAAATTCAACAACAACCTCAACATTGAAAAACACCAACAAATTCAACAACAACCTCAACATTGAAAAACACCAACAAATTCAACAACAACCTCAACATTGAAAAACAACAACAACCTCAACATTGAAAAGCACCAACAAATTCAACAACAACTTCAACATTGAAAAACAACAACAGATTCAACAACAACCTCGAAATTGAAAAACACCAACAAATACAACAACAACCTCAACATTGAAAAACAACAACAACCTCAACATTGAAAAACACCAACAAATTCAACAACAACCTCAACATTGAAAAACAACAACAACCTCAACATTGCAAAACACCAGCAAATTCAACAACAACCTCAACATTTAAAAACACCAACAAATTGAACAACAACTTCAACATTGAAAAACAACAACAATCTCAACATGGAAAAACACCCTCAAATTCAAAATCAACCTCAACATTGAAAAACACCAAAAACCTCAAAATTGAAAAAACACCAACAAATTCAACAACAACCTCAACATTTAAAAACAACAACAACCTCAACATTGAAAAACACCAACAAATTCAACAACAACCTCAACATTGAAAAACACCAACAAATTCAACAGCAACCTCAACATTGAAAAACACCAACAAACTCAACAACAACCTCAACAAAGAAAAACAACAACAACCTCAACATTGAAAAACACCAACAAATTCAACAACAACCTCAACATTGAAAAACAACAACAACCTCAACATTGAAAAACACCAACAAATTCAACAACAACCTGAGCATTGAAAAACAACAACAACCTCAACATTGAAAAACACCAACGAATTCAACAACAACCTCAACATTGAAAAACACCAACAAATTCAACAACAACCTCAACATTGAAAAAGAACAACCTCAACATTGAAAAACACCAACAAATTCAACAACAACCTCAACATTGAAAAACACCAACAAATTCAACAACAACCTCAGCATTGAAAAACAACAACAACCTCAACATTGAAAAACACCAACAAATTCAACGACAACCTCAACATTGAAAAACAACAACAACCTCAACATTGAAAAACACCAACAAATTCAACAACAACTTCAACATTGAAAAACACCAACAAATTCAACAACAACCTCGAAATTGAAAAACACCAACAAATACAACAACAACCTCAACATTGAAAAACAACAACAACCTCAACATTGAAAAACACCAACAAATTCAACAACAACCTCAACATTGAAAAACACCAACAAATTCAACAACAACCTCAACATTGAAAAACACTAACAAATTCAACACCAACCTCGAAATTGAAAAACACCAACAAATTCAACAACAAACTCAACATTGAAAAACACCAACAAATTCAACAACAAACTCAACATTGAAAAACAACAACAACCTCAACATTGAAAAACACCAACAAATTCAACAACAATCTCAACATTGAAAAGCACCAAGAAATTCAACAACAACCTCAACATTGAAAAACAACAACAACCTCAACATTGAAAAACACCAACAAATTCAACAACAACCTCAACATTGAAAAACAACAACAACCTCAACATTGAAAAACACCAACAAATTCAACAACAACCTCAACATTGAAAAACAACAACAACCTCAACATTGAAAAACACCAACAAATTCAACAACAACCTCAACATTGAAAAAGAACAACCTCAACATTGAAAAACACCAACAAATTCAACAACAACCTCAACATTGAAAAACACCAACAAATTCAACAAAAACCTCAGCATTGAAAAACAACAACAACCTCAACATTGAAAAACACCAACAAATTCAACAACAACCTCAACATTGAAAAACAACAACAACCTCAACTTTGAAAAACACCAACAAATTCAACAACAACTTCAACATTGAAAAACACCAACAAATTCAACAACAACCTCGAAATTGAAAAACACCAACAAATACAACAACAACCTCAACATTGAAAAACAACAACAACCTCAACATTGAAAAACACCAACAAATTCAACAACAACCTCAACATTGAAAAACACCAACAAATTCAACAACAACCTCAACATTGAAAAACACTAACAAATTCAACACCAACCTCGAAATTGAAAAACACCAACAAATTCAACAACAAACTCAACATTGAAAAACACCAACAAATTCAACAACAAACTCAACATTGAAAAACAACAACAACCTCAACATTGAAAAACACCAACAAATTCAACAACAATCTCAACATTGAAAAGCACCAAGAAATTCAACAACAACCTCAACATTGAAAAACAACAACAACCTCAACATTGAAAAACACCAACAAATTCAACAACAACCTCAACATTGAAAAACAACAACAACCTCAACATTGAAAAACACCAACAAATTCAACAACAACCTCAACATTGAAAAACAACAACAAACTCAACATTGAAAAACACCAACAAATTCAACAACAACCTCAACATTGAAAAACAACAACAACCTCAACATTGAAAAACACCAACAAATTCAACAACAACCTCAACATTGAAAAACACCAACAAATTCAACAACAACCTCAACATTGAAAAACAACAACAACCTCAACATTGAAAAACACCAAAAAATTCAACAACAACTTCAACATTGAAAAACAACAACAGATTCAACAACAACCTCGAAATTGAAAAACACCAACAAATACAACAACAACCTCAACATTGAAAAACAACAACAACCTCAACATTGAAAAACACCAACAAATTCAACAACAATCTCAACATTGAAAAACAACAACAACCTCAACATTGCAAAACACCAGCAAATTCAACAACAACCTCAACATTTAAAAACACCAACAAATTGAACAACAACTTCAACATTGAAAAACAATAACAATCTCAACATGGAAAAAGACCAACAAATTCAACAACAACCTCAACATTGAAAAACAACAACAACCTCAACATTGAAAAACACCAACAAATTAAACAACAACCTCAACATTGAAAAGCACCAACAAATTCAACAACAACCTCAACATTGAAAAACAACAACAACCTCAACATTGAAAAACACCAACAGATTCAACAACAACCTCAGCATTGAAAAACAACAACAACCTCAACATTGAAAAACACTAACAAATTTAACAACAACCTCAACATTGAAAAACAACAACAAACTCAACATTGAGAAACACCAACAAATTCAACAACAACCTCAACATTGAAAAACAACAACAACCTCAACATTGAAAAACGCCAACAAATTCAACAACAACCTCAACATTGAAAAACACCAAAAAATTCAACAACAACCTCAACATTGAAAAACAACAACAACCTCAACATTGAAAAACACCAACAAATTCAACAACAACTTCAACATTGAAAAACAACAACAGATTCAACAACAACCTCGAAATTGCAAAACACCAACAAATACAACAACAACCTCAACATTGAAAAACAACAACAACCTCAACATTGAAAAACACCAACAAATTCAACAACAACCTCAACATTGAAAAACAACAACAACCTCAACATTGCAAAACACCAGCAAATTCAACAACAACCTCAACATTTAAAAACACCAACAAATTGAACAACAACTTCAACATTGAAAAACAACAACAATCTCAACATGGAAAAACACCCTCAAATTCAAAATCAACCTCAACATTGAAAAACACCAAAAACCTCAAAATTGAAAAAACACCAACAAATTCAACAACAACCTCAACATTGAAAAACACCAACAAATTCAACAGCAACCTCAACATTGAAAAACACCAACAAACTCAACAACAACGTCAACAAAGAAAAACAACAACAACCTCAACATTGAAAAACACCAACAAATTCATCAACAACCTCAACATTGAAAAACAACAACAACCTCAACATTGAAAAACACCAACAAATTCAACAACAACCTCAGCATTGAAAAACAACAACAACCTCAACATTGAAAAACACCAACAAATTCAACAACAACCTCAACATTGAAAAACAACAACAACCTCAACATTGAAAAACACCAGCAAATTCAATAACAACTTCAACATTGAAAAACACCAACAAGTTCAACAACAACCTCGAAATTGAAAAACACCAACAAATACAAAAACAACCTCAACATTGAAAAACAACAAAAACCTCAAAATTTAAAAACACCAACATATTCAACAACAACCTCAACATTGAAAAACAACAACATCCTCAAAATTGAAAAACACCAACAAATTAAACAACAACCCCAACATTTAAAAACAACAACAACCTCAACATTGAAAAACACCAACAAATTCAACAACAACCTCAACATTGAAAAACACCAACAAATTCAACAACAACCTCAACATTGAAAAACACCAAAAAATTCAACAACAACCTCAACATTGAAAAACAACAACAACCTCAACATTGAAAAACACCAACAAATTCAACAACAACTTCAACATTGAAAAACAACAACAGATTCAACAACAACCTCGAAATTGCAAAACACCAACAAATACAACAACAACCTCAACATTGAAAAACAACAACAACCTCAACATTGAAAAACACCAACAAATTCAACAACAACCTCAACATTGAAAAACAACAACAACCTCAACATTGCAAAACACCAGCAAATTCAACAACAACCTCAACATTTAAAAACACCAACAAATTGAACAACAACTTCAACATTGAAAAACAACAACAATCTCAACATGGAAAAACACCCTCAAATTCAAAATCAACCTCAACATTGAAAAACACCAAAAACCTCAAAATTGAAAAAACACCAACAAATTCAACAACAACCTCAACATTGAAAAACACCAACAAATTCAACAGCAACCTCAACATTGAAAAACACCAACAAACTCAACAACAACGTCAACAAAGAAAAACAACAACAACCTCAACATTGAAAAACACCAACAAATTCATCAACAACCTCAACATTGAAAAACAACAACAACCTCAACATTGAAAAACACCAACAAATTCAACAACAACCTCAGCATTGAAAAACAACAACAACCTCAACATTGAAAAACACCAACAAATTCAACAACAACCTCAACATTGAAAAACAACAACAACCTCAACATTGAAAAACACCAGCAAATTCAATAACAACTTCAACATTGAAAAACACCAACAAGTTCAACAACAACCTCGAAATTGAAAAACACCAACAAATACAAAAACAACCTCAACATTGAAAAACAACAAAAACCTCAAAATTTAAAAACACCAACATATTCAACAACAACCTCAACATTGAAAAACAACAACATCCTCAAAATTGAAAAACACCAACAAATTAAACAACAACCCCAACATTTAAAAACAACAACAACCTCAACATTGAAAAACACCAACAAATTCAACAACAACCTCAACATTGAAAAACACCAACAAATTCAACAACAACCTCAACATTGAAAAACACCAACAAATTCAACAACAACCTCAACATTGAAAAACAACAACAACCTCAACATTGAAAAACACCAACAAATTCAACAACAACCTCGAAATTGAAAAACACCAACAAATACAACAACAACCTCAACATTGAAAAACAACAAAAACCTCAAAAGTTAAAAATACCAACAAATTCAACAACAACCTCAAAATTGAAAAACAACAACATCCTCAAAATTGAAAAACACCAACAAATTCAACAACAACCCCAACATTTAAAAACAACAACAACCTCAACATTGAAAAACACCAACAAATTCAACAACAACCTCAACATTGAAAAACAACAACAACCTCAACATTGAAGAACACCAACAAATTCAACAACAACCTTAACATTGAAAAACAACAACAAACTCAACATTGAAAAACACCAACAAATTCAACAACAACCTCAACATTGAAAAACAAGAACAACCTCAACATTGAAAAACACCAACAAATTCAACAACAACCTCAACGTTGAAAAACACGAACAAATTCAACAACAACCTCAACATTGAAAAACAACAACAACCTAAACATTGAAAAACACCAACAAATTCAACAACAACCTCAACATTGAAAAACAACAACAACCTCAACAATGAAAAACACCAACAAATTCAACAACAACCTCAACATTGAAAAACACCAACAAATTCAACAACAACCTCAGCATTGAAAAACAACAACAACCTCAACTTTGAAAAACACCAACAAATTCAACAACAACCTCAACGTTGAAAAACAACAACAACCTCAACATTGAAAAACACCAACAAATTCAACAACAACTTCAACATTGAAAAACACCAACAAATTCAACAACAACCTCGAAATTGAAAAACACCAACAAATACAACAACAACCTCAACATTGAAAAACAACAACAACCTCAACATTGAAAAACACCAACAAATTCAACAACAACCTCAACATTGAAAAACACCAACAAATTCAACAACAACCTCAACATTGAAAAACAACAACAACCTCAACATTGAAAAAGACCAACAAATTCAACAACAACCTCAACATTGAAAAAGAACAACCTCAACATTGAAAAACACCAACAAATTCAACAACAACCTCAACATTGAAAAACAACAACAAATTCAACAACAACCTCAGCATTGAAAAACAACAACAACCTCAACATTGAAAAACACCAACAAATTCAACAACAACCTCAACATTGAAAAACAACAACAACCTCAACATTGAAAAACACCAACAAATTCAACAACAACTTCAACATTGAAAACACCAACAAATTCAACAACAACCTCGAAATTGAAAAACACCAACAAATACAACAACAACCTCAACATTGAAAAACAACAACAACCTCAACATTGAAAAACACCAACAAATTCAACAACAACCTCAACATTGAAAAACACCAACAAATTCAACAACAACCTCAACATTGAAAAACACTAACAAATTCAACAACAACCTCGAAATTGAAAAACACCAACAAATTCAACAACAAACTCAACATTGAAAAACACCAACAAATTCAACAACAAACTCAACATTGAAAAACAACAACAACCTCAACATTGAAAAACACCAACAAATTCAACAACAATCTCAACATTGAAAAGCACCAACAAATTCAACAACAACCTCAACATTGAAAAACAACAACAACCTCAACATTGAAAAACACCAACAAATTCAACAACATCCTCAACATTGAAAAACAACAACAACCTCAACATTGAAAAACACCAACAAATTCAACAACAACCTCAACATTGAAAAACAACAACAAACTCAACATTGAAAAACACCAACAAATTCAACAGCAACCTCAACATTGAAAAACAACAACAACCTCAACATTGAAAAACACCAACAAATTCAACAACAACCTCAACATTGAAAAACACCAACAAATTCAACAACAAGCTCAACATTGAAAAACAACAACAACCTCAACATTGAAAAACACCAACAAATTCAACAACAACTTCAACATTGAAAAACAACAACAAATTCAACAACAACCTCGAAATTGAAAAACACCAACAAATACAACAACAACCTCAACATTGAAAAACAACAACAACCTCAACATTGAAAAACACCAACAAATTCAACAACAACCTCAACATTGAAAAACAACAACAACCTCAACATTGCAAAACACCAGCAAATTCAACAACAACCTCAACATTTAAAAACACCAACAAATTGAACAACAACCTCAACATTGAAAAACAACAACAATCTCAACATTGAAAAACACCAACAAATTCAACAACAACCTCAACATTGAAAAACAACAACAACCTCAACATTGAAAAACACCAACAAATTAAACAACAACCTCGACATTGAAAAACACCCTCAAATTCAAAATCAACCTCAACATTGAAAAACACCAACAACCTCAAAATTGAAAAAACACCAACAAATTCAACAACAACCTCAACATTTAAAAACAACAACAACCTCAACATTGAAAAACACCAACAAATTCAACAACAACCTCAACATTGAAAAACACCAACAAATTCAACAGCAACCTCAACATTGAAAAACACCAACAAACTCAACAAAAACCTCAACATTGAAAAACACCAACAAATTCAACAACAACCTCAACATTGAAAAACAACAACAAATTCAACAACAACCTCAGCATTGAAAAACAACAACAACCTCAACATTGAAAAACACCAACAAATTCAACAACAACCTCAACATTGAAAAACAACAACAACCTCAACATTGAAAAACACCAACAAATTCAACAACAACTTCAACATTGAAAAACACCAACAAATTCAACAACAACCTCGAAATTGAAAAACACCAACAAATACAACAACAACCTCAACATTGAAAAACAACAACAACCTAAACATTGAAAAACACCAACAAATTCAACAACAACCTCAACATTGAAAAACAACAACAACCTCAACAATGAAAAACAGCAACAAATTCAACAACAACCTCAACATTGAAAAACACCAACAAATTCAACAACAACCTCAGCATTGAAAAATAACAACAACCTCAACTTTGAAAAACACCAACAAATTCAACAACAACCTCAACGTTGAAAAACAACAACAACCTCAACATTGAAAAACACCAACAAATTCAACAACAACTTCAACATTGAAAAACCTCAACAAATTCAACAACAACCTCGAAATTGAAAAACACCAACAAATACAACAACAACCTCAACATTGAAAAACAACAACAACCTCAACATTGAAAAACACCAACAAATTCAACAACAACCTCCACATTGAAAAACACCAACAAATTCAACAACAACCTCAACATTGAAAAACAACAACAACCTCAACATTGAAAAAGACCAACAAATTCAACAACAACCTCAACATTGAAAAAGAACAACCTCAACATTGAAAAACACCAACAAATTCAACAACAACCTCAACATTGAAAAACACCAACAAATTCAACAACAACCTCAGCATTGAAAAACAACAACAACCTCAACATTGAAAAACACCAACAAATTCAACAACAACCTCAACATTGAAAAACAACAACAAATTCAACAACAACCTCAACATTGAAAAACAACAACAAATTCAACAACAACCTCGAAATTGAAAAACACCAACAAATTCAACAACAAACTCAACATTGAAAAACACCAACAAATTCAACAACAAACTCAACATTGAAAAACAACAACAACCTCAACATTGAAAAACACCAACAAATTCAACAACAACCTCAACATTGAAAAACACCAACAAATTCAACAACAACCTTAACATTGAAAAACAACAACAACCTCAACATTGAAAAACACCAACAAATTCAACAACAACCTCAACATTGAAATACAACAACAACCTCAACATTGAAAAACACCAACAAATTCAACAGCAACCACAACATTGAAAAACACCAACAAATTCAACAACAACCTCAACATTGAAAAACACCAACAAACTCAACAACAACCTCAACATTGAAAAATAACAACAACCTCAACATTGAAAAACACCAACAAATTCAACAACAACCTCAACATTGAAAAACAACAACAACCTAAACATTGAAAAACACCAACAAATTCAACAACAACCTCAACATTGAAAAACAACAACAACCTCAACATTGAAAAACACCAACAAATTCAACAACAACCTCAACATTGAAAAACACCAACAAATTCAACAACAACCTCAGCATTGAAAAAAAACAACAACCTCAACATTGAAAAACACCAACAAATTCAACAACAACATCAACATTGAAAAACAGCAACCTCAACATTGAAAAACACCAGCAAATTCAACAAAAACTTCAACATTGAAAAACACCAACAAATTCAACAACAACCTCGAAATTGAATAACACCAACAAATACAACAACCACCTCAACATTGAAAAACAACAAAAACCTCAACATTGAAAAACACCAACAAATTCAACAACCTCAACATTGAAAAACAACAACAACCTCAACATTGCAAAACACCAGCAAATTCAACAACAACCTCAACATTTAAAAACAACAACAAATTCAACAACAACCTCAACATTGAAAAACAACAACAATCTCAACATTGAAAAACACCAACAAATTCAACAACAACCTCAACATTGAAAAACATCAACAACCTCAACATTGAAAAACACCAACAAATTCAACAACAACCTCAACATTGAAAAGCACCAACAAATTCAACAACAACCTCAACATTGAAAAACACCAACAAACTCAACAACAACCTCAACATTGAAAAATACCAAAAACCTCAACATTGAAAAACACCAACAAATTCAACAACAACCTCAACATTGAAAAACACCAACAAATTCAACAACAAACTCAAGATTGAAAAACACCCACAAATTCAACAACCTCAACATTGAAAAACAACAACAACCTGATCATTGAAAAACACCAACAAATTCAACAACAACCTCAACATTGAAAAACAACAACAACCTCAACATTGAAAAACACCAACAAATTCAACAACAACCTCAACGTTGATAAACATCAACAAATTCAACAACAACCTCAACATTGAAAAACAACAACAACATCAACATTGAAAAACACCAACAAATTCAACAACAACCTCAACATTGAAAAACACCAACAAATTCAACAACAACCTCAATATTGAAAAACACCAACAATCTCAACAACAACCTCAACATTGAAAAATAACAACAACCTCAACATTGAAAAACACCAACAAATTCAACAGCAACCTCAACATTGAAAAACACCAACAAATTCAACAACAACCTCAACATTGAAAAACACCAACAAATTCAACAACAACCTCAACATTGAAAAACACCAACAAATTCAACAACAACCTCAACATTGAAAAACAACAACAACCTAAACATTGAAAAACACCAACAAATTCAACAACAACCTCAACATTGAAAAACAACAACAACCTCAACATTGAAAAACACCAACAAATTCAACAACAACCTCAACATTGAAAAACACCAACAAATTCAACAACAACCTCAGCATTGAAAAAAAACAACAACCTCAACATTGAAAAACACCAACAAATTCAACAACAACCTCAACATTGAAAAACAACAACCTCAACATTGAAAAACACCAGCAAATTCAACAAAAACTTCAACATTGAAAAACACCAACAAATTCAACAACAACCTCGAAATTGAATAACACCAACAAATACAACAACCACCTCAACATTGAAAAACAACAAAAACCTCAACATTGAAAAACACCAACAAATTCAACAACAACCTCAACATTGAAAAACAACAACAACCTCAACATTGCAAAACACCAGCAAATTCAACAACAACCTCAACATTTAAAAACAACAACAAATTCAACAACAACCTCAACATTGAAAAACAACAACAATCTCAACATTGAAAAGCACCAACAAATTCAACAACAACCTCAACATTGAAAAACAACAACAACCTTAACATTGAAAAACACCAACAAATTCAACAACAACCTCAAAATTGAAAAGCACCAACAAATTCAACAACAACCTCAACATTGAAAAACACCAACAAACTCAACAACAACCTCAACATTGAAAAATACTAAAAACCTCAACATTGAAAAACACCAACAAATTCAACAACAACCTCAACATTGAAAAACACCAACAAATTCAACAACAAACTCAAGATTGAAAAACACCCACAAATTCAACAACCTCAACATTGAAAAACAACAACAACCTGATCATTGAAAAACACCAAAAAATTCAACAACAACCTCAACATTGAAAAACACCAAGAAATTCAACAACAACCTTAACATTGAAAAACAACAACAACCTCAACATTGAAAAACACCAACAAATTCAACAACAACCTCAACATTGAAAAACAACAACAACCTCAACATTGAAAAACACCAACAAATTCAACAACAACCTCAACATTGAAAAACAACAACCAACTCAACATTGAAAAACACCAACAAATTCAACAACAACCTCAACATTGAAAAACACCAACAAATTCAACAACAACCTCAGCATTGAAAAAAAACAACAACCTCAACATTGAAAAACACCAACAAATTCAACAACAACCTCAACATTGAAAAACAACAACCTCAACATTGAAAAACACCAGCAAATTCAACAAAAACTTCAACATTGAAAAACACCAACAAATTCAACAACAACCTCGAAATTGAATAACACCAACAAATACAACAACCACCTCAACATTGAAAAACAACAAAAACCTCAACATTGAAAAACACCAACAAATTCAACAACAACCTCAACATTGAAAAACAACAACAACCTCAACATTGCAAAACATCAGCAAATTCAACAACAACCTCAACATTTAAAAACAACAACAAATTCAACAACAACCTCAACATTGAAAAACAACAACAATCTCAACATTGAAAAACACCAACAAATTCAACAACAACCTCAACATTGAAAAACAACAACAACCTTAACATTGAAAAACACCAACAAATTCAACAACAACCTCAACATTGAAAAGCACCAACAAATTCAACAACAACCTCAACATTGAAAAACACCAACAAACTCAACAACAACCTCAACATTGAAAAATACCAAAAACCTCAACGTTGAAAAACACCAACAAATTCAACAACAACCTCAACATTGAAAAACACCAACAAATTCAACAACAAACTCAAGATTGAAAAACACCCACAAATTCAACAACCTCAACATTGAAAAACAACAACAACCTGATCATTGAAAAACACCAACAAATTCAACAACAACCTCAACATTGAAAAACACCAACAAATTCAACAACAACCTTAACATTGAAAAACAACAACAACCTCAACATTGAAAAACACCAACAAATTCAACAACCTCAACATTGAAAAACAACAACAACCTCAACATTGAAAAACACCAACAAATTCAACAACAACCTCAACATTGAAAAACAACAACCAACTCAACATTGAAAAACACCAACAAATTCAACAACAACCTCAACATTGAAAAACAACAACAACCTCAACATTGAAAAACACCAACAAATTCAACAATAACCTCAACATTGAAAAACAACAACAACCTCAACATTGAAAAACACAAACAAATTCAACAACAACCTCGAAATTGAAAAACACCAACAAATTCAACAACAACCTCAACATTGAAAAACAACAACAACCTCAACATTGAAAAACACCAACAAATTCAACAACAACCTCAACATTGAAAAACAACAACCTCAACATTGAAAAACACCAACAAATTCAACAACAACCTCAACATTGAAAAACACCAACAAATTCAACAACAACCTCAGCATTGAAAAACAACAACAACCTCAACATTGAAAAACACCAACAAATTCAACAACAACTTCAACATTGAAAAACACCAACAAATTCAACAACAACCTCGAAATTGAAAAACACCAACAAATTCAACAACAACCTAAACATTGAAAAACACCAACAAATTCAACAACAACCTCAACGTTGAAAAACATCAACAAATTCAACAACAACCTCTACATTGAAAAATAACAACAAACTCAACATTGAAAAAGACCAACAAATTCAACAACAACCTCAACATTGAAAAACACTAACAATTTCAACAACAACCTCAACATTGGAAAACATCAACAACCTCAACATTGAAAAACACCAACAAATTCAACAACAACCTCAACATTGAAAAACAACAACAACCTCAACATTGAAAAACAGCAACAAATTCAACAACAACCTCAACATTGAAAAACACCAACAAATTCAACAACAACCTCAGCATTGAAAAACAACAACAACCTCAACATTGAAAAACACCAACAAATTCAACAACAACCTCAACATTGAAAAACAACAACAACCTCAACATTGAAAAACACCGACAAATTCAACAACAACTTCAACATTGAAAAACACCAACAAATTCAACAACAACCTCGAAATTGAAAAACACCAACAAATACAACAACAACCTCAACATTGAATAACAACAAAAACCTCAACATTGAAAAACACCAACAAATTCAACAACAACCTCAACATTGAAAAACAACAACAACCTCAACATTGCAAAACACCAACAAATTCAACAACAACCTCAACATTTAAAAACACCAACAAATTCAACAACAACCTCAACATTGAAAAACAACAACAATCTCAACATTGAAAAACACCAACAAATTCAACAACAACCTCAACATTGAAAAACAACAACAACCTCAACATTGAAAAACACCAACAAATTCAACAACAACCTCAACATTGAAAAACAACAACCTCAACATTGAAAAACACCAACAAATTCAACAACAACCTCAACATTGAAAAACAACAACAACCTTAACATTGAAAAACACCAACAAATTCAACAACAACCTCAACATTGAAAAACAACAACAACCTCAACATTGAAAAACACCAACAAATTCAACAACAACCTCAACATTGAAAAACACCAACAAATTCAACAACAACCTCAGCATTGAAAAAAAACAACAACCTCAACATTGAAAAACACCAACAAATTCAACAACAACCTCAACATTGAAAAACAACAACCTCAACATTGAAAAACACCAGCAAATTCAACAAAAACTTCAACATTGAAAAACACCAACAAATTCAACAACAACCTCGAAATTGAATAACACCAACAAATACAACAACCACCTCAACATTGAAAAACAACAAAAACCTCAACATTGAAAAACACCAACAAATTCAACAACAACCTCAACATTGAAAAACAACAACAACCTCAACATTGCAAAACACCAGCAAATTCAACAACAACCTCAACATTTAAAAACAACAACAAATTCAACAACAACCTCAACATTGAAAAACAACAACAACCTCAACATTGAAAAACACCAACAAATTCAACAACAACCTCAACATTGAAAAACAACAACAACCTCAACATTGAAAAGCACCAACAAATTCAACAACAACCTCAACATTGAAAAACACCAACAAATTCAACAACAAACTCAAGATTGAAAAACACCCACAAATTCAACAACCTCAACATTGAAAAACAACAACAACCTGATCATTGAAAAACACCAACAAATTCAACAACAACCTCAACATTGAAAAACACCAACAAATTCAACAACAACCTTAACATTGAAAAACAACAACAACCTCAACATTGAAAAACACCAACAAATTCAACAACAACCTCAACATTGAAAAACAACAACAACCTCAACATTGAAAAACACCAACAAATTCAACAACAACCTCAACATTGAAAAACAACAACCAACTCAACATTGAAAAACACCAACAAATTCAACAACAACCTCAACATTGAAAAACAACAACAACCTCAACATTGAAAAACACCAACAAATTCAACAATAACCTCAACATTGAAAAACAACAACAACCTCAACATTGAAAAACACAAACAAATTCAACAACAACCTCGAAATTGAAAAACACCAACAAATTCAACAACAACCTCAACATTGAAAAACAACAACAACCTTAACATTGAAAAACACCAACAAATTCAACAACAACCTCAACATTGAAAAACAACAACCTCAACATTGAAAAACACCAACAAATTCAACAACAACCTCAACATTGAGAAACACCAACAAATTCAACAACAACCTCAGCATTGAAAAACAACAACAACCTCAACATTGAAAAACACCAACAAATTCAACAACAACTTCAACATTGAAAAACACCAACAAATTCAACAACAACCTCGAAATTGAAAAACACCAACAAATTCAACAACAACCTAAACATTGAAAAACACCAACAAATTCAACAACAACCTCAACGTTGAAAAACATCAACAAATTCAACAACAACCTCAACATTGAAAAACAACAACAACCTCAACATTGAAAAACACCAACAAATTCAACAACAACCTCAACATTGAAAAACACCAACAAATTCAACAACAACCTCAACATTGAAAAACACCAACAATCTCAACAACAACCTCAACATTGAAAAATAACAACAAACTCAACATTGAAAAACAACAACAAATTCAACAACAACCTCAACATTGAAAAACACTAACAAATTCAACAACAACCTCAACATTGGAAAACATCAACAACCTCAACATTGAAAAACACCAACAAATTCAACAACAACCTCTACATTGAAAAACAACAACAACCTCAACATTGAAAAACAGCAACAAATTCAACAACAACCTCAACATTGAAAAACACCAACAAATTCAACAACAACCTCAGCATTGAAAAACAACAACAACCTCAACATTGAAAAACACCAACAAATTCAACAACAACCTCAACATTGAAAAACAACAACAACCTCAACATTGAAAAACACCGACAAATTCAACAACAACTTCAACATTGAAAAACACCAACAAATTCAACAACAACCTCGAAATTGAAAAACACCAACAAATACAACAACAACCTCAACATTGAATAACAACAAAAACCTCAACATTGAAAAACACCAACAAATTCAACAACAACCTCAACATTGAAAAACAACAACAACCTCAACATTGCAAAACACCAACAAATTCAACAACAACCTCAACATTTAAAAACACCAACAAATTCAACAACAACCTCAACATTGAAAAACAACAACAATCTCAACATTGAAAAACACCAACAAATTCAACAACAACCTCAACATTGAAAAACAACAACAACCTCAACATTGAAAAACACCAACAAATTCAACAACAACCTCGACATTGAAAGACACCCTCAAATTAAAAATCAACCTCAACATTGAACAACACCAACAACCTCAAAATTGAAAATACACCAGCAAATTCAACAACAACCTCAACATTTAAAAACAACAACAACCTCAACATTGAAAAACACCAACAAATTCAACAACTACCTCAACATTGAAAAACACCAACAAATTCAACAACAACCTCAACATTGAAAAACACCAACAAACTCAACAACAACCTCAACATTGAAAAATAACAACAACCTCAACATTGAAAAACACCAACAAATTCAACAACAACCTCAACATTGAAAAACACCAACAAATTCAACAACAAACTCAAGATTGAAAAACTCCCTCAAATTCAACAACCTCAACATTGAAAAACAACAACAACCTCATCATTGAAAAACACCAACAAATTCAACAACAAACTCAACATTGAAAAACACCAACAAATTCAACAACAACCTCAACATTGAAAAACAACAACAACCTCAGCATTGAAAAACACCAACAAATTCAACAACAACCTCAACATTGAAAAACAACAACAACCTCAACATTGAAAAACACCAACAAATTCAACAACAACCTCAACATTGAAAAACACGAACAAATTCAACAACAACCTCAGCATTGAAAAACAACAACAACCTCAACATTGAAAAACACCAACAAATTCAACAACAACTTCAACATTGAAAAACACCAACAAATTCAACAACAACCTCGAAATTGAAAAACACCAACAAATTCAACAACAACCTAAACATTGAAAAACACCAACAAATTCAACAACAACCTCAACATTGAAAAACAACAACAACCTCGAAATTGAAAAACACCAACAAATTCAACAACAACCTCATCGTTGAAAAACACCAACAAATTCAACAACAACCTCAACATTGAAAAACAACAACAACCTCAACATTGAAAAACACCAACAAATTCAACAACAACCTCAACATTGAAAAACACCAAAAAATTCAACAACAACCTCAACATTGAAAAACACCAACAAACTCAACAACAACCTCAACATTGAAAAATAACAACAACCTCAACATTGAAAAACACCAACAAATTCAACAACAACCTCAACATTGAAAAACACCAACAAATTCAACAACAACCTCAACATTGGAAAACATCAACAACCTCAACAATGAAAAACACCAACAAATTCAACAACAACCTCAACATTGAAAAACAACAACAACCTCAACATTGAAAAACACCAACAAATTCAACAACAACCTCAACATTGAAAAACACCAACAAATTCAACAACAACCTCAGCATTGAAAAACAACAACAACCTCAACTTTGAAAAACACCAACAAATTCAACAACAACCTCAACATTGAAAAACAACAACAACCTCAACATTGAAAAACACCACAAATTCAACAACAACTTCAACATTGAAAAACACCAACAAATTCAACAACAACCTCGAAATTGAAAAACACCAACAAATACAACAACAACCTCAACATTGAGAAACAACAAAAACCTCAACATTGAAAAACACCAACAAATTCAACAACAACCTCAACATTGAAAAACAAAAACAACCTCAACATTGCAAAACACCAACAAATTCAACAACAACCTCAACATTTAAAAACAACAACAAATTCAACAACAACCTCAACATTGAAAAACAACAACAATCGCAACATTGAAAAACACCAACAAATTCAACAACAACCTCAACATTGAAAAACAACAACAACCTCAAAATTGAAAAACACCAACAAATTCAACAACAACCTCAACATTGAAAAACACCAACAAATTCAACAACAACCTCAACATTGAAAAACACCAACAAACTCAACAACAACCTCAACATTGAAAAATAACAACAACCTCAACATTGAAAAACACCAACAAATGCAACAACAACCTCAACATTGAAAAACACCAACAAATTCAACAACAAACTCAAGATTGAAAAAGACCCACAAATTCAACAACCTCAACATTGAAAAACAACAACAACCTCATCATTTAAAAACACCAACAAATTCAACAACAACCTCAACATTGAAAAACACCAACAAATTCAACAACAACCTCAAGATTGAAAAACAGCAACAACCTCAACATTGAAAAACACCAACAATTTCAACAACAACCTCAACATTGAAAAACAATAACAACCTCAACATTGAAAAACACCAACAAATTCAACAACAACCTCCACATTGAAAAACACCAACAAATTCAACAACAACTTCAACATTGAAAAACACCAACAAATTCAACAACAACCTCAACATTTAAAAACGCCAACAAATTCAACAACAACCTCAACATTGAAAAACAACAACCTCAACATTGAAAAACACCAACAAATTCAACAAAAAATTCAACATAGAAAAACACCAACAAATTCAACAACAACCCCGACATTGAAAAACACCAACAAATTCAACAACAACCTCAACTTTGAAAAACAACAACAACCTCATCATGGAAAAACACCAACAAATTCAACAACAACCTCAACATTGAAAAACAAAAACATCCTCAAAATTGAAAAACACCAACAAATTCAACAACAACCCCAACATTTAAAAACAACAACAACCTCAACATTGCAAAACACCAACAAATTCAACAACAACCTCAACATTTAAAAACACCAACAAATTCAACAACAACCTCAACATTGAAAAACAACAACAATCTCAACATTGAAAAACACCAACAAATTCAACAACAACCTCAACATTGAAAAACAACAACAACCTCAACATTGAAAAACACCAACAAATTCAACAACAACCACAACATTGAAAAACAACAACCTCAACATTGAAAAACACCAACAAATTCAACAACAACCTCAACATTGAAAAACAACAACAACCTAAACATTGAAAAACACCAACAAATTCAACAACAACCTCAACATTGAAAAACAACAACAACCTCAACATTGAAAAACACCAACAAATTCAACAACAACCTCAACATTGAAAAACACCAACAAATTCAACAACAACCTCAGCATTGAAAAAAAACAACAACCTCAACATTGAAAAACACCAACAAATTCAACAACAACCTCAACATTGAAAAACACCAACAAATTCAACAACAAACTCAAGATTGAAAAACACCCTCAAATTCAACAACCTCAACATTGAAAAACAACAACAACCTCAACATTGCAAAACACCAGCAAATTCAACAACAACCTCAACATTTAAAAACAACAACAAATTCAACAACAACCTCAACATTGAAAAACAACAACAATCTCAACATTGAAAAACACCAACAAATTCAACAACAACCTCAACATTGAAAAACAACAACAACCTCAACATTGAAAAACAGCAACAAATTCAACAACAACCTCAACATTGAAAAGCACCAACAAATTCAACAACAACCTCAACATTGAAAAACAACAACAAACTCAACAACAACCTCAACATTGAAAAATACCAAAAACCTCAACATTGAAAAACACCAACAAATTCAACAACAACCTCAACATTGAAAAACACCAACAAATTCAACAACAAACTCAAGATTGAAAAACACCCACAAATTCAACAACCTCAACATTGAAAAACAACAACAACCTGATCATTGAAAAACACCAACAAATTCAACAACAACCTCAACATTGAAAAACAACAACAACCTCAACATTGAAAAACACCAACAAATTCAACAACAACCTCAACGTTGATAAACATCAACAAATTCAACAACAACCTCAACATTGAAAAACAACAACAACATCAACATTGAAAAACACCAACAAATTCAACAACAACCTCAACATTGAAAAACACCAACAAATTCAACAACAACCTCAACATTGAAAAACACCAACAATCTCAACAACAACCTCAACATTGAAAAACAACAACAACCTCAACATTGAAAAACACCAACAAATTCAACAACAACCTCAACATTGAAAAACACCAACAAATTCAACAACAACCTCAGCATTGAAAAACAACAACAACCTCAACTTTGAAAAACACCAACAAATTCAACAACAACCTCAACATTGAAAAACAACAACAACCTCAACATTGAAAAACACCACAAATTCAACAACAACTTCAACATTGAAAAACACCAACAAATTCAACAACAACCTCGAAATTGAAAAACACCAACAAATACAACAACAACCTCAACATTGAGAAACAACAAAAACCTCAACATTGAAAAACACCAACAAATTCAACAACAACCTCAACATTGAAAAACAAAAACAACCTCAACATTGCAAAACACCAACAAATTCAACAACAACCTCAACATTTAAAAACAACAACAAATTCAACAACAACCTCAACATTGAAAAACAACAACAATCTCAACATTGAAAAACACCAACAAATTCAACAACAACCTCAACATTGAAAAACAACAACAACCTCAAAATTGAAAAACACCAACAAATTCAACAACAACCTCAACATTGAAAAACACCAACAAATTCAACAACAACCTCAACATTGAAAAACACCAACAAACTCAACAACAACCTCAACATTGAAAAATAACAACAACCTCAACATTGAAAAACACCAACAAATGCAACAACAACCTCAACATTGAAAAACACCAACAAATTCAACAACAAACTCAAGATTGAAAAAGACCCACAAATTCAACAACCTCAACATTGAAAAACAACAACAACCTCATCATTTAAAAACACCAACAAATTCAACAACAACCTCAACATTGAAAAACACCAACAAATTCAACAACAACCTCAAGATTGAAAAACAGCAACAACCTCAACATTGAAAAACACCAACAATTTCAACAACAACCTCAACATTGAAAAACAATAACAACCTCAACATTGAAAAACACCAACAAATTCAACAACAACCTCCACATTGAAAAACACCAACAAATTCAACAACAACTTCAACATTGAAAAACACCAACAAATTCAACAACAACCTCAACATTTAAAAACGCCAACAAATTCAACAACAACCTCAACATTGAAAAACAACAACCTCAACATTGAAAAACACCAACAAATTCAACAAAAAATTCAACATAGAAAAACACCAACAAATTCAACAACAACCCCGACATTGAAAAACACCAACAAATTCAACAACAACCTCAACTTTGAAAAACAACAACAACCTCATCATGGAAAAACACCAACAAATTCAACAACAACCTCAACATTGAAAAACAAAAACATCCTCAAAATTGAAAAACACCAACAAATTCAACAACAACCCCAACATTTAAAAACAACAACAACCTCAACATTGCAAAACACCAACAAATTCAACAACAACCTCAACATTTAAAAACACCAACAAATTCAACAACAACCTCAACATTGAAAAACAACAACAATCTCAACATTGAAAAACACCAACAAATTCAACAACAACCTCAACATTGAAAAACAACAACAACCTCAACATTGAAAAACACCAACAATTTCAACAACAACCACAACATTGAAAAACAACAACCTCAACATTGAAAAACACCAACAAATTCAACAACAACCTCAACATTGAAAAACAACAACAACCTAAACATTGAAAAACACCAACAAATTCAACAACAACCTCAACATTGAAAAACAACAACAACCTCAACATTGAAAAACACCAACAAATTCAACAACAACCTCAACATTGAAAAACACCAACAAATTCAACAACAACCTCAGCATTGAAAAAAAACAACAACCTCAACATTGAAAAACACCAACAAATTCAACAACAACCTCAACATTGAAAAACACCAACAAATTCAACAACAAACTCAAGATTGAAAAACACCCTCAAATTCAACAACCTCAACATTGAAAAACAACAACAACCTCAACATTGCAAAACACCAGCAAATTCAACAACAACCTCAACATTTAAAAACAACAACAAATTCAACAACAACCTCAACATTGAAAAACAACAACAATCTCAACATTGAAAAACACCAACAAATTCAACAACAACCTCAACATTGAAAAACAACAACAACCTCAACATTGAAAAACAGCAACAAATTCAACAACAACCTCAACATTGAAAAGCACCAACAAATTCAACAACAACCTCAACATTGAAAAACAACAACAAACTCAACAACAACCTCAACATTGAAAAATACCAAAAACCTCAACATTGAAAAACACCAACAAATTCAACAACAACCTCAACATTGAAAAACACCAACAAATTCAACAACAAACTCAAGATTGAAAAACACCCACAAATTCAACAACCTCAACATTGAAAAACAACAACAACCTGATCATTGAAAAACACCAACAAATTCAACAACAACCTCAACGTTGATAAACATCAACAAATTCAACAACAACCTCAACATTGAAAAACAACAACAACATCAACATTGAAAAACACCAACAAATTCAACAACAACCTCAACATTGAAAAACACCAACAAATTCAACAACAACCTCAACATTGAAAAACACCAACAATCTCAACAACAACCTCAACATTGAAAAATAACAACAACCTCAACATTGAAAAACACCAACAAATTCAACAGCAACCTCAACATTGAAAAACACCAACAAATTCAACAACAACCTCAACATTGAAAAACACCAACAAACTCAACAACAACCTCAACATTGAAAAATAACAACAACCTCAACATTGAAAAACACCAACAAATTCAACAACAACCTCAACATTGAAAAACACCAACAAATTCAACAACAACCTCAACATTGAAAAACACCAACAAATTCAACAACAACCTCAACATTGAAAAACAACAACAACCTAAACATTGAAAAACACCAACAAATTCAACAACAACCTCAACATTGAAAAACAACAACAACCTCAACATTGAAAAACACCAACAAATTCAACAACAACCTCAACATTGAAAAACACCAACAAATTCAACAACAACCTCAGCATTGAAAAAAAACAACAACCTCAACATTGAAAAACACCAACAAATTCAACAACAACCTCAACATTGAAAAACACCAACAAATTCAACAACAAACTCAAGATTGAAAAACACCCTCAAATTCAACAACCTCAACATTGAAAAACAACAACAACCTCAACATTGCAAAACACCAGCAAATTCAACAACAACCTCAACATTTAAAAACAACAACAAATTCAACAACAACCTCAACATTGAAAAACAACAACAATCTCAACATTGAAAAACACCAACAAATTCAACAACAACCTCAACATTGAAAAACAACAACAACCTCAACATTGAAAAACAGCAACAAATTCAACAACAACCTCAACATTGAAAAGCACCAACAAATTCAACAACAACCTCAACATTGAAAAACAACAACAAACTCAACAACAACCTCAACATTGAAAAATACCAAAAACCTCAACATTGAAAAACACCAACAAATTCAACAACAACCTCAACATTGAGAAACACCAACAAATTCAACAACAAACTCAAGATTGAAAAACACCCACAAATTCAACAACCTCAACATTGAAAAACAACAACAACCTGATCATTGAAAAACACCAACAAATTCAACAACAACCTCAACATTGAAAAACAACAACAACCTCAACATTGAAAAACACCAACAAATTCAACAACAACCTCAACGTTGATAAACATCAACAAATTCAACAACAACCTCAACATTGAAAAACAACAACAACATCAACATTGAAAAACACCAACAAATTCAACAACAACCTCAACATTGAAAAACACCAACAAATTCAACAACAACCTCAACATTGAAAAACACCAACAATCTCAACAACAACCTCAACATTGAAAAACACCAACAAATTCAACAACAACCTCAACATTGAAAAACACCAACAAACTCAACAACAACCTCAACATTGAAAAATAACAACAACCTCAACATTGAAAAACACCAACAAATTCAACAACAACCTCAACATTGAAAAACACCAACAAATTCAACAACAACCTCAACATTGAAAAACACCAACAAATTCAACAACAACCTCAACATTGAAAAACAACAACAACCTAAACATTGAAAAACACCAACAAATTCAACAACAACCTCAACATTGAAAAACAACAACAACCTCAACATTGAAAAACACCAACAAATTCAACAACAACCTCAACATTGAAAAACACCAACAAATTCAACAACAACCTCAGCATTGAAAAAAAACAACAACCTCAACATTGAAAAACACCAACAAATTCAACAACAACCTCAACATTGAAAAACAACAACCTCAACATTGAAAAACACCAGCAAATTCAACAAAAACTTCAACATTGAAAAACACCAACAAATTCAACAACAACCTCGAAATTGAATAACACCAACAAATACAACAACCACCTCAACATTGAAAAACAACAAAAACCTCAACATTGAAAAACACCAACAAATTCAACAACAACCTCAACATTGAAAAACAACAACAACCTCAACATTGCAAAACACCAGCAAATTCAACAACAACCTCAACATTTAACAACAACAACAAATTCAACAACAACCTCAACATTGAAAAACAACAACAATCTCAACATTGAAAAACACCAAAAAATTCAACAACAACCTCAACATTGAAAAACAACAACAACCTTAACATTGAAAAACACCAACAAATTCAACAACAACCTCAACATTGAAAAGCACCAACAAATTCAACAACAACCTCAACATTGAAAAACACCAACAAACTCAACAACAACCTCAACATTGAAAAATACTAAAAACCTCAACATTGAAAAACACCAACAAATTCAACAACAACCTCAACATTGAAAAACACCAACAAATTCAACAACAAACTCAAGATTGAAAAACACCCACAAATTCAACAACCTCAACATTGAAAAACAACAGCAACCTGATCATTGAAAAACACCAACAAATTCAACAACAACCTCAACATTGAAAAACACCAACAAATTCAACAACAACCTTAACATTGAAAAACAACAACAACCTCAACATTGAAAAACACCAACAAATTCAACAACAACCTCAACATTGAAAAACAACAACAACCTCAACATTGAAAAACACCAACAAATTCAACAACAACCTCAACATTGAAAAACAACAACCAACTCAACATTGAAAAACACCAACAAATTCAACAACAACCTCAACATTGAAAAACACCAACAAATTCAACAACAACCTCAGCATTGAAAAAAAACAACAACCTCAACATTGAAAAACACCAACAAATTCAACAACAACCTCAACATTGAAAAACAACAACCTCAACATTGAAAAACACCAGCAAATTCAACAAAAACTTCAACATTGAAAAACACCAACAAATTCAACAACAACCTCGAAATTGAATAACACCAACAAATACAACAACCACCTCAACATTGAAAAACAACAAAAACCTCAACATTGAAAAACACCAACAAATTCAACAACAACCTCAACATTGAAAAACAACAACAACCTCAACATTGCAAAACATCAGCAAATTCAACAACAACCTCAACATTTAAAAACAACAACAAATTCAACAACAACCTCAACATTGAAAAACAACAACAATCTCAACATTGAAAAACACCAACAAATTCAACAACAACCTCAACATTGAAAAACAACAACAACCTTAACATTGAAAAACACCAACAAATTCAACAACAACCTCAACATTGAAAAGCACCAACAAATTCAACAACAACCTCAACATTGAAAAACACCAACAAACTCAACAACAACCTCAACATTGAAAAATACCAAAAACCTCAACATTGAAAAACACCAACAAATTCAACAACAACCTCAACATTGAAAAACACCAACAAATTCAACAACAAACTCAAGATTGAAAAACACCCACAAATTCAACAACCTCAACATTGAAAAACAACAACAACCTGATCATTGAAAAACACCAACAAATTCAACAACAACCTCAACATTGAAAAACACCAACAAATTCAACAACAACCTTAACATTGAAAAACAACAACAACCTCAACATTGAAAAACACCAACAAATTCAACAACCTCAACATTGAAAAACAACAACAACCTCAACATTGAAAAACACCAACAAATTCAACAACAACCTCAACATTGAAAAACAACAACCAACTCAACATTGAAAAACACCAACAAATTCAACAACAACCTCAACATTGAAAAACAACAACAACCTCAACATTGAAAAACACCAACAAATTCAACAATAACCTCAACATTGAAAAACAACAACAACCTCAACATTGAAAAACACAAACAAATTCAACAACAACCTCGAAATTGAAAAACACCAACAAATTCAACAACAACCTCAACATTGAAAAACAACAACAACCTCAACATTGAAAAACACCAACAAATTCAACAACAACCTCAACATTGAAAAACAACAACCTCAACATTGAAAAACACCAACAAATTCAACAACAACCTCAACATTGAAAAACACCAACAAATTCAACAACAACCTCAGCATTGAAAAACAACAACAACCTCAACATTGAAAAACACCAACAAATTCAACAACAACTTCAACATTGAAAAACACCAACAAATTCAACAACAACCTCGAAATTGAAAAACACCAACAAATTCAACAACAACCTAAACATTGAAAAACACCAACAAATTCAACAACAACCTCAACGTTGAAAAACATCAACAAATTCAACAACAACCTCAACATTGAAAAATAACAACAAACTCAACATTGAAAAAGACCAACAAATTCAACAACAACCTCAACATTGAAAAACACTAACAATTTCAACAACAACCTCAACATTGGAAAACATCAACAACCTCAACATTGAAAAACACCAACAAATTCAACAACAACCTCAACATTGAAAAACAACAACAACCTCAACATTGAAAAACAGCAACAAATTCAACAACAACCTCAACATTGAAAAACACCAACAAATTCAACAACAACCTCAGCATTGAAAAACAACAACAACCTCAACATTGAAAAACACCAACAAATTCAACAACAACCTCAACATTGAAAAACAACAACAACCTCAACATTGAAAAACACCGACAAATTCAACAACAACTTCAACATTGAAAAACACCAACAAATTCAACAACAACCTCGAAATTGAAAAACACCAACAAATACAACAACAACCTCAACATTGAATAACAACAAAAACCTCAACATTGAAAAACACCAACAAATTCAACAACAACCTCAACATTGAAAAACAACAACAACCTCAACATTGCAAAACACCAACAAATTCAACAACAACCTCAACATTTAAAAACACCAACAAATTCAACAACAACCTCAACATTGAAAAACAACAACAATCTCAACATTGAAAAACACCAACAAATTCAACAACAACCTCAACATTGAAAAACAACAACAACCTCAACATTGAAAAACACCAACAAATTCAACAACAACCTCAACATTGAAAAACAACAACCTCAACATTGAAAAACACCAACAAATTCAACAACAACCTCAACATTGAAAAACAACAACAACCTAAACATTGAAAAACACCAACAAATTCAACAACAACCTCAACATTGAAAAACAACAACAACCTCAACATTGAAAAACACCAACAAATTCAACAACAACCTCAACATTGAAAAACACCAACAATAACAACAACAACCTCAGCATTGAAAAAAAACAACAACCTCAACATTGAAAAACACCAACAAATTCAACAACAACCTCAACATTGAAAAACAACAACCTCAACATTGAAAAACACCAGCAAATTCAACAAAAACTTCAACATTGAAAAACACCAACAAATTCAACAACAACCTCGAAATTGAATAACACCAACAAATACAACAACCACCTCAACATTGAAAAACAACAAAAACCTCAACATTGAAAAACACCAACAAATTCAACAACAACCTCAACATTGAAAAACAACAACCAACTCAACATTGAAAAACACCAACAAATTCAACAACAACCTCAACATTGAAAAACACCAACAAATTCAACAACAACCTCAGCATTGAAAAAAAACAACAACCTCAACATTGAAAAACACCAACAAATTCAACAACAACCTCAACATTGAAAAACAACAACCTCAACATTGAAAAACACCAGCAAATTCAACAAAAACTTCAACATTGAAAAACACCAACAAATTCAACAACAACCTCGAAATTGAATAACACCAACAAATACAACAACCACCTCAACATTGAAAAACAACAAAAACCTCAACATTGAAAAACACCAACAAATTCAACAACAACCTCAACATTGAAAAACAACAACAACCTCAACATTGCAAAACATCAGCAAATTCAACAACAACCTCAACATTTAAAAACAACAACAAATTCAACAACAACCTCAACATTGAAAAACAACAACAATCTCAACACTGAAAAACACCAACAAATTCAACAACAACCTCAACATTGAAAAACAACAACAACCTTAACATTGCAAAACACCAACAAATTCAACAACAACCTCAACATTGAAAAGCACCAACAAATTCAACAACAACCTCAACATTGAAAAACACCAACAAACTCAACAACAACCTCAACATTGAAAAATACCAAAAACCTCAACATTGAAAAACACCAACAAATTCAACAACAACCTCAACATTGAAAAACACCAACAAATTCAACAACAAACTCAAGATTGAAAAACACCCACAAATTCAACAACCTCAACATTGAAAAACAACAACAACCTGATCATTGAAAAACACCAACAAATTCAACAACAACCTCAACATTGAAAAACACCAACAAATTCAACAACAACCTTAACATTGAAAAACAACAACAACCTCAACATTGAAAAATACCAACAAATTCAACAACCTCAACATTGAAAAACAACAACAACCTCAACATTGAAAAACAACAACAAATTCAACAACAACCTCAACATTGAAAAACAACAACCAACTCAACATTGAAAAACACCAACAAATTCAACAACAACCTCAACATTGAAAAACAACAACAACCTCAACATTGAAAAACACCAACAAATTCAACAATAACCTCAACATTGAAAAACAACAACAACCTCAACATTGAAAAACACAAACAAATTCAACAACAACCTCGAAATTGAAAAACACCAACAAATTCAACAACAACCTCAACATTGAAAAACAACAACAACCTCAACATTGAAAAACACCAACAAATTCAACAACAACCTCAACATTGAAAAACAACAACCTCAACATTGAAAAACACCAACAAATTCAACAACAACCTCAACATTGAAAAACACCAACAAATTCAACAACAACCTCAGCATTGAAAAACAACAACAACCTCAACATTGAAAAACACCAACAAATTCAACAACAACTTCAACATTGAAAAACACCAACAAATTCAACAACAACCTCGAAATTGAAAAACACCAACAAATTCAACAACAACCTAAACATTGAAAAACACCAACAAATTCAACAACAACCTCAACGTTGAAAAACATCAACAAATTCAACAACAACCTCAACATTGAAAAATAACAACAAACTCAACATTGAAAAAGACCAACAA
Source organism: Isurus oxyrinchus (assembly GCA_026770705.1). Taxonomy (NCBI): domain Eukaryota; kingdom Metazoa; phylum Chordata; class Chondrichthyes; order Lamniformes; family Lamnidae; genus Isurus; species Isurus oxyrinchus. Next base: position 1,219,078 of record JANJGN010000104.1, on the reverse strand, counting down.
ATTCAACAACAACCTCAACATTGAAAAACACTAACAATTTCAACAACAACCTCAACATTGGAAAACATCAACAACCTCAACATTGAAAAACACCAACAAATTCAACAACAACCTCAACATTGAAAAACAACAACAACCTCAACATTGAAAAACAGCAACAAATTCAACAACAACCTCAACATTGAAAAACACCAACAAATTCAACAACAACCTCAGCATTGAAAAACAACAACAACCTCAACATTGAAAAACACCAACAAATTCAACAACAACCTCAACATTGAAAAACAACAACAACCTCAACATTGAAAAACACCGACAAATTCAACAACAACTTCAACATTGAAAAACACCAACAAATTCAACAACAACCTCGAAATTGAAAAACACCAACAAATACAACAACAACCTCAACATTGAATAACAACAAAAACCTCAACATTGAAAAACACCAACAAATTCAACAACAACCTCAACATTGAAAAACAACAACAACCTCAACATTGCAAAACACCAACAAATTCAACAACAACCTCAACATTTAAAAACACCAACAAATTCAACAACAACCTCAACATTGAAAAACAACAACAATCTCAACATTGAAAAACACCAACAAATTCAACAACAACCTCAACATTGAAAAACAACAACAACCTCAACATTGAAAAACACCAACAAATTCAACAACAACCTCAACATTGAAAAACAACAACCTCAACATTGAAAAACACCAACAAATTCAACAACAACCTCAACATTGAAAAACAACAACAACCTAAACATTGAAAAACACCAACAAATTCAACAACAACCTCAACATTGAAAAACAACAACAACCTCAACATTGAAAAACACCAACAAATTCAACAACAACCTCAACATTGAAAAACACCAACAATAACAACAACAACCTCAGCATTGAAAAAAAACAACAACCTCAACATTGAAAAACACCAACAAATTCAACAACAACCTCAACATTGAAAAACAACAACCTCAACATTGAAAAACACCAGCAAATTCAACAAAAACTTCAACATTGAAAAACACCAACAAATTCAACAACAACCTCGAAATTGAATAACACCAACAAATACAACAACCACCTCAACACTGAAAAACAACAAAAACCTCAACATTGAAAAACACCAACAAATTCAACAACAACCTCAACATTGAAAAACAACAACAACCTCAACATTGCAAAACACCAGCAAATTCAACAACAACCTCAAGATTTAAAAACAACAACAAATTCAACAACAACCTCAACATTGAAAAACAACAACAATCTCAACATTGAAAAACACCAACAAATTCAACAACAACCTCAACATTGAAAAACAACAACAACCTCAACATTGAAAAACACCAACAAATTCAACAACAACCTCAACATTGAAAAGCACCAACAAATTCAACAACAACCTCAACATTGAAAAACACCAACAAACTCAACAACAACCTCAACATTGAAAAATACCAAAAACCTCAACATTGAAAAACACCAACAAATTCAACAACAACCTCAACATTGAAAAACACCAACAAATTCAACAACAAACTCAAGATTGAAAAACACCCACAAATTCAACAACCTCAACATTGAAAAACAACAACAACCTGATCATTGAAAAACACCAACAAATTCAACAACAACCTCAACATTGAAAAACACCAACAAATTCAACAACAACCTTAACATTGAAAAACAACAACAACCTCAACATTGAAAAACACCAACAAATTCAACAACAACCTCAACATTGAAAAACAACAACAACCTCAACATTGAAAAACACCAACAAATTCAACAACAACCTCAACATTGAAAAACAACAACCAACTCAACATTGAAAAACACCAACAAATTCAACAACAACCTCAACATTGAAAAACAACAACAACCTCAACATTGAAAAACACCAACAAATTCAACAATAACCTCAACATTGAAAAACAACAACAACCTCAACATTGAAAAACACAAACAAATTCAACAACAACCTCGAAATTGAAAAACACCAACAAATTCAACAACAACCTCAACATTGAAAAACAACAACAACCTCAACATTGAAAAACACCAACAAATTCAACAACAACCTCAACATTGAAAAACAACAACCTCAACATTGAAAAACACCAACAAATTCAACAACAACCTCAACATTGAAAAACACCAACAAATTCAACAACAACCTCAGCATTGAAAAACAACAACAACCTCAACATTGAAAAACACCAACAAATTCAACAACAACTTCAACATTGAAAAACACCAACAAATTCAACAACAACCTCGAAATTGAAAAACACCAACAAATTCAACAACAACCTAAACATTGAAAAACACCAACAAATTCAACAACAACCTCAACGTTGAAAAACATCAACAAATTCAACAACAACCTCAACATTGAAAAACAACAACAACCTCAACATTGAAAAACACCAACAAATTCAACAACAACCTCAACATTGAAAAACACCAACAAATTCAACAACAACCTCAACATTGAAAAACACCAACAATCTCAACAACAACCTCAACATTGAAAAATAACAACAAACTCAACATTGAAAAACAACAACAAATTCAACAACAACCTCAACATTGAAAAACACCAACAAATTCAACAACAACCTCAACATTGAAAAACAACAACAACCTCAACATTGCAAAACACCAGCAAATTCAACAACAACCTCAAGATTTAAAAACAACAACAAATTCAACAACAACCTCAACATTGAAAAACAACAACAATCTCAACATTGAAAAACACCAACAAATTCAACAACAACCTCAACATTGAAAAACAACAACAACCTCAACATTGAAAAACACCAACAAATTCAACAACAACCTCAACATTGAAAAGCACCAACAAATTCAACAACAACCTCAACATTGAAAAACACCAACAAACTCAACAACAACCTCAACATTGAAAAATACCAAAAACCTCAACATTGAAAAACACCAACAAATTCAACAACAACTTCAACATTGAAAAACACCAACAAATTCAACAACAACCTCGAAATTGAAAAACACCAACAAATTCAACAACAACCTAAACATTGAAAAACACCAACAAATTCAACAACAACCTCAACGTTGAAAAACATCAACAAATTCAACAACAACCTCAACATTGAAAAACAACAACAACCTCAACATTGAAAAACACCAACAAATTCAACAACAACCTCAACATTGAAAAACACCAACAAATTCAACAACAACCTCAACATTGAAAAACACCAACAATCTCAACAACAACCTCAACATTGAAAAATAACAACAAACTCAACATTGAAAAACAACAACAAATTCAACAACAACCTCAACATTGAAAAACACCAACAAATTCAACAACAACCTCAACATTGAAAAACAACAACAACCTCAACATTGCAAAACACCAGCAAATTCAACAACAACCTCAAGATTTAAAAACAACAACAAATTCAACAACAACCTCAACATTGAAAAACAACAACAATCTCAACATTGAAAAACACCAACAAATTCAACAACAACCTCAACATTGAAAAACAACAACAACCTCAACATTGAAAAACACCAACAAATTCAACAACAACCTCAACATTGAAAAGCACCAACAAATTCAACAACAACCTCAACATTGAAAAACACCAACAAACTCAACAACAACCTCAACATTGAAAAATACCAAAAACCTCAACATTGAAAAACACCAACAAATTCAACAACAACCTCAACATTGAAAAACACCAACAAATTCAACAACAAACTCAAGATTGAAAAACACCCACAAATTCAACAACCTCAACATTGAAAAACAACAACAACCTGATCATTGAAAAACACCAACAAATTCAACAACAACCTCAACATTGAAAAACACCAACAAATTCAACAACAACCTTAACATTGAAAAACAACAACAACCTCAACATTGAAAAACACCAACAAATTCAACAACAACCTCAACATTGAAAAACAACAACAACCTCAACATTGAAAAACACCAACAAATTCAACAACAACCTCAACATTGAAAAACAACAACCAACTCAACATTGAAAAACACCAACAAATTCAACAACAACCTCAACATTGAAAAACAACAACAACCTCAACATTGAACAACACCAACAAATTCAACAATAACCTCAACATTGAAAAACAACAACAACCTCAACATTGAAAAACACAAACAAATTCAACAACAACCTCGAAATTGAAAAACACCAACAAATTCAACAACAACCTCAACATTGAAAAACAACAACAACCTCAACATTGAAAAACAATAACAAATTCAACAACAACCTCAACATTGAAAAACAACAACCTCAACATTGAAAAACACCAACAAATTCAACAACAACCTCAACATTGAAAAACACCAACAAATTCAACAACAACCTCAGCATTGAAAAACAACAACAACCTCAACATTGAAAAACACCAACAAATTCAACAACAACTTCAACATTGAAAAACACCAACAAATTCAACAACAACCTCGAAATTGAAAAACACCAACAAATTCAACAACAACCTAAACATTGAAAAACACCAACAAATTCAACAACAACCTCAACGTTGAAAAACATCAACAAATTCAACAACAACCTCAACATTGAAAAACAACAACAACCTCAACATTGAAAAACACCAACAAATTCAACAACAACCTCAACATTGAAAAACACCAACAAATTCAACAACAACCTCAACATTGAAAAACACCAACAATCTCAACAACAACCTCAACATTGAAAAATAACAACAAACTCAACATTGAAAAACAACAACAAATTCAACAACAACCTCAACATTGAAAAACACTAACAAATTCAACAACAACCTCAACATTGGAAAACATCAACAACCTCAACATTGAAAAACACCAACAAATTCAACAACAACCTCAACATTGAAAAACAACAACAACCTCAACATTGAAAAACAGCAACAAATTCAACAACAACCTCAACATTGAAAAACACCAACAAATTCAACAACAACCTCAGCATTGAAAAACAACAACAACCTCAACATTGAAAAACACCAACAAATTCAACAACAACCTCAACATTGAAAAACAACAACAACCTCAACATTGAAAAACACCGACAAATTCAACAACAACTTCAACATTGAAAAACACCAACAAATTCAACAACAACCTCGAAATTGAAAAACACCAACAAATACAACAACAACCTCAACATTGAATAACAACAAAAACCTCAACATTGAAAAACACCAACAAATTCAACAACAACCTCAACATTGAAAAACAACAACAACCTCAACATTGCAAAACACCAACAAATTCAACAACAACCTCAACATTTAAAAACACCAACAAATTCAACAACAACCTCAACATTGAAAAACAACAACAATCTCAACATTGAAAAACACCAACAAATTCAACAACAACCTCAACATTGAAAAACAACAACAACCTCAACATTGAAAAACACCAACAAATTCAACAACAACCTCGACATTGAAAGACACCCTCAAATTAAAAATCAACCTCAACATTGAACAACACCAACAACCTCAAAATTGAAAATACACCAGCAAATTCAACAACAACCTCAACATTTAAAAACAACAACAACCTCAACATTGAAAAACACCAGCAAATTCAACAACAACCTCAACATTTAAAAACAACAACAGCCTCAACATTGAAAAACACCAACAAATTCAACAACAACCTCAACATTGAAAAACACCAACAAACGCAACAACAACCTCAACATTGAAAAATAACAACAACCTCAACATTGAAAAACACCAACAAATTCAACAACAACCTCAACATTGAAAAACACCAACAAATTCAACAACAAACTCAAGATTGAAAAACTCCCTCAAATTCAACAACCTCAACATTGAAAAACAACAACAACCTCATCATTGAAAAACACCAACAAATTCAACAACAAACTTAACATTGAAAAACACCAACAAATTCAACAACAACCTCAACATTGAAAAACAACAACAACCTCAGCATTGAAAAACACCAACAAATTCAACAACAACCTCAACATTGAAAAACAACAACAACCTCAACATTGAAAAACACCAACAAATTCAACAACAACCTCAACATTGAAAAACACGAACAAATTCAACAACAACCTCAGCATTGAAAAACAACAACAACCTCAACATTGAAAAACACCAACAAATTCAACAACAACTTCAACATTGAAAAACACCAACAAATTCAACAACAACCTCGAAATTGAAAAACACCAACAAATTCAACAACAACCTAAACATTGAAAAACACCAACAAATTCAACAACAACCTCAACATTGAAAAACAACAACAACCTCGAAATTGAAAAACACCAACAAATTCAACAACAACCTCATCGTTGAAAAACACCAACAAATTCAACAACAACCTCAACATTGAAAAACAACAACAACCTCAACATTGAAAAACACCAACAAATTCAACAACAACCTCAACATTGAAAAACACCAAAAAATTCAACAACAACCTCAGCATTGAAAAACACCAACAAACTCAACAACAACC